>CM031235.1:11641070-12241070 GCA_018340775.1 Taxus wallichiana var. yunnanensis | reverse complement strand
CACACTGCATAGGAAAGGGAAGTCTATTCTATTCCATCCACCATTTTGCATTTTATCTAGCTATTGTCCACTATCTCTATGTCATTGGCGCTAGGGAATATTAGGCACAATATTACATACTCTATCACATAGAAGCGCATTGGGTCTAAGATGTGGTGTAATGCTTAGTTGTAAGTTCACCATTGTGGTCGTTTAGGACAGTTTGACCCCTTCATATGCATCTTTATTTTTAGGGTTTGATGCTTTGTGTGGGGTTTTATAGGTGAAACTTCATTATAGGTTTATGGTGTCATCAATGAAGCAAGTGTGACATCCATGCAACCAAATTCAAATTATTCTAAGTTGTTCCACAAACCAAAGTGCCCAAATTCCATACTAGGGAGCCCCATGTGCCTTTATTCTTCCCCAAACACCCAAATTGGCGGATCGCCTCCTCTACAATTTTCTAAGGTTCATTACGACACTATGTACCACCTTCTTATCACTATGTTCACTCCCAAATCACTGCGAGGTAATTTCATTCCAGTTACCCCTTTCATTTCAGTTCATTTAAAAATATTTGAACAAATTATTTAGCACTTACATTTCAAGTATATTTAATTTATTACATTTTGTAATCTTAGATTCATATTAAAATATCATATTTTAGTGAATCATTTTGGTGAACAAATGATTAGAACATTTTCCTCTAGGATCCACTACAGACCCTAATGGCTAAGGATAGCTCTTCTCCTTCTCAGGTCATCATGCCTCATGTTAGTGTCAATATAATCTATGATGAGGTCATTATCACTAAGCTTATTGCTCTGTATGGTAATCTTATTGTGTCGGATGAGGTTAACCAACAAATCTTAGAATTCGAATGACGCCTACCTACTAGCTTTGAAAATTCTATTGTTGGCATTATTTTTGATTTGATGGCCTTCAATCGTCATACACCATGTTATCTAGCTACCCATGATCCTCCGTCTCACATTTCTAAATAAATTATGGATGATTATCTTATTGATTACATGTTTGGTTTTGACGATAGTGCACATATGCATATTGATTCTCATAGTCATACCACTACTCTAGCTACACCTCATGTTTCTCCTCTTTCGATAATACTTATCATAATCCATTGTATACTAATTCACATGTTCTTTCATATGATGTTGATGATCCAATTGAAGATATACTTAATGACATTTTTATATCGAGTCTCTATCTCGGTGTTGATGAAACAATAGATAGCCTTGATTTTACTACTTTTATATTGTTGATTGTGAATATCCTACTCCATTGCCACTTTCTCTTAAGGTCGTCTCTAACTTTGTGTGTGATTCATCTCCATTTATTATCTTGTCTACTCCTACAACTTCACCTCCGCCTACTATTCCATCTCAATCTATTGCATCTCCATTGGTTTCTTCGCCTCCTAAGGATGTTTCGATGTTAGTCCTACCACTTCTATGGATGTTCCATCTCCTTCATCTCTTATAGATTCTTTGACACCTATACCTAGTGTGCCCTTAGCATCACAATCTCCTTTATCTTTTCTTGATGTCCCTATGATTACTCACAATGACAAGTTACAACCAATTAACACATTATTGTCATCTTCTACTATTCCTTTACAAGACATCTTGTCTCATGCATGTTGTGGGTTAATTAATCTCATGTTCAGTTACTCACATTAGAAATTAAGGCCTACTATGCTTCAATTGATAACAACTCATTACATGGAAACCCTATTCCTAACAAGATTCATAACTCATCATTTGCTACGGATTTTTTCATGCCTACATTCACATGTTTTGATGGTGATGGTGACCCTCATTTACATCTCTAACATTACCGCATGGATATGTCTTCCTATTCTAATGATAGATTATTTCTTAAGGCATTTCAACATAGTCTCACTGATGATGCTTTACAATGGTATACTCATCTCCCATTTGGGTCTATTAACACTTACTATGACATGGAAGATGCTTTTCTCCATCATTTTATCATCAACAATGGCCCTAGATTTACTTATGATCATCTACCTACTTTACATCGGGCACATCGAGAACCTATCATGGACTATATCTTACAATTAAAAGATGGTATGCATCAACTAGTCTTCCAACCTATAGATTTAGAGAAGTAATTTATCTTTTGTCGTGGTTAAGTTTCCGCTCTCAAGCAAAGATTGCAATATGAAACTTATGAGTCATCCATACTTTTGTGTTATAAATTCATTGACTTGGAACAAGCCCCCTTCATGCACATGTTATAGACCCTTCACCTATTGTTACTACTATTATATCATCTAGCTTTTCTTCATTTACATTAGTTGAGTGTCCTACACAATCTTCATCTCTACCTAATAAACAAGCTAAACCTACTACATCACAAAAGCATCCCTCTTCTCCTACTCCATGGCAAGTTACATATCCATTTACTCCGCCCATTTGGCATGAGCCATTACACTTATCTCATCATGCTCAATCGTATGATGTGCCACATATTTTACTTGACAAGAATCTAATTTGCTTACCCTCTAACAAATATAATCCACAACATTTTCTACAATGATAGTGTGATCGATCTTATTGTAATTATCATCGTATCAATGGCCATAGGGACAATGATTGCTTCACCCTTCATGATAGATTGCAAAAATTAGAGGATAAGGGCATAATTTTCTTTGGCTCTTGCTCACATGAGTGGTCCATATCCCCTCTCCCTTGTCAATGAGCTACTACTTGATTGAGTTGTCTCCTCCACCTAGTGCTAAGGTCATTGTTCATCCATCGCCACAAGTTGTCACTCATACATTTTCCCATTGTGTCCATGCATCAATACATTATCACATCCATCTCATACACCACATCATGGCTCACAAAGGCTTCCACAGTCCTTGACATTCGTACATTCGCACCTTTGCTCTGTTGGTACCCAAATTTGTTCTCCTTTTCAAACCAAGCAAAGCAACACAGATTCAACAGGAGCTTAGAGGTAGCCAGATCACAAATATATGTCGTTTTGTAGCCGGGAGGAGATCTGATTGTCCCTTTGTTACTTGGATTTGTGGAGAGATGGGTAGCACCTTAAAAGGATATGATCTTATCCTAACTATTTTAGGTTGTTCCTTTCAACCAAGGTAAGAGAACCTATTTTGTAACCTCTATTATTTGAAAGGAGATACATGTACCTTTATTTTGCATAAATTTTGCAAAGAAGACCTTGGGGAAAATATGATCAACACACCAGATCTGACTCTCACGAGTTGTCACTTCTAGATCATGGAGATATCTTCACAACAAGGAAAAGGTTACTAAAGACATTTGAGACCCTGATCTGTTACGATACTTTAGTAAAAGGATTTTGGTCTTGGGTGGGTATACAGAGAAAAATAGGGGTAGTATGGGTAGGATTATTTGTTTGTTAAATGAATTTTGGTGGGAGGGGAGATAGGATGGATTTGATTCACTAGATCCTTGAGAGCTTATGCAAAATGGAAAGATTCAATCAACAAAATGCTACAAAAATTTAAATTGTTTCCTCAACTAGAATATGTGCTTCAATGGAGGCCCATATTATAACTCTTTCACATAACCCGTGGGATTCTGTTACGAAGGATCAAGTCAGAGGACCCAATAAAACACCAAAATATTAAAAATTAAGTCACGCCCGAGGTACACTCGGAGAGGCTTACAGATAATCTCTATCAACAAAATGAAAGAAAAGTGATTTTAAACCGTTTATCCCATTCCCAGATGAAGGATCTTTTGAGAAATGAAATTATAGATGCCACTAAACTATCACAAGGACTGAGACATGTGTGATTGGACTATATTTTGGTACAAGATTGCAATAGAAACAAGAAAAACTACCCGTATGCATTCAAAAATGAAATAAATACACTTTACTCAAGATTGACACATGATAACTCAAAGTTTGATCAAATTTATCAAAGAAGGGAAAGTTTCAGAACAATCTCAAAGATTTTCAATGGTTGTACACTTGCAACCACCTTGACATGATCAAATTTGACACAAAGAGAGATATACAAGCTTCTCTAGACGGCTTCTCAAAATGGATGGGCTCTGTCAAGATTTTTTTCTGGAGAAAATCAGTCCTGATCTTTCCAAAACTCCCAACCATTTGCATGATGAATTTGTGCCCTTTATAGCATTTCCAACAGAGCCCCTTCCTCCGAAAAGACAAAAATTTAAATGCACCAGTGCTTGCCATGATTCTTTTGTGATTTGCAGAATCAGATCTGCAAAAGTCTCCAGGTGCTCGAGGGCAAATCTCTTCGATTTCTTCCCGCATTCAACTCTTTTCTTGGGAAAAACATGCCTCCATCCATTCACCAACCATTTTTCCCCATATATCAAATCAAATCTTGCATGCTCAGGAGAAGAAAAATAGAAAACCAGATTGGGCTTGAGAGTCAGACCATTTTAATGGTGAAAGACGTCTCCAGATCTCTCCCACCAAACTCTAGATATCAAAATTAACTCACTCCTCTATTTGGCATGTAGAAAATAGCAAGAAATCATGAAGACTCGCACTCCCAGGAGTTTTACAAAAAAATGGGGGAAAATCATATTTAGACACTCAACAGCCGTTGATCTTTGATTTTGAATGTGGGTCATCCACGTGGAAGATCCAAAAATAGGCTCGGGGCTTCCTTTGACCTTTTTTGACCCTTTTGAAAAAATGGAAAAAATTCCCATTTTGCTTCACACCTCCACTTCTGAAAATGGGCCTGACACGTGTCCTGAGGTGGGCCCTAAAAGAAACGCAAAGAAATTCTGCCATTTGACTCTCTTTTGGAAAAAGGAAAATTTTCCAAGTTTTCCCGTAGCTCCACCCTTGAGAAATACTTTTGACACATGTCCCAATGTGGGTCCCATCGAACTACACTTCCCTTTTACTTTTAATTATTTTTTCTCAAAAGGAAATTTTTCCTCCATGGGTCCGCACCTCCGTCGTTGACCGAGGAAAAACATTGACTATTTCCCATCAAGCTCATGGGCCATTTTTGCTATTTTAACCTTTATGAAGCAAAGAGGTGAAAAGTTTGAATTGCCTCCGATGGTCCACCTCCGCCCCTATGACTTTTCAAATTGCCACGTGTCACCACGGTGCACCTTGAGGTGGTCCTAAAAATTTGATACCTTGAATGAGCGCGGGCTCGCCACGTGTCCTGCTTTGGCAAAAATTGTTTGAAGGCTTGAAGCTCAGTGGAAGGTGCCACTTGTCAAGCTCCGAGGTAGTCTCCTTTTGGCCATTGAAAAGTCTAAGTAAAATGCAAAGTAAGTGAAGGCCTCGCATGTCGACTTAGCGCTTCTTGATTTGAAACTCAAGGGTCGATCCCGAACATGTGCAGTTCCTCCATGTGTCTCCATGGCACAACTTCAAGATGGCACCCAAAGCAGAGACCTTGAATGAGCGTGAGCTTGCCACGTGTCCTATTCTACCAAACTATATCCATTTGCATAAAATTTTTCTAAGTCCAGGCCAAGCAGCGGAAGCCTCCATGTGTCCTCAGGCACTACTCCAAGGCAAAGCCCAAAAGTAGGTCTTCAAATGAGCGTTGTTCCTCCACATGTCCTGGACTTCCCGAAAACCTTTTGAAATTTGTGTAAGTATGGGAAACCCAGCAGAAGCCTCCACATGTCTCTTTCTCAGCCCTCCATGTGTCCTCCCAACGCTACTTCAAAGCCAAACCAAAAGTTGATTCTCAAACGAGTGTCGTTCCTCCATGTGGACACATTTTAAAGTTGAGGATTTTTATAGAATTTCTGAAGTATTAAGCTAACCCGCATCCAACCAAGAGGTGCCACATTTCCTATCGACTAAATGATGCAAATTTGACCGGAGAAACACCCATCAAACCGTAAAACATAGAGAAACGTCCATTCAAGCCAAAAATGAGGTTTTCTTCAAGGATAGAGAATTTAAATTGTTGCAAGGCTCAAACATGATCCTTAGGGACACATTAACTCATTTCTCCTTGAGTATTTAGGGAAAAATGGCAGGGACAACAAATCTTGACTGTGGAAAATGGAGGAAACGGGAAAACACAAGTTTTGAAGGAACAGAGCACGTGAGACTCAAAACACAGAGCTTTTCCAGAGGAACAAAGGAACCATGAGACAAATACGGACCCACACATGATCTTTGACCCAGGAGCATATTAAAATGGCAAAAAGACTGGCCAAACACAATACGGGAAGGATAAAATGACAGAGGCCATGAATCAATAAATCTTCAAGGGCACAAATGGGGCGAGACAATTTTGAGCACCAACATGCTCCACATGATATTCAATTTTGTTCATATGCTCACGTTGCTTTTATGCCACATGTTTCCACCACTTCATGTCACTTAGGTCTTTAGTAGGTGATTGCTATCACCTTACCCCCAATGACGTACTTGTGTTCTTTCGGTTCTTACATGAATGTTGAGGGATATATTACAATAAGAACATTTCCTCACGCACTTCTTTGATTCATCTAACGCACTTGATCAAATAATTTCGATGACACACTCTTGCTTTACATGGTTCATTCTTGACTGTTGAGGGGTCGTATCAAAATAAACCTCACCATTTATATGTTAATGGCATCACTAATCTACCCTCCTATCCTAGTCTTACTAAAATACATTTCATTACACTTCTTCCACATATCACATTCTTACAAATCATCGATTATTCATCACAAGTACTATTTTCACAATAACATTTTCGTCTATCATAATCTACATCGTATTACAAGTTTAAATCAACAAACATGAATAATATTCAAACATTTTACATACATCACACCAATAAATAAAAGGATCATACATCATTATTGCAACAACACATCAACAAACATCAAATTCAACCATCATATGTCAATAAGTCCATCTATATATCAATTACAATCATTATTACAAAAACATCTCATTACTAGGGGAAACTTTCCTACATTGAATACAACAATATAAAATCATATCTCATCATCACTTCCACTTTACTGCATCTTGTAAGAGCCCTAAAACTCAACACATTACCACCGACTCTACAACATTGATCCCAACCTCGATATCTCTCAACCTACCTCCATAGTAGTGTAACCTCTGTAGATAGCTCTACAAACCGACTTTGTAACTCAATGAATTGTGCAAACACATCTTGCGTTAAAGGACCACTTCCTTTGCCTTTTTGGTTCGTCAAGTCTCCTTGCGTGCCTAGTCCCTCTCACTCAACAACACAAGTGCATGTCATCATTCTTTGTTATGGCTCTACCGGCTCAAATAAATGGGCATGCTCACCCGCAATGTCATCCACATGCTCTAACATCCCTCCACCCACAAGTATGTCGGTGGGCACATTTTGTGTCAATGTGTAGATAGATGTGTCCACAATTAAGGACCAATACGCATCACCTATAACCAATAAAAGACCACATTAGATAACTATAACCATCATATAAGAAAGCAACAAAACCATACATTATAACTATACAAATACTCATGCTCACCAACCGCTACTACTACGCTATCGGGGTATGTGCTCGCCCTCGACTCCTCCTCCCCGTGATAATCTTGCCACATCCGCAAATGAAAAAATAAAAACAGCCATCGATGCGCCACCCACCATGCTCGATATTCCTCTGTACACCCCGCATCATCTGCATCTCTCAACTCTATCATTGTATCAACCTCATCTAGTTCGAAATGTACTAGCTACTCTCTTGTGGGCCCCGGGTCTAGCTCTAACCCCCTCGGTGCTCTAACCCATAAATACGGCTCTAGGGGCACGTCCTAAGCCATACCAATTTGTCTCAATACTCATTCCACCTAGAATAAATCGGTCACCTCTGGAAACTAATCCTCCAACCACATCGTCCACCGTATGCATCATAGCTTTACCGCATACTCTAGCCATCCTCCATAGTATAGTTATGGCCTCCATGTCACAACCTATGGCCCCATTTGATCTATCAATGCTCTATAGGTTTTGGTATCCATCTTTCGCCCACGCACACCAACCCATCTCTTAGTAAATATGTCTATCCTCGCCCAATCTACTCACGGACCACCAATTGGCCTCAATATTGTTATATCAAGGTATTAGCTACAATCCCACCTCCATACTCCTCCTATATAAATCAGAAGATCCCCTATACGGGTGGGCCAACGCATATCATGCCTAAGCATACCTCGTACCCTCCTCCTTTATCTCGGCGATAAATATTGTGCATCTTATATAAGATGCCCACACCACCACCCTTTACTACAATCGATGACATAATAACCAAGACTATGAACTTCCACAAGCGCGGAACTCTTGATCTCAAAATTGCATCCAATCTAATATTCTCCTCGGCAAGTACTCGAGTCCCCATAAAATGCCACCTAGCGGCTCGTATTTGTCTCTCTATATCCTCCACCGCCATGGCATGTACCCTATCACTAATAACTAGTAATCACAAGATACAATATACATCCTCTAATGTGGCCATCATCTCATATGTAGGTAGCCAAAATGTACAAGTGTTTGTGCACCATCTCTCACATAAATTTTTCAATGTAGGAATATTATGGGGCACATCCCCCATCTACGCTATGTGTCATAGGCCGACATAGTCCATAACCTCCCAATCATCGTATGATAGACCCAACCTGAGCAATGTACTTAAGTGGTGACCACCACGGAACTCCCTCAAATGGATATCCCTCTACACAACATGAAAAAACACCAAAAACAACGTTAGAACACTATATAAATCTATATACACTCACTTACGACATCGCTTACACAACAAAAATCACATTTACACCACTCTAGACTAAATGCACGCTTGTTGGACATTGGCACTCGAGAATCGGGATCGGGCGCCTAGGAGCAAGACACCAACGCCCATGTTTGGGTGCTCTTGTCCCGAAGGCCACTAGTGCCTTCACTACTCTTGTCCAGTCTAAAACACCAAGAAAAACAAAATGCACAATTCTACAAAAATTCACCATAATTGACTATTACAAACACATTTTTAAAAAAAAATCACACTTACCTAACTCTATCCTCATGTGTGATGCCACGATGGTCGGTACCATCTCGAAATGGCTAGGTCATGTTGCTCTAACTTGCATCATCCTTACACACTCAAAGCTCGCTCTCACACTCACACAAAAGAGAAATAAATTGACTAATCACTTTTTCACCTTACTATTTATATTTACCTTTCATCACCCACTCTAATATGGTCATTATTTCGCGATCACTTTCTCAACTAATATGTACAACATGATTTTTGTCATATCTCGAGTGTTTTTACTCTCGATTCACACCCCATTTGTGGAATTCTCTTCGTAATTTTTCTTATGATCATATCGTACATGTGACATATACGCTACTATCGCTCAATGTTGTCTTTTACTTAATCTACACATTTTTGTGATATTCACCATGCATTATCTATTACATGTTTACTTTCAGACTCAACATTAGTTCTCATCATCATGACCCCTTTCACCGAAATTAGGTGACGCGCCTTCTTAGCTCGGATGACTCACCACGATGAGCATATCATATTCTCAAGTGCATGTTCTAAGCTTCTTTTAGCAGTCTTACCTTAAACCCTTCATATTATGTATACACTTATCTCTGTCTTCATCAAGATTTAAGACTGATTTATAATCATATGAGTAATGATTAACACTTCAATGGCATACCAACTATCCTAGCTTAACTTCATACTTCTATGATCCCTAGCCCTTCTACATTCATGTTCAATACTTCATCCTGTAATTGCATGGTTAATGACTTGTCCTATAGCAAAATTCAAGAATGATATGACTTCTTAATAGACATCAACACGGTTATAGATCTAGATTAGATCAGATTCATGCACTCATACCATAAGGTGAGGGGATAAATCTTGATTCCACCCTTAAGAGGTATACATCCCCTGTTTGGTTCATAAACAAAACTTCATGTTCTCACCTATTATAACTCCCAACCAATACTCTATTCACAATCACATGAGCTATCTCTTAGAAAAATCAAGTTACTTACTTTGTTCTCTTTTGGAGATAATCCCTCAAACCACTTTATTAAGCACACCATCAATCATGATAGCAGGTCTTAAAATGATGACATTCAAATGACTTATCTACTCTTCATAGGTTTTAGCCCACATGTGTACAATACAAGATCATCCTTCAACATATCAATACTACCTTGCTTTTGCTAAGTTAGATTTGACTCCTTTTTCTCATATCATGCTAGAAATTAGATATAAATATTACTAGTTATCATATTAATGAGTTATAATCAACGACTCAAAGTCATATGAATGTTCAAACCCCGGATTCTCATACTAAGAGTGGTTCATACCCCAAATCCATCCATTCTTGAAGTTACTAACACAAGTGCAACTTAAGTTTTCTTAACCATGCTTACTCTACAATGGAGTCATGCTATAAATAGTCACAAGATCATTCATACCTGCTCATACATGTTGGAGGCACCAAATTGAAGATTTAGACTCCCTTATGAGTGAATTATCAATGATCTTCAATTTGAATTGTAGTACTCAACCCCCAAGCTTCTTAAGGCTCTTATTTGCCCCAATTCAAGGCCTAAATTGCAAGTATAAGTCTTCCATGCCATGGATCCATGTTCTACCAACCTCCTTCATCATGATTTAGGTTCCCATAAACTTTTATAAACTAGTTATGTAGTTATTTTTCCCTAGTTCACCTTTCTCAGTAACCCTTTGAGTGATCTAGTATAGTATACAAGTTGTACAATCAATCTTGCTTTGAAATGAAGGAATTTTATTCATAGAATTCTCCATATGATCATTAAAACTCGTTAATCGAACTAATTTCACCTTCCATACCAGGTCTAGGGTCATGACTATCAAGTATTAATAACAACTCTTCATTTTTCTCTCCTTACTATCGTACACTCGTGTTCTACCGAGTTTTCTCGAAAATAATGTCAAAATATATCCGATTTCACTTTTCCAATCACAATGAAACTTGGAGGATCCCTAATTTGCATCAAGATAGAGATAATTTTAGAATTTTGGTTTATTTCATTTGTGCTAGTCAAAAGATATGGGAATCCCTAATTCGAGCCCGAGAGCCAAAAGTTTACAATAAAAATCTTATCAAGCATTTTCAAGACCTGTAAAAATTATCATTACACTCCTTGGACCCTGTAGAATCTTCATATATTAGTATTCAAGAGAATTTCAACAAATAAATTCCACCGAGGGTTTATACCTCACTTTGTCCTGGTAGATTTCTCATCACAGTCCATTAGAAACATGCATATATCAAACAAAGATATATTCCTTATTCTAATCATCATACCATCTTTTTCATCATTCAACAACCTATTACAAGCTCTTCTCCTTCGAATTATTCCTCCAATGTGTGTTGTTTACCTATTCTAACTCCTTAAGAAGCTCAACTAGCTCCTAAATTGACTAAGTCTACCCCTAGGAAGCTTAACCATATCCTAAACATAGGGAATTTTGGATGATCTTCATCTAAAAACACCTCACAACTCGTTACAAATCTCTTTTTATGGTCTTCATGACCTTATCTACCTCATGAAAACTCATTTCTTACCTATTCAACCACTCTCACCTAGTCAAACTTGACAATTTACCCCTCATTACAATGATTTTCACCTTCACTACTACAATGCACATATAATTTGAATTTGAACAATGGAGGGAAAAACTTTGACACTCCTAGTACTTGCTCCATGCCTTTCAAAGGCTTGTTCTAACTTTATTGTACTCTCAAGCTACCATGATGATGCTCTGCATCGGGAGCATCTGATTGGGGTCATCCTACAATTCCCCTTACACCACTACGCGATTGTCCTATACTTCAAATTCACTATTTATGAACAATTAATTATACACCATGTGAAATTTCATCATCGATTCCCCTAATGACCTAACCTAGGGGAAACAAGCATAAAATCTCTCTATGAGTAAACCAATCAAAACAATCAATCAATCAATCAACACGTTCAAGTCTCTAACAATCAAAATTATACCATTCAATCGACACAATACAACACATTCGGCCTCCCAGAGGACCTAACTTGGGAGTTACATTTGGCCTCCCAGATGACCTAACTTGGGAGTTACATCACTATTTTCCCATATGACCTAACTTGGGAAGTTATTCTATATTTGGCATTTGCTTCCAAATGACCTAACTTGGAAGCCATCACACATTACGGCGACACTCATGGAGTGGAGGCAAGATTTCCTTTCCTATCTTTTGCTCCTATGTTGGTCAACAATTTCAATCAAAATATTTGGATCCAAAACCACTAAAATTTTGATCTAAGTCTTACTACTGGTGACTAGATATTTTGAGGATGTAGTTACAAGTTGGAGAATAATGCACCTTTCTCCCTACACTCTTCCTCTGGTCGCAGGACGCCCAAATTCTCTAGTTTTTTGTACAAATGCAATCGGGTTTGGAATTGATCACTTCTGCCCCATCACATAGTCATCATACAAAATTTGAAATTGTCAATCATTCAACATCACAAGCATCACTCTCATTTAGTGCACTTTATTATGACATCACGTCTCTCGTTACTCTGCATTGATCAACATGTTGATCCATGGTCCATCACGTTATATGTTATCATTCGACACACTTTTATACCACATCTACATGTTCTTCTACAACATGGGCTTCTTGGACTTATCGGATATGTATATTTAACTACTTTATGTTATTGAGCTTTTCACCACCAACATAAAGTGGGGCAAACGTAGTCACAAAATCATGCACTTGCTACTCTTATTATACCACCAAGTATGTTGTTTTATAGATGGATCTTATGTAAGAAAATTATTCACTAATGACCCATCTTGTTGTCAATCATCAATCTAATTGGTCTTTGTTGTTGTTTATCTTGCACAATAGTCACTCACTTGCACGCTGGTTTGAGTCGGGTCTAGGGGATCTTATATGTTAGTATTCACTCGGTTTTCATCTCTAGTCCTTTGACTAGGGTGCCTAAAGAGGATTAAGGCATTTGGGGTGCCCTGGTCCTCACTTTTAGGTGCCCTAGTCCCCATCACACTTGGTTTTAATTTAGACATTCGAGGTCGGTCTCTTGATTTTCCTCTCATCTTCCTAGGTGCTAGTCGGGCATGTCAGTCATCAATGTCAAAATTTGAGCATGATATCCCTATATAAACACAATAGACATACTACCTTATGGACAAGCTACTCCTACTAAATAAATCATGCACTTTGGGGTAATATTTAGTCTCGATCTCATACTACTATCTAGAAGGTTCTTGAGTGAAGAAAGTACTAATTAACCCTTATTTTGGCCATCTTTATTTTATTTCTTTTGACATTCCCAACCATTATTTCATAACTACCCATGTTATTTCCATCATCCTGGAGTTCCCACCATAATCTTGGGGTGCCCAGGGACGATGCCATGGGCACCTTGGTCCCACCATGGGCACCTCGAGCCTTTTCCACTTTCCCACCTCTTTTTGGGAGCTTTCTGACCATTTAGCATTTGAATTTCTTTATTGTCGGCCTATTCAGAGTTAATTACAAAATTAGAGAAAGAGAATCTTATAAATATAAAGTTATGAGACCATAATACCAAGCACTAGCCACTACTATTATCCACATAGAGTTGCATCCATTGGAGGTCATTTGCATCCATTAGCTCCATCACAAAGGGACAATGTTGGTTCATCTACATCACACACATCACAAGAAGGATTATATTCTATTCATGCACCATTCACTACATTTTAACACTAGTTTATTGTTCTTGCTTCACAAAGTGTGACTGACACAAGAGCACCTAGGGCACATGATTGCACACACCACCAAAACTACATTTGGGTCTGAAATGGAGTGCACATGCTCGTTAGTAAGCCCACTATTATGGTATCTAAGGTCATTCGAGGTACCTATTCATATGCATTCTTCTATTTTTTTCTAGGGTTTGATACTTCTTTGTTTGCTTTTGTAGGTTATTCTCTCTCTTGGATTATTAGTGACATTTCAACACAATGCATTGAATTTAATGTGATGGACATGAAGGTATTAGGTCATCTACCAAACCTATGAAGATCAGTTTTAGAGCTTTTCCACAGACCAGTGGTGCATGTTCTACATACTAGAGAGCACCCGTGGGTGCACCCTAATCCCTTTCCAAGTGCTCCATCTAGAAAAATCACCTAGATCCATCCTTTTGGGACCCCTGCATAATCATTCTACTTCCAAAGATTTTTCGATCGGACTTGCGACTTAGTCGACGATGTCCTATAACCAGCTAAGTCATCTTTACTCTTCTCATGCTCTAGGGTTTCATATTTCCTCTTTTTTAGTGCTTGGATCATCATTTTAGATTTAATTTATCCTATATTTACATTAGTTTATTATTATTATTCTTTGTTGTTCCTAGTTAGATTAACTACTTACATTTATCATAATTTTAGTTAATCATTTTGGAGAACCTAGGTCACTTTCATGCTTAGGATCCTCCTCTTTCTTCTATCATGGGTCATCAAGTTTCTTTATCTGATTTGCTTAGGAGATATCCCAATTTCCAGGCTATTTTACAAAAATCCCTAGACACCAAGTATTTTGATGACAATATCCCGCCACATGAAATCTGTTCTATGCTTCATTGTCTATTTTTCGACCCTAGTCTTAATGATCCTCCATCTAATCAACCCCTATTAGACTCGATTCAAGCTTTACATACATTATTTCAAGATAAATTTGTAGCCATGGAATCACCATCACATCTTAGATCTGAAATTCAATAGCTTAAGGATGCTTCTCAATCGCATGTTTGTGCTCCTTCTACATCTTATATGCAATCCATGTCCACTACATGTCATATGGTTGAAACTTAGACATGTCATTTCTTGAGCCCCTCATGTTTGAGCACAATATTACGCCACATGACATTTTCCCTCAGCTCCTTAATCATCATTGATCACTCTACCACCTACTCAACACTATTCTCCTTATTGGTTAACAAAATATCAAGGTCGTCCATACTACAATTATCATCGAATCAATGGACATAATGATAACAATCGCCATACTTTTGCATCACATAATCAAAAATTCTTGAGCATCAAGGTCTTATTTCATTTACTACACAACATCCTATTACAAAGGTTACATCCACATGGGCTCCTAAGTCTACTCCTTCGATTAGTCAAGATTCACCTAAGCAATCACCTACGGTATCACCAAGTCAACATAAGCAACAACCTCTCACAATTAGTTCACAACCTTCTCCTACTAAGTCATCTAGTGCATTACCAAGTCAACCTAAGTAGCCTCCTTTGAGACTCAGTACCATTGGGCCTCCTCTCAAGTATAAGCTTCAAACAATCACTTTCGTCCCAACCACTAACCCTCCTACTAGTAGTCAAGACACATTACAAACTCCACCACATCATGCTAATACTTCACAATAATCCACACATGCTACACTTGATATGCATTTTGGTTCATATGCTCACCCTAATTCCATACCACATGATTCTACTACCACATGCAAACTTGGTCTTTGGTAGGTGATGACCTTTTAATGACTTTTACATGATCTTCTTACATACACTTGGGGGCATATCATCTAACACCCCCATCATCACATTAGCATAGGTGCATATCTCATCTTTGCATTCCCATACATTCATTCATTGCATTGGCATACTCATCACATGCTTAGCATGATCATTACTCGACGACACACTCTTGTGTTATGGTTCACACTTGACTATTGAGGGCATACTACACATGAACCTAACACATTTTACATATGTACATACATCGCGCCATCACACACTTGCATACACATACATACTACATTCTAAATACTACACTTTTTTACATTTAGCATATCTCACATAGTTTTCATCATACACATGTTTTTACTTGAGTTGTCTACACGCTTTACATTTTCATCTTACATACACATCACATGCATCATACATATACATACACATACATTTACATTAGGTACCTATCATCTTTTACACATTTACATTTACACATCATCTATATAATTATACATACATGTCACACATTATATGTCCCCATCATATTTGTCCTACATCATGACATATACATTCATACTTCATTTTTACACATTACATTTCATCCTACGCATTACATACCGCATTTATTGTATGGTCACATATAAACTACAAACATCTCCATTTTCCATCATGCATTTATTACATTCATACACACACTACTAGCATTTTACATTATTCATCCTACATACTATTTACGTATTGTACATTCACATTTACCACACATTACATATTTACATACTTCATTCATCACATGGTAGCTTTTATCATCACACATTTACGCATCCGACACTCACCACCCTATGACGCACTCTAGTTCCTCGATCCATACTGATATTGAGGTTTTACTAATCAAATGGACCTTATTCTACTTACATTCATCATTCATCTTCATCATCATGACATTCCTAGGTTAGTGACATACGCTTTAGGCTAAATGGTCACCTCTTTCATTCTATCATTTATAGTGGTATATGCTTTAGGCTATACATCACCACTCATTTTACTTACATTATCATCACCTATTCTCATCATATAGTGATATATGCCATAGGCTAGATCATCACTCTTATACATCATTATGTCGTGATATACACTTAGGCTATAGGGTTCACACACATCATCATTTCTAGGTCGCATGTCATCATCACTTTGCATATACACATTCATCACAATGCACGTTAGACACACACACACACTTCAACCATTTCCGATGATGCACTCTCATTTACGGTTCATTCTTGACTATTGAGGGGGAAAACAAATGAACCTCATTACATACATTTCCATCCACTGGGGGCATGTGGCTCCTACCATTCCATCTTGCATTTCCATTCCATCCATTCACAACATATTGCATTGTCTTGGGGGCATTTACTCTTGTTTACTAGTGCTTTTACATGTTCACTTTACTACACATGCTAGATTGATTGCTTATATGTCATTATCATTACCATACACACATGCACATTCACACTTTTCTCTAGTTGTGATCACAATATCAAGACTCTTACACACAACATGGATGCTTACCTTCTACCCTTCCTATATTGGTCGTTGGGGGCATCCACATTCGATCATCACATGTGTTATTGTTTCATTTTGTACTTAACAATTTATACTACTTGATTATACATGCTTTTGACATATGGTTATCTTTCTAACATGCTAAGGGTGTTCATGTATAACACTTGTTTTAAGATTATATGTCACCATGACTACTTGTGTGTTTTACTTTCTACTTGCTTGTACTTGTTTTTCTTTGTATGCGGGCCTTGCCCTATGTTTGGTGTGCACACTTGTTTGTTTGTATGTGCCATTATGGCCTTTGAGTGTCTTGTGACACCATGAGTGGTGTCCCATGTTTATGACCCATGTTATGTGGTATACTTTGTCTTCTTGTGTGTTTTTACATTACTTTTTCTTATACATTGTTTGCGTAGATTACACATTACTTTTTACATGCATGTTTGTTTACACTAACACTTGTTCATGACTAGTCACTTGTTTATGTGTGCCTTGGTTTCTACCAAGCATTTTATATGGTATGGTTATGTGGTGGTCCTCTTTTGGGGCCACATTCTCCTTTTAGTGACATCGCATGCGCCCCCAAAGAGGGGGCATCATTTGGGATATTACATAGAGCTCTCTCTGTCTTAGATTAATGTAGTTGTCCACCCTTGGCATTTTGGGTTATTCGATTTAGTTTTCCACCCTTGGCATTGTGGGTTTAGTTTAGTATTCACCCTTGGCATTTTCCCTTGACATGCATGTGGGTTTAGTTCAATAGTTTACACCCTTGACATTGTGGGATTTTATAATGAGTGGGTTCAGACCAATCTATGAACCCCATACACATCAGATTTTATAGGACATGGTGTCCTTAGCATTCTAGGAAGTAGTTAAAGGTTGGAGGATACAATGGAATTCCTCCCTATACTACTTCATCTAGTGGTGTCGGATCACCAAAAAAAACTTGAGCAAGATACTGAGAGATCTCTACATACATGTTCAGGGAAGTAGTTAAAGGTTGGAGAATAATACAATTTTCTCCTATACTTCTTGGCCTATTGGCGTCGGATCACCCAAAAAAACCATGAAATATAGGATATCCTTCTACACCCTTTTCTCGACATGGATCAGGTGCACATGTTCCATTTACATTTTTTTTGTGTATTTTACATTTATATATACACATGCATCTTTTACATAGCATTTTTACATACATACATATTTGACTACTTGATCATTTTCTCCTTGTAGTTCCGGTCGTATGGGAAAAAGCAAGTAGTCAAATAGGGGCAACAACAACAACAACAACACTTTGTGATGATACACTACACACACACACATCACATTTTATGCAGGTACATCACACTATGTGGCAACTACACACATGTTTTCTGCCTAGGTTCACTCTTTTCACTCTTTTACACTTTTTCATCATTAGTTTCCATGCTCCACTATTTTCTCATTCCACGCTTTTTCTAGTCCATCTCGGCATGTTTTCTACTTCACTCTTCATGGACATCAGGTATGTACTTCTATCTACTTTATGTTACCAAGTGTCCACTCACCAACATAAAGTGGGGGAAAATGTAGTCAATAAATCACGCACTTTGGGGTAATATTTAGTCCCAGTCTCATACTACTATCTAGAAGGTTCTTGAGTGAAGAAAGTACTAATTAACCCTTATTTTTGGCCATCTTTATTTTATTTCTTTCGACATTCCCGACTATTATTTACACTAATACCCATGCTATTTCATCATCCCGTAGTTCCCACCGTAATCTTGGGGGCACATGCCCGATGCATATTAGGGCACCCATGAGTGCCCTTGAGCCTTTTCCACTTTTCCACCTCTTTTTGGAGTTTCTAACCATTTTAGCATTTGAATTTCTTTGTGGTTGGCCTATTAGGGTTAATTACGAAATTAGAGCAAGAGAACCTTATAAATATAAAGTTATGAGACCATAATGAGGGACCAAGCACTAGTCACTACTATCATCCACCTAGAGTTGCATCCATTGGAGGTCATTTGCATCCATTAGCTCCATCACAAAGGGACAAGGTTGGTTCATCTGCATCACACACATCATAGGAGGGATTTATTCTATTTCATGCACCATTCCACTACATTTTATTACTAATTTATTGCTCGCTACTTCACAAAGTGTGACTAAACAAGAGCACCTAGGGCACATGATTGCACACACCACTAGAACTACATTTGGGTCTGAAATGTAGTGTATGCTTAGTTAGTAAGCCCATTGTTGTGGAAGCTGAGTTCAATCTGACCTATTCATATGCATTCTTCTATTTTTCTAGGGTTTGATACTTCATTGTGTACTTTTACATGTTATTCTCTCTCTTGGATTACCCAGTCCCTTTTCGAGCACTCCAGTCCGGCCAATTCACCAGATCCATCCTTTTTCAAACCTCTCCATAGTCGTTTACGCTTCTGATTTTCCGGTCCAACATGTGACTCATTCCGACGAGCTCCTGTAACATTTAAGTGCATCTTCACTCTTCTTATGCTCTAGGGTTTAATATTTCCTCTTTTCTTCGTGTTTGGGTCACATCATACATTAACTTTGTTGTTGTTTACATTAGTTTACTATTGTTATTTATTGTTGTTCTAGTTAGATTAACTATTTAGATTCTCACTTTTGGTTAATCAATTACACACACAATCGCACAAGACTATATTGGAGTCTGAGATGTAGTGCAACGCTTAGTTGTAAGTCCACCATTGTGGTCATTGAGGACAATCGAACCCCTTTATATGCATATTTTGTTTTAAGGTTTGATGCTTTGTGTGGGGTTTTGAATGTGAATCTTCATTGCGGGTTTACAACGCGTCATCAACGAAGCAAGTGCGACATCCACGCAACCAAAGGTGAGGTATTGCAAAGACCTAATGACCATAACAAGATTAGATTCGAGTCATTTCATGAGACAGGGCACCCAAATTCTTGACCATGGTACCCTAGGTGCCCTTATCCTTCCCCAGGCACCCCGGTTGTGCCATATCTTGCCTTTGCTTTGCAATTTTTTGAGGTTCGTTACAACACTTTGTCCTACCTTCTCATCATTGTGTTTAGTCCCCTAGATCTTTGTGAGGTAAGTTCACTCTGGGTTGATACCTTTCCCCTTTCATTTCATTTCATTTAAAAATATTCAAACAAATTATTTAGCACTTACATTTCAGTATATTTCATTTATTACATTTTTGTACTCTTAAATTCATATTAAAATATCAAATTTTAGTGAATCGTTTTATTGTACAACTATTATTAATTTTTAAGGTTCAACATATGAATTAATAAGCAAAAACATTCCCATTTGATTTGACTATGCTAACCATTTATCTTTTATCAACTATTATTATTTCATAAGGTTCAACATATGAATTACCAAGAGAAACCTTTGGAAGAATTCTCATAAGTTGGCATAGTTTAAATTATAAAGCTTTAAAGTCTTAATTCCATATGTAGAAAGGATCTAGGTAGTCTTCGATTTATTAAGTTAAATCCCAAAACTTGTTCGTAGTTTAATATTAAATGCCTTCTCCTTTAACTTATAATATAATCTCATTAAAAGGAAAGCTCTGTCTTGGAAAGCTGGACCTAGGAATAAAAAAGGTCCTTTGACAACTCAAGAAATTTAGTGCCTGGAACATTAAGCATGTGTTTCGGGAAGGTAATCATTGCAATGACAAGGTGGCGCGAATGCGGGAATCAAGCAAACACAATTGGAAAAAGTGGCCTTGATGCCAAAGTGTGGGAAGGATTTGGAGATATTGCTTTCACATGAGGCAACATTAAGTATTTCCATCGCCTAATGGTGCGCTTGTGTGTTGCATTCGGTCTATTTATAGCTGATGCCAAGGGTCTCTCCTTGCATTTGTTTCCTTCTTCTTTTATTTGCTATAGCTTCCCCATGCCTTGAGTGTATTGCCATGAGCTATGAATTGGATGAGATGGCATTTTGGTTCGGGATTATGGATTCTTGATTGAAGGATTTTTGAATTTCTTGCGGGAAGAAGCTGGAAGGCATCAAAGCCATCTTTGGTGGTGTTTTCCTATTTTCGGAAGGATGCCCACGCATCAACAATGGCGTCACCTCTATTTTTGTGGAAAACTTAATGATAATTCATCCTTTAAATTCGAGATGCGGTGAATTTGGTATTACGCTAGCTTTAACCTACGTTCGTGGAAATCTAACCTCGAAGTGGCAAAGCTGCTGCTTGGCGTTACAGGTTATGGAGGATTCGTTCTGGGGGTATGTCGGGGGTGGATGTGGGTGTTTTCAAAGAACTTGAAAAGAGGTTCGGAATTTTGATGGATTTCATTAAGAGGCTGGTGGTGTATGCCGAGGATTGTGCTACTAACCATGTCTACCTCGTGATCCCTAATGTGCAAGCCCTCGGTGCCCGCTAGAAGAACTGTCTGTCGGGGTGGGCCAAGTTACGTTTGTTTGTGGAGGTGCGTATGAATTTCTTTGGCTAGGGTGGGTGAATGCTGAAGTCGACGGCGTGGTGAAGGTGGAACTAGAAGAAGAAGATTGCTTGGGTCGGGTGTCTCTGGCTTCAAGTGTTGCAGTCTCATTAGAGACTGGGGAGTAATTCCCCTCTTACTTAGTATTGTAGCTATAATGTATCTTGAATTGTGATGGTTTATGTTCGTGTATATCCAATTTTTTTTGGGATTTTGTTGTTTGGCTTTGAAATTTCGAGGCTTGGCCTCTATTACTATAAATAGGGAATGGGTCCCTTGACCCGCTTTATCTATTAAAAAAACTCATAATATAATTATCTTCATTTGATTCCTTAAGTTTAAAAATATGTCACAGTGTCTTATGTTTCAAAAGGATATCGAAGGACATAGGGAAGGAATTGGGCCTATGAAATCTCCCTTTCAAACTTATGTTCTTAGCCATTTTGATGCTACTTGTTTTCCCTTTTTGCCTACACACAAAATCGGTTTTGAAATGGTCAAGTGTCTAGTTTGGTTTATATTTAAGAAATCGTTAAAAGGTGAGGGGAATTGAACTCAAAACCAAATTTTCCTTAATACCTTGCCCTTAACCATTTGTATGGGATGGTTTGTTTGACATTATAATGGATAAATTTGATTTATCTTAATTTGAGTCTCTATAAGAGATAAGACACATTTTATAGAGTTTATATTTTACAAAAGATATGAATGAAATTCAAATCCAAGACTTCTTAGTTTCTAGTTAAGTAGTGTAACCATTGTGTCGGGATGATAAAACTAATGTGATCAAAGTATTAATGATTGTATTTTCCTTCCTAAATGGTTCTACAAGTATAACATAGGAAGTTTGAAAGCCGACACCATCGATTACATATAAGTGTCTAATCATTTGAATATTTATTTACACATAACAATTATAATACAAAAGACTATACAAAGATAAGAAAATGGAACCTAAGAATCAAGCTAAATCTATTATAGCTCGAGATATATTTCTCTGTGTGTGGAAAGACTTCAAGCCACTTCTTATCTCATTCTCTTTGATTTCAATTTGTCTACCTTGTTAAAGTTCCTATTCTTAAACAAGTTGTGTGTCCTCTTAGCTAAGTTTCACCCCACCTTTGGTTTTCCTTCTTCCTTTGCTTACATCTCGGACTTCTTTCTTAATTAATCAATTCTTTGTCTAAAATTGGCGTTAAAACCTCTTTTTATAGACTTCTCGTGAGCTATTCTCGGATTTATCACCATCCTCATATTTTCTAAGTTGCTTACAACTCTTCATGGTGTAGATGTATTCCTAGTTTTTAGTTTGGCCAAAAGACTCATTCCATAAATTAACCATTATTGAATGTCTTAAAAACAAAGCTAAAAGTAGCTTCTTTGTTTGAATTAATCCTTAACCTAGTTTGTGGCTATTTTTAGATGTGTGATTATTTTAATGCTGACCATGTGCTAGGAAGGATGTTTAAGCAACAATCAAAATGATGGTTGAGTTTGTGTAAGCTTGTCGAGCTCTTTTCTCACACTTAACTTCTAGTTTAGTCCCACATGCATGGTGTAACGAGGTAGGAGATTTTTTCTAAAGCTGTGTTACTTGATGCGTGGTTAGATGCTCACATGCTACCACATGTCTTAATTGGATTGGTTGATGGTTTAAAACATGTTTCACCAATTGGCACCACATAGGGGTCATTGGCTTCCTCACAAATTATAGGCCTATGCCTTGTCACTTAGTGAGAAGGAAACTTGATCGGTGTCATGTGTGGCCCATTAGTTCCTCCTTTGAATGGATTTCATAGTTCCTTGGTACTTGTGGACGAGATGGACTCCCAATTGGTGCCACATGTGTCACACTTATATAAGTCTTGGGTACACTAATGTGTTACATATCACACACATCGAGTGCACCTTTAGTATGACTTCTTAAGTTTTAGTCCCAAATTTATTTTGGGTGGTGTTTACACCCTTATTGATTTAACATCTAAATTTAGTGAGTCAAACACACTAAAATGATGCAAAGGGGAGCTACATGAGGTTATTTTGATTAATAAACTTCCAACATTAATTTTTTTTTTGGATTGAGGGTAAATTGAGGGTGTTTGAAAGGACCCACATCCTTGTACAATTGAGGATTTTTCTTGAGAGGAACCACAACCTGGTTACAATGAAGGGGACCACTATTTAGGAACCCAATTGGAGCAACCATGAAACCATAGTGAAGATGCAGCGACCAATGACAATAGCATGACAAGTGGGACAACTATCAGTGAATGGAGCGAGAGGAATAGCCACCAGCGTCAACAACGAGAGGAGCAGCCACCAGAATCAGCAACAAGCGGAACAACCACCAGTGACAACAATGAGAGCATCAATAGTGAGCGGAGCGACCACCGGTGTCGTGCAAGAGGAGAAGCAAGCATCAACAATGAGAGGAGTAACCACCAGCGTCAGTAGTGAGAGGAGAGCCACCTGGCGTTAGTAGTGAGGAGTAACCACCGGTGTCGGCCACGAGCAGAGAAGCCACCTCCGGCGACGAAACCACCTCCAAGGAAGATTGTGCCTCAGGGGGATTTGAACCTGGGTGGGCAAGCACACAACCATGTGACTTGACCGCACCACTCCCACCCCATCGACAACTTCCAACATTAATTATGTAATATCATAACAATGCATTAATTCATACAACTAATGTATAACATAAGATATGAAATTGAAAACACAAGGGGATGAGTGCACTTAGTTGTTTACAGATGCATCTAGGAGGTTACGGGGTGTGTAAACTACTGGAACTAGGAAATCGAACATGATAATTCTTTGTTCGTGGAACTATGACTGGAAAATTCCCTAATGTGGGACCGTATGGATCTACCAAGAATGTTTGCATGATTTTGACCCTATAAGTTTTGGACCTACTTAAAATTTAGCTCTATAACTTCCTAAGGTTATTTGCCTTCCTGGAAATGTTTGTCACAGTCCCTAATTAGCATTCATGCTACGAAGCTCCTTGAATATACCGAGTGAGCTCTCAAACCCTATATATGGGTGGGAGACCCTAAAAAATGGACTTTAGTTAGGTTGAAGTGCAATCTTAGCACCACTTACGTTGTAACTACTCCGAAAAAGGCCTCAAACCACAAATTAGTCTCGCACCTAACATGTGATATCTTTATGAATACAAAACTATTTGGCATTTGAAAAACTCCTTGACAATGCTTGAGTTGAGTTTGGATCTTGTTAATACTTGGAATGAGGATGTTTGAGTGCTTGTAAATGAGATAATTTGATACCTTGACCTAATATGATGCTTCAACCCTATAGTGATTGCTACCCTAATGAATGTGCATGAGATTTGGTAATATTTAGGGAGCCTTGTGCATATTTTGCGAAGAGTAAGAAGTGAGTATATCAATGTAGTGCCATATGATTGTTAGGTTCCTAAATGAGGTAGTGTTAACTTGCTTATATAGGGATTTAAAGGTAAAATGTTATGACAAGGCCGAACCAGAGAGAGTAAATCACCTAACAAAGAATATGGAATTGGAAGATCAGATGGAGGACATGTCGGTTCAAAACCATACAATTTAGTCGGGACTAGATATCACAAGCCAACCAAACCATAAAATTTTACACAGGGATGAGAAACAAGAGGACCGAGGGTTATATCCTTTTAAGCTAAGTTTTTCTATGTATTTTATACATTTAATTCTAAGAAGTTGTTGACATATTAGTGTGTAAGACTAAACAAGTTAGACAAGAGACCTTTGGATGTTATGAGAGAGGATAGGAAGAGTTTGTTTGTCTTAGCAAGAGTTGATTGTCAAAACCAATAACATCAAAGAATAATTTTCCAAATTTGAGTGTCTAAAGGTGGAAACATATAGATATTTATATAGTGTTTGGTTCGCTTTATGGACTTACCTTACTAAGCATTTTGTTCTCCACTTAAGTGTGTAACTTGAGCCGACTAACTCTTGGTTCGATGAGCTAGGTTCTCTTAGCTCGGATATGATCTCAATAGGATGAGAAGGTAATACAAATCGGTGTCTTGAACTCGGCTTGGTTGATAAATATGCAAGATTGGTAGTAGCTCAAGCTTGGCTCGACTTATATGCGATGTGGTGAGTTATAATGTGGCTCGTAGACATTGAAATAACTCTAGCTTGGTGAGTTGGATCGGTCAAATAATGTCAATTAACTCGAATGTGGTGGACTCATATCTACAAGCTTGACTTGGTGCATACCACAAGATAATGGGTCGGCTCTTTTAATGAGCTCAACGAGACCAACTTCTATTTCAAACCAATGGGAATAATCCCACATTCATCAAGTATAAGGTTAAGCTAACATATAAATATAAAACCACATCCTCACTAGGGTAGAGTCATGGCTATGATCGCCACCTAAGGTTGGCACGAGCTAGGAGGTGGTAAGAACGTATGACACCTTCATAACCATGTTTGGGTTGGAGAGGTAAACACGAACACATGACTTGGAGGAGAAAAGCTAAACTTAGATGCATAAAGCCTCTACTAGGACCCATTAGCTAAGTGGCCTCTTGCAACAAAACACCCTTTTCCGCAACTATGTTTATTGGAACTTTTGCTAAATATGATCTTCTTATTTGTGTTTCTTTTACTTTTTCGTATTTAATACAAAAAGGTTATCACATGAAAGTAATTATTGTCAAATCATATCATAAGTGGTCAATTGTCTAAAGTGACATGATGTCTGTTTGACTAAACTCAAAATGTGATGTTTTGTTCCTTCTGCACGCAACTAGAGTGCACAACACTATTTGGTTGTCACAAAGTGACCAAAACAAACTGTCGCATATAGTGATACTTTATATATATATATATATATATATATATATATATATATATATAAGGCTAAATTACAAGGGATTCTATAACCTCAAATTACAGGTTTGACCTCATTTCTCGTGTACCGAAACACACATGGTAAATATCTCTATTCGAACCCATCTTTTGCATCTTTTCGTCTCTTCAGACAATTCCCTTTCTCGAAGTCGGAGAATATCCCTACACAAGTAGACAAGAATACTTATTGCATTATCTATTCAATATAATCGAATAAACCTGAAATCTATAAGCAACACACATATATAAATAGTAATCCCAAACTATAAACTGAATCAACTCATCATCCACTCGCTAACCAAATTTATGACAATAACTATTTTTCTCCCAAAACATATCATACGTGATAACTAATTCAAATCAAAGTAGTATATCAAAACAATGTAGTTTATATAATGTTGTATCATTATGGCAACAACCACTAAATCATCTAGAAGTCTAAAAAATAATAACGTTTAATTACGTGATGTGACACATGTAGAGTTAATTCCTCAATAGGTAACAATATATTAGGGCTAATATCATATCTTGTGGAAGACCTTTGGCACTAATTTCCTGGATGCTTCCCAGAGGTGGCATCACAATCATCTTAGTTTGATCACTTGGACCTTGTGAGTGAGAGGCCATTTAAAAAGGATGCCCAATGGCGACGCTACTTAAAATACCTTGATAAATGTAAATGCATGTAAATTTTTTCGCCACAAAAGAAGGTATAGCAATAGCGAACACCTAACGACATCGGCTATAGTACCTCGTAGAAAGCCTAGTAAAACAATCCCTAAAAACTACTTGATTACCAAATTTTGACTATTTGTTGATGACTATTATGGTTTTTTTTTTTTGGTTGCATTTTAAGTTTTCTAATGATCACCAAATATTTTTGATTATATAGAGAATTGAAAAACTTAGTAGGAATGCTCCTACATATACCTTACCCATCCTTATACATCTCTTCTCCCATAGATTGATTTTTGTGGCTCTTATTCCCATAGACTATTTGGTCTCGTGGATGTTATTAAAATCATTTATTCATTCATTCTCACCTAGAACACATGCCAAGCTCAACCTAGTCAAAGGTGCATGAATGAAACACAATATATGTGTTGGATTATTTATCTAGGAAGAAATGTCAAATGCCAATGTTAATGCAAGTCTTAGCGACCCGGTCCAGGGTCATACGGAAAGCACATTCAAAACACAAATGCACGTTCGAGTCGAGGTCATGTCGATAATGTAAGGCATACATTATATATATGCCAAGGTGGGGGTAACTTGCCTTTCACTCTATTCCGTTTCATAAAGCTAAATGTCGGAGCCAGATCCAAGTATGGCACAAAATCCATCTGCATGTAACCCAGCTACTTGGATTTCGTTTCTCTATAATACTATATAACTTGTAAGTGATGTTGATACATAATCTTGTGGTACTAAAATTTTGTGACCGTGCCCTTAGTGTGCTATATCTCAATTCACAGAGCAGTGATCAGGAACAGAAGGCCGAAGCATTTCCAAGTAATTACTGAAGCTGCTGAAAGCAAAGGCAAAAGAAAATGACGCACCATTTACTTTTCCTGCTGCTATTCGTATCCAGTGCCTGCTGTTTGGGGAACACGTCATCTTCATCCTATTATCACAGAGCGTAAGTGCTTACAGCAGTCCTTGTTTGCTCTTCATCTTTTTAAAGATCACAGATGCAATGCCAATCTATATATACAATGCCCATTTCATAGATGCAATGCCCATTGCAGGATTCTACTTGATTCGAAAACATAGCATAGCTCAGCTTCCCACGAATTTATAGTTATTTATGATGCTTAAAATGTGATGTTTTAGATGATTGCAGTTTACCATGTACTGGCTAGCAAATCATTGATGCAATGCCCATTACATGATTTTACTTGGATTCCAAAACATTACAAAGTTTGGCTTCAACTCAATTCATAGTTATCATAATATCATTACGGTCGTTTTAATGATTTTAGTAAACCATATTTCGGGTGACAGATCATCGATACAATTCCCATGAGAAGATTTTATTTGGATTCAGAACATGACACAGTTTGAACTTATGCCCAGTTTGTGATTATGACTATGGTGAATGTGATATTATAGATGATTTTAGTTTACCATGATTGAATAGGCACTTTTGGCCTTTTGACTTCATAAGGAGAAGCATTTTAAATTCGATTCAGAATTTTGTGCCTCCACTGTTTCTTGCTTTGAATTGCCTAGGTCGTATAAAAAGTCAATCCCCCACTGCACACCATGTTTGAGCTTTAATCTCATCCTTCCATATTATAGGACCACATCACCAAGGGGGCGAGAATAGAAACGAAGTTATCCAGAGACCTTGGAATGTGAAAATAGATCAACTTCAGAAAACATTTTCTCATGAGTTCTATTTAATCCTTTCAGCTTGAACAAGGGACTACTATCAATGAGGACCATCTTAAGGTCATGAGTGCTGGACTACAATTGAGTGATAACATAGATCTCTTTAGTGTCTGAACATCCAGATATATTGAGGAATTCGCTAAATTGATTTTGAGCTGGTGATTCTCCAGAGGACACTTAACTATAAGAAGAATAACCCCAACCCTGTGATTATAAAAGTCCAATAGTCCCACTTCTGTGTTCTGGTCAAGAGGGTTTGCCCTAGACAATCCAGTGTTGGCTCAAAGACACCCATTTTAAGTTGCCACCCTTGGTCAAGCATACATAATGCCCATTTCATGTTATTGTATTTTATGGGAGTTACCGGAATGTGGTGGTGTTGAAATGAATGGAAATTGAAAGCAGTAAAGGTTGAGGACTGGCAGATGATGTTATTGAGGTAGAAGTTTTCTTCTTGTCTTAAACAGATAAATGGGTGTTATCAATGACAATTGGCAAGTTATACAATGTGTCGAGATGGACCGGGAAAGCACATGTAATGTCCCCAATGGACATATTTTTGCCCCCAATGGGATTTTAGGCAAACCCCAACTAAAAATGCAACTATAGACAAATTGTCATTAAAATATTATGCAGATCTGAATTAAATCTGGAAAAAGCGACTATGGTTTTGGCACAAACTCATACCAACAAGTATCAGTTGATAATCTTCACTTTCCAAAAACAATATGCAGATTTTTGTGAACCAATTCAGACCCAAAAATGATAAAATAGACCATGCAAACTCAGCTTTGACTGCTGCAATATATTCCTAGAATGGCGACTAGGGTTTGAGTAGGCAATCAAATAATTTTTTGATCACTATATTTTTAGCAGCCCAAATATGCATTAAATCTGATTTTTAGAGGCAAATAATGGCTTCGAAACATTTCAGAAATCTGCATACAAACTTGATTGAAAATACCTCTTAAAACCCTCCACAAATTCTGAAAACAATTTATCTCATAGTTACGCGGGGACGTGTCCCCCCCATTTTTGACACGTCCGGGACGTCTCGGACATCCCTGGGACTCGAGGACGCAGCGGGAAACGTTTCCTACGGTGTGTACATGGCAGGAAACGTCTTGGGGATGTCTAAAGAGCATGAAACGCTTGAAGCGTTGGAAATGCTGAGGGACGTCGGAGCGTTTGGACGTCTCGGGAACTTCCCGGGACGTTTAGGCGTTCTTCGACGCCCCCACGTGGTCTGCCGCCTTTTAAATAAAAAAACACACTTTTCACACTCAAAACTATTTTTTAAAAAATTGTAAATCACTTATAACATAAAAACAACATTCCTAACCTAACCCTAACCCTAAAAGTGCAATTTTATGTTATAAATTTACATTATGGGCTCATTTCATATTCACACCAAACAAGAGCAAGAGCAAGAGCAAGAGCAAGAACAAGAGCAAGCAAGAGGTATTTATAATTTTATTTGCTTACAATACTTGTTAAAGTCTTTTTAAATTTTTTTAGATTATATTTGCATTTTTAGGGGCTGTTTTTTAGCATTTGCATCTACATTCACAATGTAATCATGCATATAGTTTGTAGGATTTTAAAAATGCATATTGCATAGGGTTTGGTTGTAACTGGTTACGTTTTTTAATTACATTTTATTTCTAGTTTAAAATTTAGATTATATTTGCATTTTTAGGGGCTGTTTTTAGCATTTGCATCTACATTCACAATGTAATCATGCATATAGTTTGTAGGATTTAAAAAAATGCATATTGCATAGGGTTTGGTTGTAAATGGTTACGTTTTTTTTTTTTAATTACATTTTTATTTCTAGTTTAAAATTTATATTATATTTGCATTTTTTAGGGGCTGTTTTTAGCATTTGCATCTACATTCATAATGTAATCATGCATATAGTTTGTGGGATTTTAAAAATGCATCTTGCATAGGGTTTGGTTGTAAATGGTTACGTTTTTTTTTAATTACATTTTATTTCTAGTTTAAAATTTATATTATATTTGCATTTTTTAGGGGCTGTTTTTTAGCATTTGCATCTACATTCACAATATAATCACGCATATAGTTTGTAGGATTTAAAAAAATGCATATTGGTTACTTTTTTTTAAATTAATTCATTACATAATCAATCAATCATATAGTTATGGTTGTTTTTAATTCATTGCAACAATCATCACCATGAGTTCTTCTTCTGAGTATGAGTATGAATCAGAGCAGGAGAGGGTTGAATGGGAAGTTGAGATAGGTGGCCGTGGAAGAGTTGGTGATGCCACAATGGGGGAGAGTGGAGAAGGGACACAAAATGTAGTGGCAACGACAACTGGTAGTTCAGTTGGTAGTGCTACCAATTGCCCCTCTCAAATGTTGTCCAAATTTGCCATTGGACCATTTGATAAGAAGAAGCCATTGCAACAATTTGCCCAAATAATTGATAACCCCAAGTCTGGAGGGGGGAGCAAAGTATGGAAGTGCAACATATGTGCACTGACTTGGCATGGCAAGTATCACTAGGACCAATGCACACTTGTTGCACCTTACAGGAAGGGGGTTGGCACTTGTAAGGGCCTTTCACTAGAGCAGAGAGTTGAGATGGTGAGAATCTTCAATGGAAATACCACGGACAATGTGCCAGAAGTTCGTGGTTCTACGGCTAACACTCCAATGACTCCATTGAGCGCTCATAGGACTGACAAACATAGTAATACTCTGGCTGGTTCTAGTTTTGGAGTGTTAGAAGTGGAAAGCAGAGGGAAGAGAAAGGCCATGGGGGTAGCCCCAAATTCAGTTGTTGACATGTTTGATTCAAAGGCAAGGGAAGAGGCAGATGATGCTATTGAGAAATTTTTCTCTTCTTTGGGATTCCATTTAATGCCACTCGCTCTCCTTATTACAAGGAGGCTATGGCTAAGGTCAGTGCTGTGCAGTACAAGGTATGTGCCTTTTGGAGACACAAAACTGGCGAGGACACCAATCTTGGATAGAAACTATTCCAAGGTTAATTTGTTGATGGAGGAGATGAAGGTGACATGGGTGTCACATGGATGTAGCATTATCATGGATGGGTGGACGGATATTAGACACCGTCCTCTCATCAATATCATTGTCTCTTGCAAAGATGGATTGTACTTCTTGAGAGCAATTGATTGTTCTGGGAAGCGGAAAGATGTTGAGTTCCAGTATCAAATTTTGAAGAATGCCATTGAGGAGGTTGGACCTTCAAACGTTGTACAGGTTGTCACGGATGCAACTTATGTGTGCAGAGCAGCAGGCAAGCTAGTGGAGCGGGAATATAGGCATATTTATTGGACTCCATGTTGTGTGCATGCCATGAACAATGCACTGAAAGACATAGGGAAGATTCAGTGGGTCAACCAGATAGTGACTGAGGCCAGGGACGTGCAGAAGTTCATATGTAATCACCACACATCATTGGCACTTTTTGAAGAAGGAATTTTGAAACCAGTTGACACCCGCTTTGCATCCTATTTTATTTTGTTGGAGAGGATGTCTGAGTTGCAGAGCCCCTGCAAATTATGATTATGACACATGATTGGACTAGGTGGTGTGAGTCCAAGACAGATCAAGGGAAAAGAGTGAAAGAAGTGGTGTTGCGGGAAACATTTTGGGTTGATATGAAATACATCATATCAATCATAGCTCCAATTTTTAGTGTCATCAAATATGGGTATTCTAATAGCCCCAATCTTGGTGAGATCTAGTGCATTGACAACATGCTTGGGCAAATGAAGGCAGTTATTCGGGTGAGGGACCCCACTTTGGAGTTCTATAATGAACATATACAACCCATTATTCAAGCGGAGATGAGAGAAGTTGAACACCCCTCTTCATATGGCTGCGTATGCACTGAATCCCAAATGGTATGTAGAGAAGCTAGGCAGAGTTATCCCTTTAGATGATGATGAGGTGAAGAAGGGTCTTATGAAGGCCTTTAAAAAAATGTGCAGTCCACAGGAGGCTTCACAGATCAGATTGGAGTGGCTCGACTTCACTAAACTTGATGGGTACAAAACATCAACAAAGGCAGACATGGTAACAATAGCACAGGAGAAGCCAGTGAGTTGGTGGTGATTGTATGGGCTTCCAGGACTGCTGCGACCACTTGCCATTGCCCCCTTTCCGAGGTTTCTAGCTCCTTTGCCTCTCGAGAGGCTGGTCTACATATGGTGGATACATACATTGCTAAGAGGAATAGGCTTACCTCTGCATGAGAGTGGAGAAGCTTGTAGTGTTGCACACGGTGTTTTGCGTCTTATGGATCGCAAGACACCGAGAAAGCAGCACCCCAACATTACGGTGGGATGTAGATCCCGAGGAGCCGAGGCAGGTTGAAGAGGACAATGCTGCGGCACGGGGGATTGGTTGGGCTTACTTTTGAGGACGAGGATGCTAGTTCCAACGAGGAGTTCATGGATATTGCTTGAGATGTTGATTTGATTTTTAGGTGATACTTGTAGTTGTCATCTTTTTTGTAATATTGATAATGATAGACAATTGTTGGTGTATTTGGCTATGAAATTAATGATATGAATATCAGCTATTATTGTACTTAATCAATCGTAATTTAGAATGGTTTTACTTTTATATATTTTATAATATATTTGAAATTTCAGCTTTGTCTCAAATTCAGAATTCAAATATGTATTATGAATTTTCAATTTATGACATTAACATATTGATATTATGGTATTAAGGAATGCATTTGATGTTTATGTCATATGAGTTCAAGTTTCACCTTATTTAAATCTCAAATGGTTTTATTTCAACTTATTTGTATAATTTAGTCATTATATCTTTATATTTTAAATATTTATATATTTTTAATTAGCTGTCCCCTCTTGTCCCCCCCCACCGTCCCCAAAATTTAGAAATTTTTGCCGCCCCCAAAATTCAGAATTTTTTTGCCGTCCCGGAAACCTCGCCCCGCCGTCTCGAAGTCTTAGATAACTATGATTTATCCGGAGTCTCAAAAATTAGATCAACAGATGACATTACAAATCGGACGTGGAATGTCATGCATTCAACCCAAATCAACTACAAAATGGGTCGCTCCACTAGAGACAAATAACATAAACACTGTTGCAATATTTCTTTAAATCCTTGCTACAGAAATCTGCCAAAAATTCCTTTCGTACAAGTTGGAAATGACTAAAAATTTGTATAAACACAATAGAATCTCTTGAGTTGAGACCCTTAACATACTCTTGGGGTTTTCGTCCTTAGATTTTTTTATGCAAAAGCTACAAGCTTATGACACAAATCAAAAATTGTAGAATGATCATAGAATGCCTTCCCCTCAAGTCGACTTCTCCTTATAAAGGAAGAAGAGACCCAAAACAACCTCCAAAATGTCCAATCAACATGCAATGATTTTCTCTATGCAATTTCTACCTTCCATTTCCCTTCCTAGACAAGTCACCATTTCCCCTTAGGAGAGTACAAAAGACATTTGATAATTATTTTTCTCTCTCAAAGCTGGTCACATTTTCCTAGAAGAATACATAGTGAAATGGGCTTTTATCCTTTCTAAATTCCCATTACCCTTCTAAGGCAAATCACCATTTCACCTAGGATGGATAACAATTTATATTTGGGCCTTTTCCATCCTAGATTTAATAATTATTAAGTCATATAAATTATTATAAGTGCTCTCTATATATATTTTTTTCTTTTATTAATGACACTTAATAATAACTTAAAAATGACTTAAGCCACCTTTCTATGTTTCCTTTGGCCATCAAAGTTGACAAAATAGGCCAAAGGTCTTTGAATGGGAAGGGGATATTACAACACATGATCGAAAATTTCTTATGACATTGGTCACGAAACAGAGAAAAACATCCCTTTTATCTACAAGCAGTGTTTCTGCAGTGGATTGAATTATGTGATATAATTTTTTGGGATTCAGCTATGTAGTTTCTTGAGCCAATATACATTGAACCATATTTTGAGCAAATGGTTTAGCAAGCTAGGGAGGCTTGATTGTAGGGGAAACACCATGGTTAAATACGCTTGGGTTGGAGAAGTAAGATATGTGACCTCCTAGGAAGTCCTGCTGCTTCACTCTTGTGAGCATCACCTAGATGTAATGAGTGTTAAGTGTACCATTCATACTCATGGAAGATGAGTTCTTGCGAATCCCTAATCATGAAATATAGGTCAATGTAGATTGACTTGAGAAACTACGCCACCGAATCCCTTTTATAATTTTTAAAAAATTAATTAAAAATCTGCTGTCATTATCTCCTTAATGAAACAAGGGTTGCCTTCTTGAATGCTGGATACATTGATAAGCAGTATGAGGATCATGGTAGGGTTTGACACAAGGAACATTTCCTTTAAAGTATAAAGTGCAGTTATGTCATTTAGCACACAAATTCATGTTCCCAGGCTCCATCATCCCAAATTGACCCAAATAGGAAGATTATTATTTATGTCAATGAGTAAAATGCTTGGAAAGACTTGACTGACACAATTCAGACAAGTAAATTGGCTAATGCCATGTGTGTCGTTGAAAGTCTTGAGTTCAAGAGTTGAATGAGATGACAGTGATCTTACTCAAGGTTGTCGGATGATAAGTGGCAATTATAGGAAGACTACTGGTCAGACGGCATTAAAAAAAAAAAGACCAGGGGAGATGGGGAAAGCACTACCATTTAAGAAAATATAATTTTGCATTGAATTAAAAAAGAAATACAGAAAAAATTGACAGGATCAACACAATAAGATGCTTTGTTTAATAAAGTAGGGCATCAAATGTGTATGCATATTTTGGATCACAGTATTGTGGAAGACGAGGATTGAAAGCAAGAGGAATGACTAAATAGTAAAACTGAAATAAAAAAGTCACCAGTACAGGTTTTGAAGATGACATGCGGGTCTACAATCTGTGTTCTTCTTTAATGGAGGCTCCAATGGTAATGGTACAACTAGCTGGGATGGTACAGGTACAAATATTTGATACTACAGTGGGAATTTGCAATCATAATGTATGTTTGATTTTGTAACCCAATCTCATCACTCCATATTTTAGTGAATCCGACTTCATAGTCACAAGGAATACATAGTTCTAGTTTCCAATTTGTACCAGTCTGTGGGTAATTGTTCCTTGAATTTATGTATATGCTTTTGAACAATGACTGGTCTGGTTATGACTCTTTTTATGGCCATACACTACTTGTTGAGGAATGACAATCTTAAGGAGTCAAAAATACGAGGACAGATTTAAACCGAGTATTCTGGATAAACACTGGGGGCTTGGTTGGACACACAATCAGTAAAAGAATAATTAATGGTTATTTGGATATTTGTTATTAAATTATTAACTGATTTTGTTTTGGGTCAGGGTATGACTTTGTTTTTTTTTTTTTTTCTGTCAGTTGCTTCATTGAATTACTGCAATACAAATTTGATCTCTTAGGTATTAAGGGCTTCCATGAATTATCTTCTGAAACAATTCTTCGCTTAGCAAAAATAGTATGACCTACTATTTCTTGTTAGTTGACATTTATTCTGGTGAGGTCCCTTTTATTTTTGGGATGTTTGTTTGAGAGTCACTAACCAATGTTTCCAGTTGATATGTTTTAACTTTTAGGTTCTTAGCTTGAATTCACTTGAAATATATGGTATGCTTTGAAATGGAAAATCATGGGCTTTCAATTCAACGGGTAAATCATCTGAACTCTATCTGCTGCACCTTCTAACAGTCAATAAAAAATATAGATTTGGAGAAATGAGAAGTGCTCATTTATTATTCATTTTGTTGGAATTATTGGCTATTTGGTGGAACAAATTTCAGCACTGGTTAAACTGACACTGGAGCAAACTTTCTGATCAAATTGTTTCAATGTTGCGAGACACTGATTAAACTGACAAAACATTTTTATTAAATTATTGCTTACTGTGAGAACATTTTTGACAAGTTTTTGTGCTTTTAGAATTCGTAAGTCTCTCACAATCATCATGTTTGAAGTAACTAATGAAGCGTTTTTGTTTGAATTGATTGTCATTATGAAACTTTTGCCACATTTCTACTTTGAATTGAAAGGTAAATTGGGATAGATATGGGGTATGTGTTTCAAACAGAGGTAGTAAACCATCTATGTAATGCTTGAAGTAATTAATTAAAAATTCAAAATGCCTGAGGTTTGCAGGTATGATTCCATTTATTATTTTGTTGATTCTTTCCTTTTCAAATAATCAAGTTATGAGGCCATTTTGAATGTTGAATAAGTAAATTTGAAACTGATATTCATTTAAAATTTGGTACAACTGGTTTAAGATCAATCTGGTTATATCAACTTTGCTTTTGTTTGTATTTTAATTTTTAAAACTGATATTCTTAAAATTTGGTACAACTGGTTTAAGATCAATCTGATTATATCAACTTTGCTTTTGTTTGTATTCTAACTTTGTGCCTAAATTTTTATGTCATATATTTTTGTCCACGTGGCCTTTTTCTTTCACTTCCGTTGTTTTCTATATGGCTTTCGGGCATTAAAGCTAGTTTCTTGGATTTTGAGGGATGGACCATGGTTGAGCTCCTTGAATGTGAATATTTGAATAATTAGATCCTAAGTAGATCTTTACTGCTATTTAGTATATACTGCTCTTTGCTATTGATTGATGTCAATACCAAATAATAGGTTTTCGTGTCCATTATTTGACCCTTAGTTTCAAAACTCGGACTTGGCAGCCAAAATTTTGACTTGAACTTGGCCTCAACAAAACCTTAGAAAAAACTCTGCAAATAAAATAAATATATAAATTCATAGAATACTTTTAAATAACTTGGAAAAACTGTTAAAAAGCATACAAAATGCATTTAGAGAATGCATAGGTATATTATATACAAGTTGTGTTTCCATAGTGGATCAAATTGTGTGATGATTTTTGGGATTCAACTACGTAATTCCAAGTCAATCTACATTAACTCGTATTTCATGAGTAGTGGTTCACAAGGACCCATCTCTCACAAGCATGATTGGTCCACTTGGTACTCATTGCATCGGGTGACACTTATAGGGTGGAGCACCGAGACTTCTCGGGAGGTCACCCATCCTAGTACTACTATGCCTCAAGTGCACTTAACTATGGAGTTTACCCCATAGTCAAACTTGCTTAGCTTGATACCTCATTTGCAAAATCTTCAACAAGTGTTGTGACTTATGAATCATTCAAAATGGAGTTCCTAGCTCATTCATTTATACAAGTGTTTTCGTAATGGATCAAAGTGTGTGATGATTTTTTGGGATTTAACTGAGTAATTTTGAGCCAATCTACATTGAACCATATTTCATGAGTAGAGGTTCACACGAACCTATTGCTTACGAGCATGAATGGTCCACTTGGCACTCATTGCATCTAGGCGACGCTCACGGGGACAAAGCACGAGGCTTCATGGGAGGTCACCCATCCTAGTACTATGGAGTTCTTCCCAAAGTCAAACTTGCTTAACTTGTTGTTCCATTTGCAAAATCTTCAGAAAGTTTTGTGCCTTTTGAACCTTCAATATAAGTGATGTTTCCCCCTTAATATGTAGGGGTTCGAGCGAGACCAATCATTCCTTTGAACTTTTCAAATTTTTCTTATCCAAGCACTTTTGTTAGGACGTTTGCTAGTTGCTTTGCTGTAGCTCAATGTTGTAACTTTACATTGCCATGTTTCACATAGTGCCGAATCAAATGAAATTTAGTTCTGATATGCTTGGTTCGATCGTGAAAGACCAAATTCTTTGCCTTTTTGCAAAAGTGTTTTCAACCATGAGAGGTGTTGACAAAACCTATTTTTCCTGCAAATTATGAAAGAACCCTTCTAAACCACAAAATCTCTTTGGTTGCCTTTGAAGCTGCCATATACGCTGCTTCCGCTGAAGAAATTGTTGACATTGATTGCTTCTTGGACTTCCAATTGATCATTGCTATTCCTAAATTCATTAGAAAACCCAAGTGGATTTCCCATCTTCAAAATCACTAGCATAGTCAAAATTTGAATATCCAACTGGTTTGAAGTTTACTGCCCTGGAGTATTTTAGTCCAAAATGTTGTGTTTTTTGGAGATATCGGAGGGTTCTCTTTGTTGGTACCCAATGACTTTATTTAGGTTGTTGCATGAATTGAGAAAGATTCAAAAACACTAGCAACAAAAGATGTGTCTGGTCTAGTTGTTGGCACATAGATCAGACTTCCAATGAGTAATCGTATTTAGTAGCATCTACAAAATCTGTGGTATCTTTTGTGGTCAACTTCAAATTTTGTTCCATGGGTGTATTGAGAGGCTTATGATCTTCCATTTTGAAATTGCTCAAAATGTCACCAATGCACTTTTGTTGAGTGATGAAGATATAAATTGGTTTTGAATTACTTCAATACCAAAATAGTAATGACAATAACCCAAATCAGCCATTTCAAATATTTTCATCAACTTTGATTTGAATTTGAAAGTGTATCTCTCATTGTTTCTGTGATAACTAGATCATCAACGTACACCACTACAAATACAACCATTTTGACAAAAAGTGTTGTTGTAGACACCCTTAAATTACCGCTTATGTATTGTAATTGTTCAAACTATCATTACACCTCTTGTCATTCCATAGAATTAATTTAATTAATTCTATTTACACCCTTATCACCCCTTAGCTAATTACGCGAGAGGTGTTCTCTGATGGCGGTAAAAAACTACTGTGTAATGGAGTGCGTTGTTCAATTTTATTCTCGACATTAAATTTGACGTTCATTTGACCGTCATGTGACAGTTCATTCATAAATTTGAATTTTATTGGACCATCACTTAAAATAATTTTGTTTCTTTTTCCTTGGAGAAGTCAATAAAAAATAGTAATATCTTGGTCATATTTTGAGACCAACGATCTCATAGTTAAATGATTCCATTTGCCACAAATCAATAGGAAATCAATAGAGAATTTAATGAAGTTGCTGACTTAAGAGATGTAAAAAATCAAACCTAAGAATCTTGAAGTTGATATCCATTGATGTATTTCATATAGATATATTTATTATAATATACTTATTATATTATATTTATTTTTAATTGTTACTTTTTTGGTATACTTATACTACATTTGCATAGTTAGATAGGTGCTTGATGGTTGATATCTCTCAGCGTATTTTAGATAGATGTATTTAAGATATTTATACTAGTTTTATTAGCTAATTTTAATATCAAAAATAAATAAATAAATCCACATTTATCCATTTGAATATTTAAATAATTAAATATTCCTCATATCCTATCCATCTCCTTAATTCAAGTCAACTCAAGTCTTGACTAGCATTGAAAATCACTATTTTAATCAAACAAATGTGTTTAAATTGACTCAAATCAGCACTTGATAGACCCTGCACATGCGGTGAAAATCAGGGCACACGAGCACACTCGATGCTTCTTGGAGTCCATGTTGACGAGCATTCCAAGAACATCAATCGCTACCTAGGCTCGCCTCGGGCTCTCTTATGACTTGCATGATTTGCGACAAAAGCTGTCACTTGATTTCAAAATCTCCAATCATATTTTAACACCTGTTAAACTTTTTGTGTTTGGCCTCGGCATATTTTGAATTCCATGTGCACAAACAGGGTAAGAGAACCCTCTGACACCACCCAGGTGCGCATCAAAGCCCTGTTTTTACACTGCATGTGCGGGGTTCTTGAGTTAACTAGAGATATCTTCCAATCCAAATCCAATCCAACTTCTTCCACCTTCCAACTATTCACGATACTTTTGGGTGAATAAATAACAAAAATAGAATTGTTAAATAAAAACATGTGCAACCCCTTGCCAACTCAGCCTTGACTCACACTTGTAAATCAAGAACAATAGTCTAACTCTCCAATCAAATCTAGAAACTCAACTAAACAAGCCAAGTCATGTTTAGTTATCTCCAATCAAATCAATCACAACTTAGCTTGAAGATTCACTTTCTTCAGCTATAAATCAATGATCTTCCCTTTGAAAATCATCCACCAAAAGCTTTTGAGAATTCATGCTGCCAATTTGTGTAATCTTTTGGTGAGTCAAAACTGAGTTTCTATATTGTTATGCTGCCCAAATCACATCAAGATCATACTTCATGCTCATGGCTTAGCTATTATTTCATTTGGAATACTTGGAGCATCCACAAATCAACCAAATCTCACAACTCAAACGGATCCTACAAAGAACGTCACTCAACCCCGTTCTTTCAAGTAGATCCAATCCGAGGTTGCTTTGGGACTTGTAAAGGAAGGTTTGCTTCATTTATTTGTTTTAATTTTCCTCTTTATTGCATTTTCCATGGTATATGATTTGCATCTTCAAACTCAAAATGTTTGAAGTTCATGTTGAAGAGGTGATCAACTAGTTTGTCATACCATGCTCGAGGGGCTTGTTTCAAACCATACAACAATTTTTCAAGTTTGCACACTTTGTTCTCTTGGTCGTCAACTGCAAAACCTTCAGGTTGAGTCATGTACATTGTTTCTTGAAGATCACCATTTAAAAAAGCAGTTTTACGTCCATTTAATAAACTTTCTAGTTTCCACCCTTTTTGTGTGTTGCAAAGCCAACAAAGTCCGATGGTAGTCCACTTTGTTGTTGGCGCAAGGGTTTCATTGTAGTCTTTGCCTTCCTTTTGAGCATAACCCTTTGCGACAAGTTGTGCTTTATGCTTGTCAAGCAAGCCATCAACCTCATATTTGTTGTGGAAGACCCATTTTGCAACCAATTGGTTTACAACTGAGTGGAGGATCTACCAACTACCAAGTCCCATTTTTCATCAATGCATCATACTCATCTCTCATGGATTTTCTCCAAGACTCATCCTTTTCAGCTTGTTTGAGAGAGGTTCGTTTTACACAACATTGAGTTCTTCTAGAAATCATTCAATGCTAGCTTTTCAATCTTGTCTTGAATTTCTTCTAGGACATTTTATATTGGGTGTGCGGCTGCATGTGCACTTTGTTGGCTAGTGTTTCCAACTTCATCCGGATGGACATCTTCCAATGTTTGTGTTGCCCATTTAGGCATCTTCTTCTGTGGTTTTGGTGCCTCAATCTCACGATCTAAAACTCCTTCACTTCTCATTATTTGTTCTTGTTCCACTTGTCCATTTCTAATGAAGTTTCATGTTCTTCTTCGGAGGAGTTTCAATCTTTCTTATACGAGATAAGATGAAATCAAATGACTCCAAACTGCATGTCACCCCATCATTGTTTGGAATTTCCAAATTACTCTCCTTGTAGATATCAAACTTGACATACTTCTCTAGATTGATGATTGATGCTGGCCTCATCCTTTGCATTCTCATAAAAGACATCTCTTGTAATGAGGAATTTCTTGCTTTTTTCATCATATAGCCGGTATGCCTCTGAGGATCCAAAACATCCCAAATGAATGCATATACGACTCATGTGGTCCAACACATTCCTTTTCTCCTTTGGGGTCGATGCATAACATGTAGATCCAAAAATTGAAGATGATGCGGTGAAGGAAGATGACCACATCACATTTCATATGATCTTTAATTGAAAGGCTATTGATGGTGATTTGCTTTGGATGTACTTGTTGTTTGTGTTGCTTCTACCTAGAAGTGTAGATTCACCCCCTTGAAATATAACATTGCATGAACCATATTCATCACGGTTCTATTCATCCTCTCAACTACTCCATTTTGTTGAGGAGTGTGAGGAATTGTGAGATGGTGTTTGATCCCGTTTTGCATGAGATAGGATTCAAATGTAGTTGAAGTGTACTCACCACCATTATTAATCCCGAGTGTCCCAATGTTGGTTTGAGCTTCATTTTCTACCATAGCTCGAAACTTTTGAAATGTTTCAAAGGCTTATGATTTTTTTGAGGAAATAAATTCATGTCATTCTCGCTTTATAGTGGTTAATGAACAACATGAAGTACTTGTGACCACCAATTGATAGAATTGGAAGAGAACACAAGTCGAGTGAACCAATTGAAACTTTCTATTGTCTTTCCATTTCGACTTCTAAAAAGGTCCTCGTGTGTTTATCCAAAATGCGGGTTTCACACTTCTCAAATATTGCGGGTAGGGTGGGCAATCTTGTTGCACCATTCTTTTGCAACACACACGTATGCAATCATGATTGGAGTGCCCGAGTCTTGCATGTCACAACATACTTGGAGACATTCCATCTTCAATGAGATGAACAAAAATCCATGAATTTATGGCTCATCCTCGAGTTTAAATAGGTGTCCGTCCTCAAATCCAATCAATACGATTGCATTGTCACTTTGTCTTTTGATAGTGACCTTCCCATTGTCTAACAAAATGGAGTGTCCTCATTGGTGAAAAAGAACACCAAGGAAAATAAGTTTTTTTCAATCGAGGAAGGCATAAGACATTTTTAGGAATGAAATCTGGAACCTCTTGATACTTGAGTCTTATTGCCTCTTTACCTTTGATTCGGCAGGACATCCGATGTCTACCAAGTATATTGAATTACAACAATCTTCATGAAACTCCTCAAAGAAGTCCTTTTGGGAAGTCATGTGTTGAGTGGCTCTCAGTATCTAAGATCCAAGCATCAAACGAAGTGGTACTACCTAAGACATTATTTGCTTCATCACAATTGGAAAACACATATTTATTGGTGAATTGAGCTAAGTCTGGCTCATTGGTTTGTTTTTTCACTTTTCCTTCCTTCTCCTTCTTCTCCGATGGCGGTAGGCTTCAATCTTCTCCCATGAAGTTTCACATTCATGAGCCCCCCTAGCTCCCTTTTCTATTGCACCATTTGCAAAACAAATATTGCTTATCATTTTGCTTCGCCTTGTTATTGTTATTTTGCTTCCTTAACCCTTATTCCTCCCTTTGTTCTTTTGACCTTCCTTCATTTTTGGAAGATGAGGCCTTAGATGAAGAACCCTTGAAAGAATTGCCGTTTTGATTGGCATAGAACATGCTTTTTCCCAATGATTGATTTTTTCTCTCAAAGACCTTTTCTCTTTTGGCCATTTTTTCAACCAATTGATTAAATGTGAGTCTTTAATTGATTGGTTGCTTGTAAAGATTCCTAGTAGGTTGAGTATGTAGGAAGAAGGAATTTTGTGAAAGTAGCAATCGCTATATATATGTCAATTTTACACTAATGGCTTCTACATCATGCTTGATTGCATGAATTTTGAGGCCAAACTCATGACATCACCATTCTTCAACTCAAGATTGAACAATTTTAACTGCAACTATATGAACTCCAATTTTGAGTGAGAATCATACAAGTCCTTCAACTTATTGAATGCTTCCCATGCAATATCATACTTTTGAATGCGACGAAACACTTCGTATCAACTAAGCCCTCATTAAGGCCAATGCTTTCAAATTCTTTTGCTTCCAAATATTTGCTTCTTTTGCATTTGTAGGCAATGTTGGCTTTGTGTCCCCATCACAAATGTTGAACCATAGATCATTGAAGATGAGTGTGTTCTCCACTTGTTGAGACCACTCTAACCAGGTATCTTTGTTGGTCAAAGTTGTGCCAACAATTGATTTTATTGAAGTCATTTTTGTTTTGTTATTTGTTTTGAGAGCCCGAGAGTGATGGATTGGCTCTTTATCACTTCCAAAAGGTTCCCTTTTCTATATACCATGATGGATATACTAAAACTCTTGATATTCTCGCCTCTCTTATATACCTGTCAATACGTGGAAGAAGCTCGCCCTTTTGATATACTCATTAGTATGTGAAAGAGGTGTTAAGGTACGTGAGAGCAAAATGGTACGTGGTACTTAGGTAGTATGTGAAAATAATTCACTTTATCAATGACACTTTCGCATAACAAGAAAATCCACACGTATGCATAACTTCCCTATATACTTGATTTTTCATGCTTTTAGGATTTATGCCTTACATAGTTAACGAATGGGCAACGGGGAATGAAGAGTAGCTATCCTTATTTCTCCTTGTTTGTTTTTGCACAATTTGTTTTGTTTTCCAAATTTTGCATGAAAATGACTTGCATAATAAATGACTTATTAATTATTGAAATGAGTCAAAAATCAAAATTCCTCTCTTAGAAAATCTCCAAAATATATTCGCTTTTTAATCTTGAAAAAGCATAAAAATAAAAAGAATAGAACTTAGCTTTGCCTTTGAAGGCTATTCTCCTCTCCCATGTGTCTTTTCCCCGTGGTGAAAGAAGGTCGAATAACGAAACACTTAAAGTTGAAATGTCAACGCAATAGCCCTTTGAATAGTGGAGATGCTTTGGTAGACTCCAACGTTGATATTCTCTAATGACTATGCAAGATGATTCCAATGGCAAGTGTGAACAAGAGAAGAGACATGGACCGTTAGAAAATGGTTAAGGAAGGGCGAATTCTAAGTTCTCATTCAGGCCTGAACAATATCAAGCCAAAACTCGTGATTCCAATGCACATGTATTGTAAAAAACAAAGGCGATGGTGGAGACACTTTGGTAGTGTTGCGTGTTGGGTTTGACGCCAAATAGATTCATACTGCACCCACCATACTACACCCCTTTTGATCAAACCACTTGCATGAAAATCAATGTTGGAGCGAGTTCCTTCCACAAATGGATGCCGATAAAGGATTGCTCTTTGGCTGTGCCGCATATGTGAGTGAGAATATGCGGTGAGAGGATTAGATGGAGGTATGAAACAAAATTTAATGATCAATAGCCTGTGAGGAAAATGGAGGATAAAAATGATATGCATCAACTTGAGCTTTGATACCAATGTCAGGCCAGGTATTGGAGTGACAAATCAACAATATTGCAAGTGCAAAGCCAAAAATTTTATGCACATTACAATTGAAAAGAAAAAGATTACAATATATAGAGCCAAGATTTGGTTGTCCATTTCACCTTCTAAGGTGACTCTTCCTATTCCTACGGGATGACTCTTCATTTATATCAAATAAGACAAAATCCTATGACACCTATGATTAACATATATTACAATAATGTTACATTGTAAACAATGACAAACGATTGTTCACAACACGATCATCAACATGTGAATAGGGACAAACATGTTATTCATGATAAGCATGGCATGGGCCTTCACTTTCATTTCAAGTCTGCTCTGGTTGTTCGGGTCTCATTGAACAGGTAGGAATTAGAATAGTGGGTTGAACTTCACTATGTCTTTCGTTGATGATGTTCACCTCATCGAACCTCACGCTTCGAAACTGACCATTGTACTTGATCATGAACAATATGGTGAACATCACACTGAACACCATCCATGGCCTTATAGCTAGATTGGTACAATTTTCTCAATCATTTGTAGTCGGAGTTCGTCATCTCGCCATTGATGACTAACAACTCGCAATTATTTTGTCTTTTGGGCACATTGATTTTGCCACTATAACAATTTGCAACTTCGAGTTAGCTGTGAACTACTGATTGGTTGGTGACCTCCTTCCTCTGTTTCCTCTAACCTTACGTGTGACCTAACTCAATAAGCTAGGTTGATCATGAAGCTTGACGGTTTCCGCATTGTGTTTAGTTTTATTATTCTCCCTCACTCCCCCACCCTCACAACACAAACCAATTTATATGAATGTCGGGTTTGACCGAAAATGCATCCACTTACAAAGGACACATTTTAATTTTTTATTGACAACGACACACAATGTAGGCACAAAATTGAATCTATCTCTGGACCAATAGGCCCTCATTGATTAACAACACACACACACACACAAACTATAGACTTAGTATTGATCCAATTGACTATTATAAACAAAACTATACATTAACAACAATAAACAACACTATATATTGGGAAAAAAACTATATAAAAGGCTAACTAACCAAGCCTTTAGAGTAATATCTAACTCACATAACATTGTAAACTAAAGTATATAATAAACTTTAACCACTATTGTATAATAATTAAACGCTTAAATAAACAACTTTACATGATTAATTTGATAATGTTTAAAAACATATATCGCGTATGCAATAATGTCGGTTGATGCATACGCCAAGGTGCATGTAGATGCGATATTAGGTTAGACGCTTGCACGAAGGACATTGAGATGCTTGGCAATGTGTGAATAGGGTGCAAAATTGTCAAGTGAATATTGGACTCACATGGAGCCTTGCAAAATCCACATATAGATAAATTAGTGGTCGAGATTGTATGTTGATGGTGAATGTGTGGGTGGGTTGTGCGATTGAGTTCAAGGTGACAATGTGTGGATGGGGTTGACAAACAAGACTGCAATGGATGTGCACGGTTGATGAAAATGATCTGCGAATGCACGGTGATCAAAGTTTGCATAGAGTCTATGGCGTACATCCATAGATCATACTATGGCATTGATTGATGATGGTGCACGTGAAGGTTGACCTCATAACTGTTAATGCTACAAAAAAATACATGAAAAAAATTGATGCATATGGGATAACACCTCACACAATCTTTGAATGCGAATGCATAGAGAGTTAAGGTGAGTATAGAAGCGCACAATGTAAACATGATGGTCGAGTTGATCCAAATGAATGGCATAGCAGCTGACAAAACTTTGAATGATAGGCAACATACAAGATTGAGGATGATCAAATGCTACCAAGTAATATTTTAACTTTTGTAAAGAATTTATAATACTAATCTAAAACTAGTGGGCTAGCAAACATATTATTTCAAATAGGAATTCCCATTATTTGTGGTAATAGAGGGCTTCCCCTTCACAAACTAACACACCACATTGAAATTAGAGGAATAATCTGCCCGGATAAAAATTGGATAAATTAGTCAATTCAATCTTTGTCGTATGACAAAGACATTCTTATACATGCTTTGTCCTCCTACATGGTAGGAGTCATAACTTATCTTCTACAAACTCTCACTCAACCTAATCACACTTCCTACCATCTAGTGAGTTGTTATTACAACTCATGTACTCACACTTACACACCTAATTAAATGATTAATATGACTAATGAATAATACACCATGTTCTATTTGATGTATTAACCTAAGAAACATCATTGAAGATGTATTACAATCTCACCCAAAAGGTAGATTTGACTTCCACTTAGTGTTACCACCTTCATATGGACTCCACTCACTTACCTTTTGAATAGCCTTTCCGAGAGAAATTTCACAAACACACTTTTTTATAGTTCTTAGGACACTCTACACAACATGCCTCTGTCTCACTTAGTCTCACTAACGCATCTCTTAAGCCTCTATGTATCTACGTATGTCCCAAAGGGGGTAGTAGGCATCCTTTTTATAGACCTTCAAGCCCTATCCCACCTATCTCCCATGATAAGATAATTCCATGGAATACACTTGACCAATCATGGCTCATTTTCCATATCACACTTCACACCTAGGATCATCACCTAAGATAGGATCAGCCTTACATGACCCAATTAGGACTTGGTATAAGATTTCCTCCTAATCACTCTATCCTAGACATCACCCCGATAATAAATAAAGTATCCCAAAAGTTGTAAGTTGTCACTCTTTTGGACTTATTACAAATATCTCTTGATATATTCATTGATTATGACAAACTTGACCCTAATGACCTACTTACCATGAAACTTACTTTTCCATTTATGACTAATATTTACTTTTTACCCGTTTTCATCACTTAAACAATATTCCTATAAACCACTTTGATATTTACCACAAAATATTTACTAGTTACTCTATAATATTCTATGGCATGCACAACTAAATTGGAGTGTATGCTATTATTAATTATATTTACAACATATTATTGATAATGTGTATACTAGTGAGATGGGAATTTTGGAGGAAAATTATGATGTTGACACTTCTTCATGTGAATGTCCTCAAACATGCTCGAATACACTCAAACCCAAAAGTGGTACAAGGTTGGCACAAAATATGGATGTCTAGCCTCTAAAGATTTGGTGTTTTTGTACCATGATCATCACACCATGAATTTGTAAAAATGACATTTATAAGTTTGTAAGCAAATTAAAATTGCATTATAAAAGAAGTCTAGTATGTATGATTAAAACACTCAATAGTTTTTACCTAGCTTGCAGTTGTCATTCCTCTTAGAATTCATAGAGCTGAATAAAATGGCTAACCCTCGCACTCTTGTCAATCGTCAACTCATCTAGAATAGCGTGTCTAAGGGTTTCACCTATGCATGTGCCGAGGCCATCCCTAACCTTCTCATCAAACTCAAAGGATTCCAAGCAGAAAAATTGAGGTTCAAGTAACAAGCCTCTACATGTGTTGGTTGAGCTGCCTATTCCATCTCGATTAATTATATGCCCAATGAGTTCATATTTTATGTTATTTTCCTCATAATAATTCCGGATGGCCTCCTTGGCCTCATATGGATAACCCATTGGGTTGTTTTCGCCATCAGCCAAGTGTAGAACCCTGACCAAAAGGTGTGTCACCTAAAAATGTTTGAATTTTGAAAATTAAAATTATAGAAATTTGAATTATAACAAACAACAAAAAGAAAATCTAAGAGTTAAAAATTTATAAGCTTTACAAACTTACAAACCAAATGGAGTTTGTTACCTTGTAAGTTCGTAATCATAAGCTATCTTAAGGATCTTCTAAGTTTTCTTCACAAATACATCATCAAAAATTGTTGTGATGACCCCTTCCTCTTTCGCCTTCCTCAAATATGGAGGCTACAACCACCAAGTGGTCACAAACATCTGCCCAAGAGGCCTTAATGACACTCCCATGCTTTGCAAATTGCGACTCACTATCACACAAGCTTATTTCCTTCGGTATGCTCTCTCATCAAGTTAAGCATCTAGGGGTGATTGTAGATGTATTTGGTTCTTCAACTATAATTTTAACCCATTCAAATTTTCCAATCTCCTCAAGCTAGAGGATGTTGTAATGAGCAACAAAAGGGCTCTAACAAATGGTAAGGTGCCTCTTCTCAAGAAGCCTCCCTACTGCTATGTATGTTGCTGCATTGCTAGTCACAAAGTGGAAGACATCCTCAACACCCACTTCTAGGATCACCTCCTCCAATATATTATGCAAAGTGTCTGCGTTCATCTCATCATGAGAAGCGCCAATGGACTTCAAGAACACCAATTGGCCACTTGAAAGTTTATCAATGTGTGATTCTTGACATCCGTCCACCCCTCACACAAAATATTGCAGCTCTTTTAATGCCATATTCTTTTTCAAACTTGGACTATCATCGTTGTATTTTTCATGTTTTTCTCCAACAAGGGCCCACTTAAATCACTAGGAATAAGTGTTTTGAGCTCTTTCCAGCAATGGTTAATGCATTTACCTGATTGTCGGTATGTGCGTCTTGCTGCATAGAGTGGCATTTCATACCTAACAATATCTTGATTTGAGCGAAGGTTGTGCACCAAGAGTTTTGCAAGGAACAAAGAAACCCTATAAATGCAATTGGATTGAATTCGTTCTAGTGGATGTACCCCGAATTTTTGGGCCAATAAAAGAGCCTACTAATTCAGTATTTGAATCAGGGGGCTTCATGACAGATGCAACCGCTTCCACGTCCTCTTTTTATTTTCTTCTCTCCTTAAAGCTAGTGAAAAGGGCATTCATCTCTTGACTAATTTTAGGATCCACTTGATCCCACAAATTCGCATCTCAGCCAGGGATTAGTGCAAGTTGGTATATGAGGTGATTGATGCCTCCTTTCATCTCAAAACCATAATGGTTGCATATCACTTTTCCTGACTTCGAACCCAGAGTGCCATGCTCCCAAGCAAGGTCCTTGGATGCAAATTGTAAACTCTAGCAAAATAAGAAAACAATAAACTTGAAATCAAAACAACCCTAGCAAAGAAAGAAATAAGTGAATGAAAAAAATAGAACAGGAAGACCCAAGCTTTGAAACCCTAGAACAAAACTGAATTTAAAAAAGAAACTGAAACCAAAACCAAAAAATCTAAGGACATACCTCCCAAATCGAATTCCAATTGTCTAAGATTTCTTCAAATCTGATAATAATCGCTTAACAGATACTGAAAATCGGTCGAATGTCTTTTAGCAATGTTGGACAGAGCATGAATGAACAGAAAGTTGTGAAAAACAAAACAAAAAATGCAGCGTTAAAGCTGTTTACTGTTTTTTTCTTGCGATTGGTGAGTTTTTGTGCCAGAATCACAAGTTATTCAGTGAAAAACTCAGAAAATACTTGACAGAAACTTGCCTGCTGAGTTATTGGCAAGTAATCACAGAGAAAATAAACTTGTGAGTTCTTGGCACTTTGCTGGGTACTTTGCTAATGTTTTAAATTATGATTTTGTCACCATTTTGGCTTTGTCATGTTAACAAAGAGGATCTTTTCTTGGGTTCAATGAAATAGCCCTTTAAAATATTTGACATCACAAATATGCTTTGGACAACAATTGTAAGGCTATGAAAAAGTATCTATTTATGAGACATAATATTTCTAATGCTGGATCTCAAGCTAACCTTCTCACATTGTTTTGTTCATATTGGGTGTTTCCATGGGATTTGTATCACCAGATGCTGTCATTTGACAGCTTGACTGCTGCTGGGTTGATGATGGATGTGACTCTGATCAAGGATCCGGTATACTACTAGAACAATGCCTGACTTGTTGTCAATCCCCTATGATGCTAAATATATTTGTTCAAAAAATGTTATGTTACTGTGTGTTGTTACATCAGCTGTTGTTACTGTGTGTCTGTTACATCAACTGTTGATCCATTACACCAGCAGTGTCATAAACGGGAATGACATGTAAGGTCATTGTAATCTGTCAGCCTTTCAAGCGACAGCCCTTGAAACATACATTAAAGCAACTGCAATACAGTTGTCAAGTCTAACAAGGCCATTTAAACTCATGACAGAAACCATTGAAAATGCACAGTGCTTCTCCACTAACATATCTGCTTTATCACATATAGGGATTCTTGTACCTTACTATGAACTTAGATAATTGTGCTTGTATAGACCCAAAGGAAGGTGATAACCTATTATAGAAAACCTCCCAGAACAGTGATCCGCCTTGTGACATATGTAGTGATATACTCTAATTGTTGATAACAATTTTTGTCCTCTGAAGTGGTGAGTCAAAATGCTATTCCATACCTTTATACTTGTATGCTTCCACTTTTTAGTGAAATGGCAAGGGTGCCTAGAAAACCTTGTACCATGTTTCAAATAACGTTTTCATTCTAAAACAAATGTGATTGCTCTTTCAATATAGATCCTTACCTTAGAAAAGAACTGTAAGCATATTGAGTGGAATCTCATGGCTATTTATATTGCTGCTTATATCTTGCATCTTTGATTCCATGTTGATGTGTTTGTTTTCGAGGTCATCTGTGCATATCATTCATTATTTTGTTGACTTTAAGACTGACTAAGGTAGGTTACTGGGCTAACATGTTGGGATTTGGGTTTGTAATTAGAGACAGTGAGTTGTTATCTGTTATAGATGAGTACACACATCAAATAGTAGCAACTAAATTCTAGTAAACATAGCCAAACATGTAATGGTAAAATAATAGATTAAACATCTAAGAGAGAAACAAACGCCATAGATCTTGAGCATAGGCTTGTCCTTAATGAGCCTTTTGAAAACAAATTCAAGTCGATAATAAAGGAGGGGATGGATATTTTGGCGCTGTCAAGTCATACAATTCTATAATAAGTCTTTCGAAGATGTTTTGACATGCCTTTCAAGTATACAATTAAAGTAAGTTAGGGCCTTAATCTCTATTTAACATAAATTAAGAAAAATGCAATCTCATTTTTAGGGAAGAAAGCATCTTGTTGAGTATTCTTGCCAAGAACTTGCCTATCTTGCAAATGCTCTTTCGATTGTGTAAAGAATGGTGAATTGTTTTCATTATAAGATGTAATCATGGAATACTTGATATTTGTTAGCATATGCAAAGAGAAGAAAGAATTCAGAGAAGGTTGAATGCACACTCAAACAAGTGTGACAATGTTTATTATATAAGAAGAGGTGGTTACAAATTGGTTGAACAGTTACCAACTGAATAACAACTAAATAACTGCATTATATGCTATATAATGCTCTATATTTTAACACCCCCTCTTAATGACTAAACTGGAAACAATACCAAGTTTATCCCGAAATTTGACAAATGTCCTAAAGCCCACATGTTTAGTCATTAGATCTATAGACTGTGCCATAGGTGGTACTTTGAAATCAATAGTCCATTGTTGTGTTGCGGTTGTTGAATGGAGGACCGCAAAACAAGAATCTGGTCATGTGAACAAAGGATATGGCAAGTGGTCCATTGATTCTTCGTTACGTGATTCATTGACCATGATGAATCATCAATGGCTGAGAGTGTCAGCCCCATCTCTAGAGTGCTGGAATCAGAAACTTGGAGAGGTGGATTGAGAAATCTGTTCTAGGATTGTGTAGCGTGTCGGAGTTTATACAAAGACTCAGTTAGAACCAACCCCGCAATAGGAGTGAGAACCAACTCCTTCGTCTTAAAAGTGGGAGAAAAGGACCATCTCTGCAATAGAGGCTCATTTATCCCCCTCCGTTGGGAAAGGTATTTCACAACATAACGAGCAAACTGTTCATGCTCTCTTGTCCTTCGAGCAAGTACCTCTGAGTGAGTGGCTTAACATGCCATCTCACCATGCACATTCAATGCATATGGAATAGTGGAGTCTCCATTCACAACAAACTATTCTTCAAAATGAGGAAATCCATCCTCCCAAGGCATGTTAGCCTCCCATACATCTGGTATAGTGGATTTTCCTTCCATAATAAGTGGATGTAGGTTGATTATATCCAAGTCAATAGATCTATGAGGAATGGCTTCCTCCTAAGGCATTTCAGCCTCCTGCACATCTTGTATGGTGGAGTTGTCCTCCACATGTGCATTCATGTTGATCGTAGCAGGATCAACAAGCTGATATTGGCCACCTTGCCCAATACCAAGGGCAATCATCCATCTCTATTTCATATCAGAAACAACACACTTCTTCCCACAAAAATCCACGTAAATATTGAGATTTCAAGTTAATTGATGAATACATAGAAGATTCTTTTCAAAGAAGGTACATATTAGAACGGCCACATTTTACTCACACAAATACAACACACAATAACAAAATAGTTTTTTTTTGGGCTTATATTGCTTTCGATACATAACATCACATAGGCTCACTTAGGATAGTGTATAACACATGAGACGTTTGTGTAACCATGGATCTGTTGGTTTTCAAATAGGACTTTTTAGAAGAGCAACAGTCAGGGGACAAGAAGTCCCTCCTCTTTAATGGGAGAGGTTCCCTTATTCTGAAACGAACTTATTTACAAATGTACAGAACATTATTTTATGGTTAAACTTGGATATTACGAAAGTGTTTTCCACAAGGATCATCAATCACACAAGGGCTGAGGAAAGGGAATAAGAAGATGAGCAGAATAGCAACATTCAGAATTATAGATAGCAGAATAATTCTTTATGTATGCGAAGTTTCAAGGAATTTAAGACAAGATCGTTTGCATTAGACGAACAAGATGAGATTTCCAGACACAAAGTTCTGTAAATAATCTTCTTCAGATTCATCAATCAAGGACGCAAAGTTCCTTCTTGGTTTTACAAGATCACTATATTCGCAATATTTGAAAAATCATGCAATTAGTGAGACTAATGAACTAGAAACAAATGATCTTCACGAGATTAAACGAAAACACAGAGATAACAAAAACAGATAGACGATGAATGAAAAGCCCTTTTGTATTGATTTCTTTCTGATCTATTTACACTTTCAGTAAGTATTCCAAGTTGTTCCTCCTCGTAAAATGGCGTGGAAAGGCCATTATATAGATTACAAGTCGATTACTCTTCGTAACGTTTCTTTTAACTAAAGAATAGTTAAGGACCGCAATTCATTAATACCTTAACTAATTACAAAGAATACGAAAAGAATGGGAAGAAGAGGAAAGAAAGGAGAAGGAGACAGTGGCCACTCATGGGAGGGACCCACTGCTTTGAATCCATTTGCTGAATTTCTTCAATGACTCGGCTATATCTACGCCATGAGGGAGTGCGTGTTGGTTGCAGGCATCGAGTCCAAAATCCCGAGACATTTCTCCATCTCTTTATCAAACTCGACGTGAGTATGATAGTCTTTGTTTTTGCTTCTTGATAGCAGATGAAGAGAACAAATTTCCTTCATCTTTTCCTTAGAGATGGAGCTTTCCTGAATAGATTATCCTTGACAAAAGCTCAACCGAGCTTTGATTTCTTAAGGAGAGTGGAAGCACCGTGAGTTTTCATCCGAAGATGACAATGTATGTCTTTGAAAGAGAAAGCAGCCTGTCTTCAAAGCTTCTCCCTTCTCGCCGCTTGTTCTTCATTTCTCCCATGCCTTCCTCCAGACTTTGATTTTCCACTCCACGTTTGTAGACCCAAGATTTTGTGATTGTCTTTAGCATCATCAAAAATCTTATTAAGAAGATGTTCTCATCTGTCCGTCCCATGAGGCGAAGGTCTACTATGCAATCGCTCCAGAGTTTAAGTTCTTTATCCATAACCCCGATGGTAGAGGATAGCTTTTGTTGCAAATTGTCTACCTTTCCATGTAGCTTAAAAGCTTCATCGATGAAGTTTAGCCTTGCAACAAGCATGTCATCCACCATGGCTTCAATAGCTCTGCCATAGGCGAGGAATACTTGTGCATATCTTTAATACTTTGCACTTCATCTTGGCTTAGAATTACGGGAGGAGGTAGAGCGATAAGGGGTAGGGTCCAAAACTTTGTCCTTAGACAAAAGTGACTTGATAAAACTTGTGAGAACTTGGGCTTGTTCTTCCGGTTGTTGATAGTCTGCACGCCCTTTCTCTACCCTTCCAATGAGGTCATTTGTTTCTGGAGGTTATGAATTTCACCTTCGAGGGGTAGACTCTCCCATAGGGATCCTGAAAGCTCCAAGTCGGATGTCGGCAAGTCCGATTCGACTTGTCCACTGTAGGCTTAGCAATCTCCAAGAATCGCTGACCTTGAGCATCGGACAACTCACGGAAGTAGTTCGGCTTTTTGGCATGAGGAGTGGTGCCCAACAAGGCAGCAATAAACATCAAAATTTGGTCCCAAGCTTTGAGAGGAGGATTTTCTCTTCCTTTTGTCAACCGAGAGGTTGCACCCAAGCAAAAGAGGAAGAAGAATCTGCGCAGGAGAAGCAAGGGGACAGAGACAGGAGCTCATAACACTCAGGTGCAGTGCATGCATGTTGACTCAAGGCCGAGATGTGAGTAGAGAAATTGGAGGCAATGGCAAGAGAAGAATCAAGTAGCACCAGGAGTTCGGTGCTCTGGACCTCTTTGTCCTTATCTCTGGGTTTTCGAGAACATTTGAAGGAGGCACCTCACTATCTTCACTTTCACCGAGAACAATGATGTTCTCTGGCCCTATAGGCAAGTCCGCCTGTTTTCTTGAAATGGCTCCTTCTTTACCTCTTTGAGTTTCTTCTTGTATACTGGGTAGATGGAGAAGGAGTAGATCCTGTGGGTCCTGTGTCGATGAGGCGGAGGGGTTTTCACTTTGGTGTTCCGGACTTTGGGAACCGATGCCTCTCTTATCAAGCGTTGAATCATCTTTGGAGCTAGATTCTCTGAGTGCCTCTTGAATTCTCGGATCTTTACTCGAACTGCAGGACCCTAGTCCCGATCAAGACTGGAGCAAGAATCTCGACGAGATCATCTCTCTTTCGTGTTCCAATCCAGGTCCTCCGAGAGGGGTGTGCTTAATCACATTTTCATACTCATACGAGTATAGATCGAAATTGTCATCCGGAGAACTGAGGACCGAGTTCACGGATCAATGCGCAGGAGAACCCGCTACAATGCCTTCTTCGGCTTCAAAGTCATCTGCTGATCAACCCGGTAGTCTTTTGATACGCCCTATGATGATAGATTATCTTGATATTTGTTTCAATAAACTTCTTCAAGTCAAACCAGGTTCTGGCTCAAGAAATGAACGATGATAGGAACTGTGGCTCTTTCTATGTTCCGAGCATCCAGAGCCGTTTTGCATGTGTAGTTTCCCGGAGAGATGGGAAAGTGCAAGCCAGAAATCTTCTTGTCTCTGCAGAGTTACGTGCAGGTAACTTGTCGGTTGCTGCATATTTCTATTAGGGCCATTTTGTCATTGCAGAACATGGGAAGCCGCAGAGGGGTGCTCTCATAACAGCGAGTCGATATAGGAAAATTTCCTAAATTGGATGAAATATGCTCCATCTTTGCGATATCAAGTTCATGGCTTCATCGAAAACCTTCTTAAAGATCACCTTCGAGCAATCGACCACGTACATGGTGAAAGCATCATTGACTCTTCGAAATTCCGATTGGCTTTGGTCTCCGAGGGTGAAGCTCGGGCAATAGGCATACACTGGATCATCCTTGTGTGCATCTATGTAGGAGAAGCCAAACCACCGCCTTGATCTGCTTTAGGGTATACATCGATATGAAGTCATAAAGAACTTCTTTGTTTCTTGACGTTGGATAGGCTGCTCCGCCAAATTCATACAGATGATCTCTCGCCCGATTGATATTTTGTGTTCCCTCGCACACCATCTTTGATGAGTGGGCACATCCAGAAATGAAACTCATTGGTGGAGGGCAAACCCATAACCCGAGCATTAGGGATTATTCGACAATTCTTCATTGAAATCTACTCGGAAGAGGGTTTTGGTTAGGCGAGAAGCACCTTTCTTAGGGTTCTTCAACCAAGACTTCGCCACTCGAGCTTTATATTTGTCCTGTCTTAGTCGAACATGGCTGTGCTTGATCTCGGGGAAACGACTATAGCATTGTCCATCTCCCGGAATCCTCGGGCAGCGCCAATGGATATGGCGCGAGCGTCCGGTTTGTGCAATGAGCTCCCCGTGTACATTTCACACCCGCAAGCGGGGTCGAAGTGAGCTCCGCATGAAAGCGTGATGTCGACACTTTGCATCGAGATTGGGAAACCTCCGGCAAAAGCCAAACCACTATCATTAATCATCTGTGCCATTGGTGTAGGGTTTGCATCTGTCATTCTTGACCAAAAATCGCCGAAGTCGAGATGACGAGCTTCACTGTCCCCTATATTGCTAACAGCAGACTCTAGCGGAGAAATTTGCTCTTGTCCCTGAAACTTGATCTTCATATTGATAGATTAGAGCTGCGACCTTAACTCGGATAGGAATCACAGAGAAAAGGGGCTATACGGGCAGGGAATTAGATCGCAAGGGTTTGAGCAAAGATAGCAAGGAAGCAATGTGGAAAATGCAAAGGTGGTATGCTTGTTATATAGCCGTTTGAGGAGAGGAATGAATTTAATGCGCATTGAATACACAACCACCAATTTGAATAAAGCATCATACTCGGAGCGAGCGGGAAAAACTAAGTGTGAATGACACTATGACGCTTGGGACATGTGAGACGCGAATGCGCGAAACACTGCAAGCTCGGCGGTTGAAGAAACAGGAGAGGACGCCAAAATGCATTTGGGACAAATGGGACGAAAATGTGCGAAGTACGCGATTCGGGTGTTTCGGCCGAAATTGGAACAAAGGGCCCGTTTGGACTTGGGACATTCGGGACAAAAAGTTCCGAGTACGCGACTTGACCGGCTCGGCCGAAAATGAAACAGGGCGCATTTTTGAGAATGGGACATTTGAGCTCAAGTACGCGACTCGGGTGTTTCGGCCGAAAATGGGAAAGCTCGCACTTTTAACTTTGGGACATTTGGGACACGAAAGTGCACGCGGGAAGGATGATCCGGCGAAATTGGAACAACTCGCACAAAAGGTTTTGGGACACTTGGGACAAAACTTCACCGATGGCCCGAAAATGGGACGGCTTCGGGATTTCGGCCGATCGGGAACAGAATGCGCTTTCGTACTTGGGATGAGATGGGACAAAAAGTTCCGATAGGCCCGAAAATCACACAAAATGACCCAAAACACGAGACTTTTTCAACTTCATGACTTAGGCACTTCGAGAAAAACCCTTCAACTCAAAGTTTTGAAAATTTTACTCTTATCGGAGCGGGAATTTTGAGTGTACAACAGATCCACACATAAAACATGAAACACAAGATGCACATCAAAGCCACATGTCCAAAAATGACAAAGTACAACAACGACCCATGACAAGATACACTTACTCATAGGCACTTCCCACAACACATCATTATTCATGGTGAAATATTTATCTCAATCCTATTTTTATTAGTTGACTATAATTGTTTGAAGAACACATAACATGGGACCCTTCGTTCCTTTACAACTAGGTTGCATGTTTTTGGTTTAACATTTCACCTATAGTGGTCCCTTTTGGATTTGCTCGTTTCTCTTATGGAAATAACTTTATATAGCATGATTGTGATTAGGAACGTATATATACACATGTGTCTTCTAATATTTGACTTAAGGATTTGTTTGAAAGAGTTGTGTTTACTTGGTTGGAAAAATACTCTCATTACAAGGAGGAAAATTCACAAGAAGAAAAAGAAGGTTACTAGATCAATAGAAAACCTATCCGAGATCATTTCATAGAATTGTTTAATACTAAAAATACACTCTTTTCATCTTCAAGTTATTACAACCAACTATGTAGGTTAACTAATTAAGTTGTATCATTCTTGATTCACAATCTGTTGCTCCAATTAGGAATTCATATTTTCACAATCATATTGCACATGTAAGGGTACATTACACCTGTGTTCCCATTATAGAGATTTTTATTTGAATTTAAGTGACAAATTTCACATTTCAAACTACTTTATTTTATCATCTTAAGGATTTACTCCTAATAGTAATAGTTAATTACATGTTTGACCATAAATTCTACTTCCCGAGTGATCCTAGGTTTAATATATTCCTATCTACGTCAAGGGTTCCACTAACTTTTACAAGTCCAACTAGAGTGCAATTTCCTTAACTTGCAAGACCTTGGCTACAACTGAAGTTATCCCATTCTCAAGGCTACATTTCACTATTTCATTAGCATTGTTGTTTAATCCACATTTATGCAAACAATTGCATGTGATTATGCATCATATTTGGTTTTTTGATTTATTAGGTTGTTGTATTAGTCGTGGATCTCTACTTTATTACATTCATTTTATGATCACATTTGACATTTTAGTTGGTTTTGACATCGCTCTATGGCATACCATTTTTCGTAGCGGTCATTTCATAGTTTAATCTTATTTACCCTTTTACTAACTACATTTATGTGGTTACTTTGGTCTGTATTAACATCATTTTGGAACAAATGTAATTCCTATAACACTTACGTGTATTTGATGTTTAAATTTTACCTTTGCTAGACAAGGGAAACTATTGTGAGTTCAAGGAAGGAATTATTAGGATTTAAGGGTGATTTAGATTCAAGATACCTCTTCCCATAAACATCCTTTAATCATAGTACCCTATTTTTCCTATTACAGTTTGTTATAATTCAACAGTTAGTTTAAGTAGATTTAACATTTACATGTCATAAATTCTTTTTTTGTTATATAAGAGTTTGTGTTGGCTCAAATGCTTGATTTCTCCAAGAACAATTTGTATTCTTTTTTTTTCTTAACAACAAGAGAATGCCTAAATCAATTATGAAGACTTCAAGCATAACTTTATTCCTAAACAATATCTTATTTACTCTTGTTTCCCATTACTCTTACATGGTTAATTTGGACTCTTATGGGCATTGTTTTAGAACAATTGTAATTCAAATAACACATAATTTACACTTAGGGATTTAAGACTACAAGGAGTACGACCTCGCACAAGACAACTCATTTCATTGCTCTTAGACATGCAAGTATTAAGTGTATATTGCAAGAGAGATATCCCAAACAATCTTATGCATTACAAAAGCCTCCTAAGGACCTATTTCAATTGTTGGGTAAATACGCAAGTAATTCGAAATGTAGTCTCCACTCACAAAATTTAGATCTCACAAGATCAATCGTAGGTACAACCACCAACTATCTTGCAAGGCTTTGGCCACCCACTAGGGTACCAAGGGAAATTACGCACAAGGGGTTAACTTATTCATGATATGGTTAGACCTACAACACCTAGACATGATCACCTCACTCGTCCCAATATGATAGGTTTCACAACGTAAAATCACCACCTCATAAAATATTCAAGTAAAAGGTCCTTAATAAGACATCTTAGGTGTGAAACAAGAAGATAATTAATGAGGTTAGAGTATTTTATTAACACGATCAATGTTTCATACCTTGAAATAGACTCAAATGGGAGGAGGAAGTACAATAGGCATTATAACTCATTGTTTTTTTTTTTAGTTTTGATGAGATGAAAATCTACCTAGCATTGTGGGTGTTAAGGAAATAAACCAATAATTAATATAGCAAAGGATTAGTTTTATATCTTTATAACATAGGTACAACATTAAGTACAACTTCACATCCAATTCAACAATATAAAATATAGCCACATTGGTATTCCCTTTCAAAATATACAAAGAACAATTCTTCGAACAACAATACATATCATTATTCTATGGTAATACATGTATTGCAAGATGAATATAACTTTACAATGACAACTCATTAATTACAACATATCACATCCAGAAAATTCCTCTTGTTCGGAGTACTTGTAACCAACATTGTCATCAGTCCTAGGACTAAGTATGGAAATCCCTACACTCAAACATAAATTCCACACATCCATCATTTCAAACAATCGGAACAAAATAATAGAGAGAGATAGAGATAGGGAGAGAGAGAGACAAAAGAGTAAGGGAAGGAAGAAGAAAATCTAGGATTCATTTTCTTTTCAAATCACCGTAACATCCGTATCCAATTTTCATTTCATTTCAACTCATATACATTTTGACCCATTTGTATTTTCAAAACCCAATCAATATTTTCATAATTATCTCTAGAGAGAGAAAGGGGAGAGAGAGAAATTTTGGATTTCATTTTCCTTTCTATTCATCATATCATAATCACATACATTATCAAAATTTCATTTCATTTCCAACCCATGAACATTTATAACTCATTTACATTTTTAGAACTAGTCAAAATATCAGAGTTACTTCTAGAAAGAGAAAAGGGAAGAGAGAGAAACATCATAATTTCCAAAAAGCATTCGTACAATAATTTGATCAATTCATACTCTATAAAGTGTGGAAATGATATATACAAAGTTCCACAGTTAGTTAGGAGTCAACAAAACCCTTAGAAGGTGTGTTTAGCTAAAGTTGCAATTTTGGTGCAAGCTAGCTGAAACATCTAAAGTTCTCACAATTTGGCCTTGAAAGCACTCGTTTTAAGGTTAAACACAAAATTTGATGATTCTTGCATTCTCTCCCATATACATAGAATTCATCGTGTTAACATGGAAGTTTATTACGAAGAGCAGAGCTCAAGTTACAAGGGCAACTCAGGGCTAGTTATCGTAATTGATAGCAACTCTTGTCACTCAATGACCAGTGGGCCCCAAAACCCACTCGCAAAACTAGTCTTCGAAGGCATTTTCATTGAAATGCAGATGGGTTATGATTCTCTTGTTGGCGGTCTAGGGATAGGTGGAAGTGGTTTTCATTTTCGCTCGAACTAAGCGGTAACCGTAAGACGAAACCGATGTGTTTTATTAAAACGAACACGTCACACAAGTGATTGTTAAGCTAAGTGGCTTAGAAATTTGACTTGCAAGGACGCTAAATAAATTCAAATGACTTGGATAAATAACCCCATGGTGTCCCACGTTACTAGGGGTCATGCTAGGAGTTTCGGGTTTGCGGTATATGTGGGTGTGGCGCTCCATGCATGTGACTTTCAAGATCAGAGTTTTTTTTTTTTTTTTTTGTTTTATTTTTTTTTGTTGTTGATGTTTTGAGAGTTCATGTCAAGGAGATATTTTGTCATTTGTTGGAATTATGCTCCCTATCATTCAACATTTAATTTAAAAAAAAGCTTGAAATGATGAGGCGAAATTTTATGCAAGCGAAAAGGGGAAAACCATACCTTTTTACGCAAAACTCGTGATCCCTCGCATTCAATGTGACCACATCAGCTTGCCACATTCACAAAGTGCAAACCACGAGACAAAGCATGATGAGCTCGACAAAACTGACAAGTGGCCATGGTGACAGTGAAGTCACAGGAAGAGATACAATACCAACTTAGCATTTCCTCCGAATAACCAAACCTGACACCGAGGCATATATATGGTCCCTTCAGCTGCTCTAATGCATTATTTAGACACAACCAAGGAGGCACTAGGAAAATAGAACCCAATTTATTGGAAAATCCACCCTAGCCTTTACTTGGAAGATTGTTAAGCCTAAAAAATACAACCCTTTTGTGTTAATCCAGCGATTAACACACTCCTTTGACTACGTTCTGATAGGCGTGCATTACTTGAAATTTTCTAAGGCTCTTCAATAACTCTACCTTGATTATACCTGCACCCGTAGCATTCCCTGAGATGTCACCTGGCTGAGATATCTCTAGAAAGGCATTTAAGTCTCATCACGAACACCATTATCAACACCTCAAGTAATCAACGCATTTCCATGAGACTACTTCTTTTCTTTAATAAGTATTTTGTCAAATAGCTCATGTGGCCTGAGTAATCTCCCTTATTTTGCATACATGTCAAACATAACACTTGTAATCAAGACTTCTGACAAGGATCCCATTATACTAAGCCCTACTAGTTTTCCACACCCTATTCCAGCAGCTCCTCCAAGGCGTAGGGAAGAATGAAAAAGACAAAACTTGCAGAGAAATTCATGGGATAGCAGGAAAGGGTGTTTTCAATGACTTAAATAAAACAACTGCTACCTGAAACAATAGATAAAGAGCAGGAGAAGTGCAGTGGTAGTCATTTCTACCCATGGTTGGCACTGGAAAGTTTATTGTGCACGTAGCATAGGCTCCTAGAAGCAGAAGAATTGAAAAACAATACAACCAGGCATTACCGAAGAATGAAGCGCTTCCTTTTCCAATCTCTATCTTCTTCTTCATACAATAACAAACCAATGGCCAATAGGCAGTATTTTCCTTGCATCTCAAAGATAAAACAACCCACTTCCTCTGAAGTTACAGACCCACGTCAATCAGTTTGTATAAAGTAAAATGAGGAGAAATTTGGGTTCCATATTATCCTCTGTGTGCAAGGCTGAATTAACCCATGATAGGACTGATCTTAGGACAGCTATTGGTGAGAACCCCGTACCACAATTTTCCCTGCAGTGTTCTGTTTATTGAATTATGGGAGTACATAACTCTGCTCTTGCTGCAACTATCCAATCACTGCAAAAATCCAAACGTAAACCTGGGTTCCTTGTGAGTAACATCTCTGGATCTCAAATAAAGTGCTTGTATTATTCTGCAAAGAAATGACAGGTCTGAAAGGCCGTTTAGGATGTGTCGTTCTCCATGTTTTGTTGAAGCTGCAAAAGCTGGAAAAGTTTCTTGGGAGGTGAGAGCACGGCTTGAGGGGAGAGGGATGTTGACAGTGATAGTGGAGTACAACTTTACACCTGTCAATTGGATTGTGTTGAAAGTGGGGCACTACACATATATAACATTCCATACCAACAATTTATGAGCATTATTCAATACAATGCATATATCTCCTATCCCTTTTTATGCAAGTTATTCTCCATCAACTAGTACTACTGATTCAAAAATATATTTGTAATAAATGAAACATACCAATCCTTGCGACATGAAAAGTGTGTGGATGCGCCAGAGTCAATGATCCAACAACTAGTACCATTGTCATGCGAGCATGATGTCGTAAGACAATAAAGTGCATACTTGTCATCCGAATTATGATCTTCTCGAATCGCTGCCACATGTTCCTCATCACATGACTTTTGTTTCGTTGTGAAAGATCATACTTCGCTTCGACAATCCTTCTTAAGGTGCCCAACCTTGTGACAGTAATAGCATGTGACTTGATACCAAGTGGAGGACTCACCAAAATGATGTCTCCACTTTCCTTTTAACTGTGTGACAAGAGCACTCTCTGATTGGTCACAATTGGATTTTGCCTAAATTTGTCTTCGCTCCTTTTGCAACAGGTAGGAACTCACCTTGTCAAACGTGAGAGTTTGAATTTTAACCATTAAATGGAGTGCCTCCACAAATGACTCATATGAAGAAGGTAAGCTGTTAAGAACCAAAGGCACCATATCATCATTGTCCACCTTTTTGTTGATGGAAGATAACTGGTCTCGGAGGTCTTTCATCCAAAGTAGGTGCTCAAACAACGATCCACCTTGTAACTTCATGGAAAAGAGCATATTCTTTAGGTATAAAACCCGACTCTTTTTGACGTCTGATATTTATCCCTCAGACTGGCCTATAGCATACTAGCCCCAATGGCATTCCGGACTTCAAGAATCAAATCATCCGACACCGACAACTTGAGAAGTAATAGAACCTCCTTATGACAACTATCATAATCACCAAAGTTCACACCAGGTTTGCCTTCGTTGCCTGTGATTATTTTATCACAATCTCGAAATTCTGCAAGTGTTAGAATCTTATGGATCCATACATTGAAAGTTGTGCCTGTCAATTTCTGTGTTTCCGGCAGAATCAAGTTTGAAATATTTGCCATTACTCACAAATTTCCAACCCGCAAAATAATAATAATGGAGCAACAATAACAATAGCAATGTAACTGTCTGGTCTGCAGAACCCGCAAACACCGTATATATATATATATATATATATAATAAGAAGCTATGCACGAATCCCTTATCCTAGCACCCACAAATTCACAGTAATATACACCACAAATTCCTGTGCCCTACAAAACAGTCTTTTGCATGAATCACGACCAAAATAACTAGGTTTTTGCGACTGTTAATACCTTCACGACTTTTATGCCCTCGTGACTGTAGATTCTTCTGGTTACTTCTGCCCTCACGACTGCTGCGAAGACTTTAAACAACAATAGACTGCAAAAAACCCTTTTGTGACTTCAAGAAATGGAGAAAACGTCGTGACTTCTGGAGCAGGCTTTAAATGCCCAAACGCGACTGTATTTTCTTCAAATGTGACTGTTTTCTTAAAACGCGTGCATTTTTCCTTCAAATCTTCAAGATGACTAGAAGTGCCCATGTTTTTTTAATTTATTTATTTACCACGAACTGGATGCTCCAAATTTGCACACACCTCCACAGACTTATTTATTTACCACGAACTGGATGCTCCAAATTTGCACAACACCCCCACAAGCTTATTTATTTACACACTGGAGGCTCCAAGTCTGCACGACCTCCACAAAGCTTCTCTGTAATATCCCTTTCAAGGGCTGAAACTGAAAAGTAGGAAATTAGCACAAACCCAAAGATTATCAAATCTGATTTCTAAACCAACAAACTGAAAATAAAACCCAGATTTGAACAGCGATCAGATTTTTAGGACAGCATACAAAAATGCATGCAAAACCCTTGAAACTCTTCAAACAACTTTGCCAAAATAGATATAAGTATTTTAGGCATCCACCAAACCAATATTCAATATGAAATATGATCCAAAACACTGCTGGAAATTAATTAAAAACCAGCGAAGTACAGCTGCAATAAAAATTATGAAATGAGGGTTTAGAAACCCCAAACTCCACAAGTAAATATTGATTCCAGCCTTATAAATAATAAGGAAATCAAATCTGATTGCCGTGCCCTAGATGGCACCAAACCATACACTAATGCAAGTCGCCCCACAAAGGAGAGGCTCAATAATGCATATAAAATCTGATTATGACTTCTTCTCAAATCTACAATATTCCTTCAAGCCAAACAAGGAAGGAGGGTTTCCGTCCCCCAACCAACCACAAGAAGGGTTTCCGTCCTTCTTGGAAGTGCCACACACTTGGATTTCCGCCCAAGAGTGGAAGAACAATGAGCAATCAGCCCACAAGTCCAATTAGAGTAAATTTTCCAAAAGTCAATGTGTGCAAATGAAGCCTTCACCTCCTTTTATACCTCCAACTTTGGTGCCAAGGCTTAGAAGGACATGGCCGACCCATATAAAGTCATTATAATCTTTTTATTTGCTTTTTCAATGCACCAGACCCAACTGACCTGCTAAAAGAAAAAACACTAAAAAAGAAACATTAAAAATTAGAAAATGAATGCAAAGGAAGCTCAATTCCTTTTCCCAACTCTTCTACTTCGTTGCCATGGAAAAGGGGATGGCAAGAAGTCCAAAATCAGGTCCTTAAGTGGGAAAAAGGGACATTACATTCTCCTTGTTTGTACTCTTCTGCCAAGAGCTTCCTCAGACTGTGAATGGCTTCTTTCTTCCTCGAACTGTGAACCTTTGCTCTGATACCAATGTTAGCATATGCAAAGAGAAGAAAGAATTCAGAGAAGGCTGAATGCACACTCAAACAAGTGTGACAGTGTTTATTATATAAGAAGAGGTGGTTACAAATTGGTTGAACAGTTACCAACTGAATAACAACTAAATAACTGCATTATATGCTATATAATGCTCTATATTTTAACAATATTTAGATGGTTAACATACCGAGAGTTAAAGGTGAGATGCTAACCACTTGCATTAGATACTAGGTGCACTTGGTACTTTTAGATATGAGGGTCAGATGCATGTACGCTTAATTTAAATACATTATTTGCTAAGAAAGGGTACATTTAAAACTGACAATTCTATTTGATGGCACTGCACTGTAATCCTTGTGCGTCCTTATATGGGCAAAAATAACTTGTAAATAACATTTCTTTTACTATGACTATTAAATAACATAGTTCTCCTAGATATTCCTAAAGTATAAGAACCACAGGTGTCAATTATTCTAATCGAAAATTCAGAACTACATTTTTACATTATTATAGATGCATAGACCACAAATGCTAGAAGAGATATAGCCACATCTTTCACGATTACGCAAGACTTTTCCAAGTAAGTGTACAGGATTGCATTATTTCTGGATGAACCATTGATAGATCTCAAGAGATTGACTCAAAACAACTAGTAGATTTTTTAATTGCTTTACTGTTATTTTGATTTTGTTCTTCCATTCTTTTGTTTATATTAAGGCTACATTCATAAATTAAAGACGATTTATGCAGTCATTTGTTATATGACATGTCTTGTAATTTTGATCACCATTGATTAAGTTACTGGAAAACATTTTTTTCATTTGATAGATCTAATCATGCTGCTTATGTTTGCATTGATTGTATAGAATAACTATCTAAAATTGTCATAAACCCTACATTGTGGCAACTTTTCCTCATTTTCACATTTCTAGAACTGCAAATTTGTTGTAATATTTCATTCCAATTCTCGTGGTCTTTTTGAATCTTATAACTTCATGTCAAACTTAATACTATCAGTACTATCAAGCTATGAACTGCCTTAATCACTGAGATATGCCTTTATTTGGTTCGAGGCATGCTTGAACCTTGTGTTGTTTTATTTTCTATCCAGCATGTTGACTGCGGCTTTCTTCTCCAAATGATCTTTTAGCTCCTAATTGTTATTCAGACAAATTGCCTCATTACTTTTCATCTTTCGAGTCATATTGTGTATAGTTTGTCCTATGCACCTTCTCTCATTGATGCATGATATTTTCTCGTCTGTGTTTCATGTACAAATTGAAAAGTATCCTTATTACTTCTGTTTCTGATGGATATATGATTGCTTTGACCAAATGTTATCGGTACATTCACCTTTACTTTGAAAAGGGCCAAAAGCTTTTAACAAGTTTTTAGTAATTTTTCTCAAGTTGTTTCCTAATGCATTGGAATTGTATCCACTGGACCATTATTATTTGCATTCATACGAAAGTGGTGTTACCGACCCTTAATAAGCTTTTTTATTGCATTCCAATTCCATAGTTCTGCCATAGTGTTTGAGCAAAAAGGTTCTTCCACCTGTCTTCATTCTACAGGCTTGTTAACTTCCTCTTGTTAAAGTTTAAAATAGTATGCCTTAAGTTACCTGTTTTGGTTAGCTACTTCCAAGATCTTTGGTCTATAATATACTATATGTAATGTTGCTTTTATAGTGTCCTTTTGTCAGGGAACGATGCTTATAATGTTTTTCCAAGATGTGTTTAATGTTGTTCTTGACCTATCGGAAGTTAAGTCTAAGGCACTCAAATGGCTCATTAGTGCCCATAGGATTAACTCATTGAGAAGGGATAAATTAAGTACACTTAGATATTTCTGTGTATGGAACATAATGAACATATGCTATGTACTGTACAGACTGTATGTGTAGCTATATGTTTTGCTTTATGGTTAGTACAAAAATGGTAGCCTATTTTCAAATTAACCCTGGACTTTTCCACCCTGTTGAGCTTCTAAGAGAACCTGCTTTATGACAAGCCAAACATATTTCAGCCCAAGACTCTTTAAATTTCAGTTACCTTCACCTTTCACACTCCTCTCCTTTCAGTTTAATTATAATATGACTGTGAATAATCTGGTGCAGGTTCCCTATTATAGTGCCAGATGCTGGACATACAAAATTAGTTCTTTCAAAGGAAGGATTGGATGCGATTTCAAGAATAACAAATCCTGTTGCAGCAGTTGCGGTATGTATGTTTACTGTGGTTTCCTAAAATAATATTATTGCACAGAATATTCGAGTATAGTTTATAAAACTGGAAATGTATTTGAGCTTGTGATGCTGTGATATTTCAAGTTAGTGCCCCACATGGATCTGAATTAGAATGTTCACTGGGATTTCAGAATTTTGGCTTCAACTAATTTGTAAAGGTTAACCCTCCCAAGTACAGGCTCAGAACCCATTCCAACATGTTTATTCTCTATGCTCCCTTTAGATAGGACATGAACATAACCAAACTTGTTCTTTGCATATTTTTGGCTTGCACTAGTTAGGGACCATCCATTGCTTCCAAGATGGTAAGATTCAAGGTCACCTTTGAGGGAGGTAATATGGAATTTTGCAATTCAGGTTTTCTTTGTCATGGATAACTTCGCCTCAAGTGTGTGTTAGCCTGCATATTCCTAGAAAGTACATAGTTTTTCCTGATGGAGGGTCCAATCTCAAATGCTTTCTTGTATTGCTTGAGTTGGGAAGGGAACTAATGCTATATATAGCCCCTCTATAACAAAAGGTAGTTTTTGCAGAAAAGAAAAATTTGAAATCTGTGACCTTATGAACTTATGACCCTTGTACTGCTGTATAGTTTCGCAATATGGAGTCAGAACTGATTGTGGACCACATTGTCTCTTAATTTTGGCTGTTTTCTGCTGAGCTAAATTTAATATTTCTTCAGAGTCCTAAATTTTATGAGGAGTTCAATCTGTAGTTATTCCATATTTAGAGAATGAGAAATCGTACTGTTTTGATCTTCAGCATCTTCTCTATGGGTTTTCAGTAATTGCCTTAGAATATCTTTGAAGCTCAGATGGTTTCCATTTCACATCTGTGAAACTGATTATTTGTACAAAATGATAATACTTTCTCTGTTTCTAGGTTAATTTCACTTTTACTGGGAGTTAAAGCTTAAAGAATTACGGCTGAAGTAAAAGCTTCAATCTGTAAATTAGAAACTGGTCATAACATTTAACAAGAAGCTGGAAATGGTAACATCCCAAGAGGCAGAAGTAAAATTTTGCTGTGTGTGAGGAGGCCTTGCTGTTAGACAAGAAGAAATCAAATTCAGGCCTCAATAAGAAAATTCAATTGAAATTACATCTAAAGTTGAAATTGCATGACAAGAGACTGCATAAAGCATTGACTTCTATAACTTGCCATACCAAAAACCCAAAGTTATGTGCCTCCACGTAGAAAGGAAGAATGGAAAACAATGTCCACCAATGGCCAGAGTTTGTCAACAGGATTTCAAAGTAGAAGAAGTTAATATACGACTGGAAAAGGGTCATTAAAGAAAACACACCCCTAGAAAGAAACGAGACAGCAGTGATACAAATGAAATGCTTCTCTTCAAGGCAACTACATATTGCTTATTATCATCAACTATAACAATTAAATGTGCCATAACTGGTTGGAGGAAGTAGTTTTGGATCCATTTGACAATGAATAGAAGTAAAAAGTGAGGAGGCCTTGGCAAAGCCTGACATTGTGCTAAAGCTCGTTGGTTAGATGTATTGAATTTGAGTCATTCAAATGGTAAAGACTTCATAGTAGAAGATTTCTTGAGAAAATTTCACTTCTAATTTGTATTCTGAAATTGAAGTTGTGCTGATGCCGGGATCAAGTATGTGCTTATTTGTACCATGATGCCAAGTCATGATTGTATATTTTCATGGTAGGAATGGAGCTCACTGAAAATCCTATATTACTGTTATCAAGTCTGGGGTGAATGTTCTAGAAAAAATTGAATTTACCAAATTAGTTATTTGAGAGAGAATTTTTGTCCATAGATGGTATTCTCCCACGCATGTTTCTATTACATTACATTTTTGGTTCTACTGACAGACGTACTGATTATCTACTCATTTTAAACCTTTTGTAACCTAAATAAGAGGTCTGATTACATAAGATTGTCTTTCTTGATATGGATTGCAGGTAATTGGTCCATACCGTTCTGGCAAATCATTTCTTCTCAATCAGCTTCTATCCCTTTCTTGTGATAAAGGTTTTTCCACTCACCAAAATTCATGGCTGACATGAAGATAGTACTGAAATATTTACCTAAAGTTATTCTGGAAATTTCTCTTTTAACTCGCAACAAATATAGAGATAGTCAGCTAATACATGACTGGATCCGTGTGCAGGTTTTGGTGTTGGGCATATGCGTGACACAAAAACAAAAGGTTGAGCAGTGTGTCTACGTCTTTCAAGCTACTGAAGTCCAATTTTAATTGTGTTTATTTATTTTTGTTCCAAATACTATTGTATTATAAAGAAATTTTAAAATTTAACAAAATTATCTTATGACCTTTGGGATATCCATGATACAGAGTACTATTTAATCTATTTATAAATACAGCAGAATTAGGGGTCTATAGACTTATACGATTTCAATGCAAACTACACCATTGTATAATGGTATATCAGAATTACAGGTACAAAAGTTAACTACAGATAGAACCAAAAACTTCTAGCAATGGTGGGGCCCTCCTGTTCTTTTAGGTTCTTTCTTAATCCTGCTCAAAACAAATTTCCAAATTTTATGAAGACACCTTCTAACCTAGTCAGCAAATGTTCAAATTATTCTGTTCTACAAGTCAGATCCTCTCTAGCAGCTTCGGTCACATCAGCCTTACTTCAAGAGGGTCTTTCTATTTTCGTCTCCTTTCCATTTCTTATATTATTTTGTCCTTCAACTGATTTTGAACTCATCTTATCTCATTCAACTTAAAGTCCCAGTCGCAATCCTTAGGAGGATGTGCATTAAAACTTCAAAAAATTTCTTGATGGATGCTGGAAAATCCTGACCTTCCTATACCATTTCCTTGGCTATATGATCACATATAGCTATTATACAGAATGCTACTAGAGTTCTTTTGTCCCAAAATAATCTATTTCTTGTGCAGCTGCAATGGCCCCTGTCAGTTTCAGGGTTTAAGCAATTTTTCTTCTTATAATTTCTATTAGCATATTGTGATTCGTAACTAACACCTCCAATCTTATTCTGTCCCTGCAAATTCTCAGCCCCTTCTTCCATCTCCATATACTGTTTCTCCCAGATCATAGTATCCATTTTCCTTGTGTTGGTTGTAGCTGAAACTATAGAATAAAACCCGTATCTGTTGGTGAAGCTGAACTGCTCCATGACAATGTAGATATTCACCGTGATTGCAGGGATAGCAGATCTGTCAGACAATGCTCCTTCATCCAGATCACTCAGAGATCAGACCTAGTTTCAAGCCACTGTAGATGAGACAGGATGAGAGGTGTCCGTCTATGCATTGAGCTGCATGAGCATGCTTGCAAGTGTATTACAAACTATTTTCTCTCCACTATTAGTTTGTTGGCATTGGATGTTATGAGGGTTGTCTCTTTTGTTTCTTGAGAAGGTATCATGTGCATCTGAAGCTTGCTCCACTGGACCAATCAGTCCATTTCCTCCACAAATACATTTGTAGCTGTGTCCTTCAAGACCATTTCACGTTGGGAAGGCTAATGAAGAATGCATGCCAAGGAAAGAAAGCACTTGGTCCTGCACCCCAATGGGAAAAGATACAAATCCTTTCTAAACCACTCAAACTTAGCTTGTACAATCAAAGGCAAATCTTGTCTAAAATGTTGCAACTTCCCCTTACTGAGTGGGTGTAGTTGTCTTCTGAAAAGTAGCTTTACCCCTTGTCCTCCAAAGGAAACTATTTCGTGCATTTACATGCTGCCTGCTTTCTTTCTTTTTATGATTATGCTTTTGTTAACCCTTCCGACGTGTTTTAAGTAGAATTATGGGGAGTAGTTGTTTTCTCCACTTCTTTTGCTTTCATGGCTTGACTATGTGCTCTTGAGTCACATCCACCTCTTCTGGTCATTTCTAGACATTGCTATGATTTTTGTTCTGAGTGATATCCACAACTTAAATTGCTTATCTTTCTCTATTTTTTAGATTTATTTGCACCCACCCTAGAGAGACTCAGAAGTGATTTTTACTTTTGTCAGTCCTTTCTTAAATGACATCCTTCATGGGACAGCTGCTATGTCATCCAGTTTATTTTGGTTTTAGTTTTCCCCTCTTGCAGGCCTTTTCATAGCTACTTTATTTAAGCTCTCGGAGATATGGCTGATCTGCACTTAAACAAACTTCCCAGTAACTATTTACATTACCTTATGAGGTTTTCCAAACTCCTTATATAGTTATTCTAGTTGCCTTCAATTATAATTATGATCAAAGCAGAACCTCCCTCCATGGAGAGTCCATCAGGTTTTCCAAACTTCATCTACAGTTATTCGAGTTGCCTTAAATTACATTTATAATCAACAGAACGTCCCTCCATGTAGAGTCTATTAATCCCTTTTGGAGGGCTAAATTACTGTCTTCAACCCATGCCAAGTTCTGCACTTCATTGTTGGAAGCCAATCCTAGACCTTTGCATTATGTTAATACAACTTCCTTGTCAGAGTCCAAAATTGTTATTCACTTTCCCGTGGATTGATTACACTTGGAACTCTTGTTGATTTTTGGTACAAAGAGTAAAATTTATTTCATTCGACTGAACTTTGGTTCCTTGGTCTGCAGTCCTGTTCGTTAATGGGATTTAAAGAGTTTGCAGCAATGCATGTGCTTGAATCTAAAACACTTTGTAAATATTCTATTGAATCCGCAATCATATTGTAATTCATTATTACGGTTACCTTACTGTCTTGTAATTCATGCCTTTAAGGGGTCTGTATTCCATGATGCTACAGGCATTTGGGTTTGGGGGACACCAATAGAAATGGATATTGGAGGAGTGAGGACATCTGTCCTATATCTTGATACTGAAGGTTTTGAAAGTGTTGGAAAATCTAGTGTCTATGATGACAGGCAAGTTTTAAAGTTTTAGCTCCAAGTAAGAACTGCATTCAGCTATCCAATAAAATATAGCTTCCATTTATTTTAGCATAAACACATGAAGCAATATGATGAATGTTGGTTGTGCTCCAGGATTTTTGCTCTAGCAACTGTTATGAGTTCAATTCTCATATACAATCTTCCTGAGACGGTATGGTTTGTTTCACCCATATCAATACTGTTTTGTTATCCTAATGGGAGTTTAAAAGTTGAATTTTTTTAGAGTAGCATTTTCAAATCTGGTTTGATGCTCTATTAATTGAAAATGTTTGAGATACTATTTCCAATTTCATTTGTGCTCTTAAGTTTTTTTATATGGACACACTAGCATCAAGAACAGTACACAAAAATGCTAATGAGCTTCTCGTCCAACATGAGGAATTTAACAAAAAGTCAAGGACCTTATAACTTTTCTGTTGCTCTTGTTCTGAATTAGGTTCGTGAAGCTGATATATCTCGTCTATCATTTGCTGTTGAGCTTGCACAAGAGTTTTATGGAAGGTCTGTGAATTACTTTTTAGTTCTCCTGTACAGCTTAGATATTTCTAATTAAGTGATTAGGTTTGTATTTTGGTATGAAGCATCATATTAATGTATTTTCTGTTGCTGTCATTTCATCCTTGTTTTACCTTTTTCTACTTGGGAGCATCTACAGAGTGAAGGTAAGTAACTCAAATGGCGATCCAAATATTCTCTGATATTTTCCTTTTATACATGTTGATCTGTATAAATATGGTGTGACATAAAAGTTTGATCATATTAAACACAAAAATGGTTTATAGGGGAGAGACATTGCTTTCCAGCCTGCTAAGCTTTTGTGGCTCATACAACGTGATTTCCTTGGTGAGTCAGGAGGATATCCTTTAAGACATTTTTTGTTTTGAATAGAGCAAAATACCAACTTAATAGTTCTACTTCTAGCTGCAGTTGTTTTCTTTAGTTTAGATGAAATTTGGGAGTTTTGGGGCTATAGAATTATGAGGCAGGTTTAACTAACTTTACAGTGAATTTAAGAGCCCAATTTGACAAAAAAATTGCTTTCTTCAATTTACTTGTTGATTCCCTTATCTAATGTCTCTTTTGAGAAAGAGTTTTTTTCCCTCCATTTTACATGCACTGAATATGAATGTTAACAATGGCCACAGAAGGTAAATCTGTGCAGCAAATGGTGAATGAAGCTCTTCAACAGGTTCCCAATCTCACTGGTTTGTATCAGTAAATGTTTTGAGTGTATTTTTTCTTAAATTTTGAAATAGCCTTTTAATGTTTCTTGATTTGTGTGGAGAAAATCCTCGTTAATCCCCGTGCTATGGATTTTTCCTTGATTCCAGGGAACAAAAACATTGAACAGGTATTCAAGACTTAGCATTGAAACCTAAAGGAAATTCAATTGACTACCTGATTGACTGTTCATTTATGACATTGCACATTCTCTGGTTGATCCAGGTTAATCAGATTCGAGAGTCTTTGGCAATTATGGGAGGAAGCAACACAGCTTTCAGTTTACCACAAGTAAGTGTGTAGCTTTGCCCAAAAACCTTGATTCATGAACACAAGGAAATGAAAGGGTGTTTTGATTATCGATACACATGCACACATGTTTCCGCACCCACACATATTTGAAATTAAGCTTCATGTATTAAATATACTTCCTGTACATTGATTTTTGGTCAAAAATGCTTGCTGTGTAAAGTATTTCCTTGGCAAACGTGAAGGACACGTGGCCTGAGAAGGCAGTAGAACTCATTAAAGCTTAAATATCACCAAGCCAAGGAGCTACAGAACCCAAAAAGTATTATAAGTGCTGCACAATACTCAAATATCTAAAATGGAGAAATGAATAGTAACGACCCCGAGTGTAGTGGTAGGTCAAGATAGCATGTGTCTAGAGGTGCCATCATGTTGCCAGCTAAGCAGCCTCTACTTATGTTACCCAAGTTTTGGAGAATGTGTGATGCAGAGGTATGGTACTGGTATTGGGGCTATGTAGGGGACCCTGAAATTTCTGGGGATGTTGGACATAGAGAATAAACCACAAACATATACAAGAAAATAAAAACTAAACGTTTTAATTTTGTAATTGACGACCAATTTCAAATAAACATAGTAAAAGCAGGACTTCTAAATCAATATTTGTTGGTGATTTCATCTTTTGTTACTAAATTAAAATCAACAAAATACATTGATAATAGATAGTTTAGCTTGCTTGCTTTCACCACAATTCAGGATTTGATCCCCTCTTGAACATGAGTGATTCACTAGTCCTATATTAAAAAGGTCCTATAATATTCTTTTTTTTAATCCTTGATTGGGGGAATGTCTGAAAGTCCCCCTCTTCAGGGAGATGTATGGGAGTCCCCTTGTTGGTGGGGGCACCCCTCTTCCATGTTCCGTGTTGTACCCATATCCTAGGACTGTAGGGGATGTCCTCAATCACAATATCCATCTATTGTAGACCAATTTGATACTATCATTACTATAACGATAGTGCGTGTATTTACAAGATAAAATATCCAGTTGAAAATCTGCATACATTTTGGATTCTTTTTACCATTTTAAAGCTGCCGCTTCTGATGGTATCAAGAGCATGACTTACATAGATTAAATTGTGTACTCATTCTTGTTTAAAAAATGATGAAATTTTTATCATTAAAACTTGTCTGCGCAAATTACCATGAATTTTCTCTTTGTTTATATCTGTAACCAATGCAGCAAAGGATCAAGTGATTATTTATACATTTATCATATTCTTTCTTTGGCATCTACTTCTCTAGAAAGGTTCTACAAGGTTTCTTTTTTCTTTCTTAGCGCAAGCTCAATTGAGCATTAAGTTGTCTAACACTGCATTTGGGATGCTTCTGATTGTGAAAATAGCCACATCTGTTGCGCACCAAACTTTGTGACATGAATGATTCTGATCTGGACACAAACTATGTAAAACGGCGTGAAGAGTTGAAGGGACTTGTAACATCCATGACTCAACCAAAGATGGTTCAAGGAAACATCTAAATGGGAAGGAGTTTGCATCGTTTTTGGCACAGGTTTTCTCTTATCCTGTTAATCCTGGGGTAGCTTAGCTTTCAGTGTATTTTTCATTCAAATCGAATATCTCAGCAAAACCTAAATACACGGATTGCTTAAGCATTGCTGTCAATTTCATTTTTTGTTAACATATATCATTGTTTCAGATTCTTGAAGCTCTGAACAAAGGCGATATTCCATCTACAGTTTCACTTGTGGAGGTTTTCAATAAAGGAATAGTGGATCATTGTTTGGGACTGTACAATGAGAAAATGTCAGGTGTCATCTTACCTCTTTCAGAGGATCTATTGAGACAGATGCATACAGAATTAAAGACGAAAGTAATGGATGCATTTGAAGAGCAGCATTTTGGCGGTATCATGTCAAAACATCAGTTGACATGCTTGATTCTGAAATTCAGAAGGTGAGATGAGCTCATGGACTGTGCCTCTTCTATCATGGTTATCATTGTATATTTTGGTATCCTCATAGCATGTCAAATCATGTAATTTCTTTTCAATCTTCTTATAGAAGGCCATACCTGCTGCCTCATGCAATATTATTCAATCTAAATTATCTTGTTTTCATGAGATAGATGACTTAGGGAATAGTGATTTCCTGCTTACATAGTTAATGGCTAATGCAGGCTTATGAAAATATGCTTCTGACCAACGAATATAAATCTGCAAAGTTGTGTGAGGCCCTCTACACAAAGTGCGAGGACAGAATGGATGAGCTCCAAGACTTGAGGCTTCCGTCAATGGCAAAGTTCAATGCAGGCTTTGTCCAATGCAATAGAAGTTTTGAGGCGGGTTGTCAGGGACCATCAAAGGTTGTTTATGAGAAGCGCATTGAAAAGGTAGATTGTTCATTAAAACAAATATTGATCAATTGAATCATTAGAGTAGTTAACAATGAAAAGAAAGAGCAAAGTAAGAAATTACCTTATGCCCTCAGATGACCTAAAAGGATGAAGGGAAGTAGTAGTCACAAATAAGATAGATACAATCACATATGTGCCTTAATTGTGCCTGTGCAAAAACAAATGCACATAACATTTCAAATGTGGTGGATGGGCATGTCCAAAAAAATATTATAGAGATTAGATCGAGTGTTTAAGGGTCTAAAAATTCCTTTCAATAAGTTCTATTTTAATTGTTTTTAGTATTTAGTATTTACTATGTTGCTTAATTTTTTTGAGATAAGCCATCTTTTAAATATACATCTGTAATGGGTTTCCTGGCTATTTCATTGGCTTTATATGACATTCAGCATGGAATGGAGAAAACCTGGTAAAATCTAATCTTTCTGTCTTACTATATTTGAAAGGAAAATAAGAAATTTCCATCGAAATACTTTTCTTCTATGTACTCTAGATTAAATACTTCCTCCTAATCTATTCCAATAGCTGGAATTGTTAAGGTTTCTTAAGATGCTACAGAATCACAGATATCCACATAGTTTGTGATGGATCCGTGACACTTAGTTCTCGGGTATATTGTTGACCTTGCTTATATTGTTGACCTTGCTTGTCTTATTATCAAGAAAATCTTCCTCGCTATTCAAGCCATAGTTACCTAAGACTCACGGACGGCAAAAAAATGCTAAATTTTGGGGACGATGGGTGGACTACGAGGGATGGCTAATTAAAAATATATAAATATTTAAAATATAAAGATATAATGACCATAGTTACCTAAGACTCATGGGACGGGGACGGGGTTTTCGGGATGGCAAAAAAATTATAAATTTTGGGGACTACGGGGGATGACTAATTAAAAATATATAAATATTTAAAATATAAAGATATAGTGACTAAATTATATAAATAAGCTGAAATAAAACCATTTGAGATTTAAATAAGGCAAAACTTGAACTCATAAACATAAAATACATTCCTTAATAATATAATATCAATATGTTAATGTCATAAACTGAAAATTCATAATACCTCTTGCTTGCTCTTGCTCTCACTCTTGCTCTTGCTTGGTGTGAATATGAAATGAGCCCATAATGTAAATTTATAACATAAAATTGCACTTTTAGGGTTAGGGTTAGGTTAGTAATGTTGTTTTTATGTTATAAGTGATTTACAATTAAAAAAAATAGTTTAGAGTGTAAAAACAATGTTTTTAATTTAAAAGGCGGCAGAGACCACGTGGGGACATCCTAGACGCCCCCGAGAAGTTTCGGGGACGCCCGACGCCCCCAAAGGTTTTCCACGCCCCCAAGACGTTTCCTCCTCTCGCTAACGTCCCCTCAAGACGCGTTTCCCAACAAGTAAACACGTGGGGAACGCTTCCCCACATCCCCACGTCCCGGGACATGTCAAAAATGGGGAGACACGTCCCCGCATAACTATGATAATGACTAAATTATATAAATAAGCTGAAATAAAACCATATGACATAAACATCAAATACATTCCTTAATACCATAATAGCAATATGTTAATGTCATAAATTGAAAATTCATAATACATATTTGAATTTTCAATTTGAAACAAGCTGAAATTTCAAATATATTATAAAATATAAAAGTAAAACCATTCTAAATTAGGATTGATCAATGACAATAGCTGATATTCATATCATTAATCTCATAGCCAAATACACCAACAATTGTCTATTATCATATATTACAAAAAAAAGGACAACTACAAGTATTAGCCTAAAAATCATAATCAACATCGAAGTAATATCAATGGACTCCTCTTGCTAGAACTAGCATCCTCGTCCTCAAAGGTAAGCCCAATCAATCCTTCGCACATGTATTGTCCTCTCTTAACGTGCCTCGGCTCCTCGGGATCTACATCCCACCGTATTCTTTGAGGTCTGTCATTTACTCAGTGTTTGCGATCCATAAGACGCAAAACACTTTGTGTACATCTACAAGCTTCTCCGCTCTCGTAGAGTTAAGCCTATTCCTCTTAACAGAGTGTATCCAACCATATGTAGACCAATTCCTCTCAGAGGCAGAGGAGCTAGAAACCTCGGAAAGGAGGTGAATGGCAAGTGGTCGCAACATTCCTGGAAGCCCATACAGCCACCACCAACTCACTAGCTTCTCTTGTGCTATTGTTAACTGTTTGCCTTTCTTTGATGTTTTGTACCCATCAAGTTCAATGAAGTCGAGCCACCCAATCTAATCTGTGAAGCCCTCATGGGATGTACCAGATTTTTTAAAGGCCTTCATAAGGCCCTTCTTTACCTCATCATCATCCAATGGGATAACTCGCTGGCCTCTCCACATACCATTTGGGATTCAATGCATACACAACCATATGAAGAGGGGTGTTCAACTTCTCCCATCTCCATTGAATAATGGATTGTATATGTTCATTATAGAACTCCAAAGTGGGGTCCTCACCGAATAGATGCCTTCATTTGCCCAAGCATGTTGTCATTGCACTCGTAGATCTCACCAAGATTGGGGATGTTAGAATCCCCATATTTGATGACTATAAAATCGGAGCTATGATTGATATGATTTATTTCATATCAACCCAAAATGTTTCTATGCAACACCACTTCCTTCACTCTTTTCCCTTGATTTGTCTTGGACTCGCGCCACCTAGTGCAATCCCGTGTCATAATCATAATTTGCGGGGCTCCTCGCAACTAAGACATCCTCTCCAACAAAATAAAATAGGATGCAAAGCGGGTGTCATTTGGTTTCAAAAATTCCTTCTTCGAAAAAGTGCCAATGATATTTGGTGATTACATATGAACTTCTGCACGTCCCTGGCCTCAGTCACTATCTGGTTGACCCACTAAATCTTCCCTATGTCTTTCAGTGCATTGTTCATGGCATGCACACAACATGGAGTCCAATAAATATGTCTATATTCCCGCCCCACTAGCTTGCTTGCTACCGCGCACACATAAGTGCATCCGTGACAACTGCACAACGTTTGAAGGTCCAATCTCCTCAATTGCATTCTTCAAAATTTGATCTAGAACTCAACATCTTTCCGCTTCCCAGAACAATCAATTGTTCTCAAGAAGTATGGTCCATCTTTGCAAGAGACAATGATATTGATGAGAGGATGGGTGCCTAATATCCGTCCACCCATCCATGATAATGCTACATCCATGTGACACCCATGTCATCTTCATCTCCTCCATCAACACTTGGAATAGTTTCTATCCAAGATTGTTGTCCTCGAGTTTTGTGTCTCCGGAGGCACATAACTTGTATTTGCTTTTGTAACCTTAGCCATAGTTTCGTAATAAGGAGAGCGAGCGGCATTAAATGGAATCCTAAAAAGCATAGAAAAATTTCCCAATAGCATCATCTGCCTCTTCCCTTGCCTTTGAATCAAACATGTCAACAACTGACTTTGGGCTGCCCCCACGGCCTTTCTCTTCCCTCTGCTTTCCACTTCTGACACTCCAAAACTAGAACCAACCCTACGAGCGCTCAATGGAGTCATTGGAGTGTTAGCCGTAGAACCACGAACTTCTGGCACATTGTCCGTGGTATTTCCATTGAAGATTCTCACCATCTCAGCTCTTTTCTCTAGTGAAAGGCCCTTACAAGTGCCAACCCCCTTCCTGTAAGGTGCAACAAGTGTGCATTGGTCCTAGTGATACTGCCATGCCAAGTCAGTGCACATATGTTGCACTTCCATACTTTGCTCCCCCTCCAGACTTGGGGTTATCAATTATTTGGGCAAATTGTTGCAATGGCTTCTTCTTATCAAATGGTCCAATGGCAAATTTGGACAACATTTGAGAGGGGCAATTGGTAGCACTACCAACTGAACTACCAGTTGCCGCTGCCACTACATTTTGTGTCCCTTCTCCACTCTCCCCCATTGTGGCATCACCAACTCTTCCACGGCCACCTATCTCAACTTCCTGTTCAACCCTCTCTCTGCTCTGATTCATACTCATACTCATAAGAAGAACTCATGGTGATGATTGCTGCAATGAATTAAAAACAACCATAACTATATGATTGATTGATTATGTAATGAATTAATTTAAAAAAAACGTAACCAATATGCATTTTTAAAAATCCTACAAACTATATGTGTGATTATATTGTGAATGTAGATGCAAATGCTAAAAAACAGCCCCTAAAAATATAAATATAATATAAATTTTAAACTAAAAATAAAATGTAATTAAAAAAAACGTAACCATTTACAACCAAACCCTATGCAAGATGCATTTTTTTAAATCCCACAAACTATATGCATGATTACATTATGAATGTAGATGCAAATGCTAAAAAACAGCCCCTAAAAAATGCAAATATAATATAAATTTTAAACTAGAAATAAAAATGTAATTAAAAAAATGTAACCATTTACAACCAAACCCTATGCAATATGCATTTTTAAAATCCTACAAACTATATGCATGATTACATTGTGAATGTAGATGCAAATGCTAAAAAACAGCCCCTAAAAATGCAAATATAATCTAAATTTTAAACTAGAAATAAAAATGTAATTAAAAAAAAAAGTAACCATTTACAACCAAACCCTATGCAATATGCATTTTTTAAATCCTACAAACTATATGCATGATTACATTGTGAATGTAGATGCAAATGCTAAAAAACAACCCCTAAAAAATGCAAATATAATCTAAATTTAAAAAAAAAGACTTTAACAAGTATTGTAAGCAAATAAAATTATAAATACCTCTTGCTTGCTCTTGTTTTTGCTCTTGCTCTTGCTCTTGCTCTCACTCTTGCTCTTCCTCTTGCTCTTGCTCTCACTCTTGCTCTTGCTCTTCTCTTGCTTGGTGTGAATATGAAATGAGCCCATAATGTAAATTTATAACATAAAATTGCACTTTTAGGGTTAGGGTTAGGTTAGGAATGTTGTTTTTATGTTATAAGTGATTTACAATTTAAAAAAATTAGTTTTGAGTGTGAAAAGTGTGTTTTTAATTTAAAAGGCAAAGACTATGTGGGGACATCGGGGACGTTATGATATGTCCGGGAAGTTCCCTGGGACGTCAAATGTCATCGACGTCCCCAGCGTTTCCAACGCTTTAAGCGTTGCTTGTGCTCTTCAGACGCCCCCAAGCGTTTCTCGCCATGTACATAGTGTAGGAAACGGGGAAATGTTTCCCCACGCCCCCACGTCCCGGGACGCCTGGACATGTCAAAATGGGGGACGCGTCCCGCGTAACTATGATTCAAGCACATAAACCTAACAAATTACTTAGTACACTTCTTGCTCTTTTCAAAACTAGGTAACGATATGTTCACATTTATTTACAAATTCGCATAGTAGGATACATTATCGGTCACAACTACCGCTAGTCCGAATAAGATATCATAATTAGCCATATAAAGCATGTCCTCCATTTCATATCTACAACTACCAAGTGAGATCTAGGCAAGTTTATGGCATAGCCTACCCTTAGAAAGGATGGAATTAGAACGAAATATAAATAATGAACCGATAAATGCCCTAAGTGTTAGTATTAGAAGCACGAGAGAAAAATAGCAAGAAGATGAAATGAAACCGCACCGCACAAATGTCATAGGCAAGAGTGAATTTTGTTATGTGAAGAGGTTGTTCTGTATTGGTTGAACAATTACCAACCGAATAACTACATAACAACTTTACATGCTATATTAAGTTTTATATTTTAACACCCCCTCTTAATGACTAAACCGGAATTAATACCAAGTTTGTCCCGAAATTTTACAAATTTAAAAGCCCATATGTTTAGTCATTAGATCTACAGACCGTGCCATAGGTTGTACTTCAAAATTAGCAATCCATGATTGTGTTGTGATTGTCGAATGGAGAAGAACTGCAAAACAAAAATCTGGTCGCATGAACAAAGAATATGGCAAGTGGTCCATTGGTTCTTTGGTACGTGATTCATTAACTAGTGATGAGTCACCAATGGTTGAAAGTGTCAGCCCCATCTCCAGAGCGCTGAAATGAGAACCTCTGAGAGGTGGATTGAAAAATTTGTTCTAGGTTTGTTAGCTTGTTGGAGTCTCGTATAGAGACTCGGTTATCCCTGCAATCAAGTCACCTCAATCATGTCATGCTGACACCATATAGTTCTCATCCAATTTTCTCAATAAGAGAAATGTGACCATCTGTGCGGGAGTTAGAACCAACTCCGTAATAGTAGGAGAAATAACCATCTCTGTCTCATCCGTGGTAGGAGTGAGAACCAACTCCTCCATCTTATCTATTTGCTCATCCATCCCCCTCTGATGGGAAAGATCTTTCACAACACAATGAGCAAACTGTTCATGCTCTACTGTCCTTCGAGCAAGTACCTCGAGTGAGTGGTTGAGCATGCCATCTCACCATGCACTTTGTCAATGCATCTGGAATAGTGGAGTCTCCATCCACAACAAACTAGTTCTTTAGAATGAGGAAATCCATCCTCCCAAGGCATGTCCGCCTCCCGTACATCTGGTATAGTGGATACTCCCTCCACAATAGGTGCATGTAGGTTGACTGTATCCAAGTCAATAGATCTGTGAGGAATGGCTTCCTCCCAAGGCATTGCAGCCTCCTGCACATCCTGTATGGTGGAGCTGTCCTCCACACGTGCATTCATGTTGATCGTAGCCGGATCAACAAGCCGATATTGACCACCTTCCCCAATACCAAGGGCAATTATCTGTCTCTATTTCACATCAGAGACAACACACTTCTTCCCATAGAAATCCACAGAAATATTGGGATTTTCAGTTAATTGATGAATAGATAGAAGATTCTTTTGTAAAGAAGGTACATATCTAACATTCCGTACCAACAATTTATGAGCATTATTCAATACAATGCATATATCTCCTATCCCTTCTATTGCAAGTGATTCTCCATCAGCTAGTACTATTGATTCAAACAAATATTTCCAATAAATGAAGCATACCAATCCTTGCGACATGAAAAGTGTGCGGATGCACCAGAGTCAATGATCTAAAGAATTGGTACCACTGTCATGCGAGCTTGATGTCGTAAGACAATAAAGAGCATGTTCGTGCCTGAATCCCGTTCTTTTGCAATTGCTGCCACATGTTCCTCATCACATGGCTTTTGTTTTATTGCGAAAGATCATAAAATCCTTCTTGATAACCTTATGATAGTAATAACATGTGACCTGATATCGAGTGGAAGACTCACTAGAATGACGTCTCCACTTTCCTTTTGACTGAGTGACAAGAGCACTCTCTGATTGGTCACAATTAGATTATGCCTGAAGTTGTCTCCGCTCCTTTTGCAACAGGTAGGAACTCACCTTGTCAAACGTGAGTGTTTGACTTTCAACCATTAAATGGAGTGCCTCCACAAATGACTCATACGAAGAAGGTAAGTTGTTCAAAACCAAAGCCACCATATCATCGTTGTCCACCTTTTTGTTGAAGGAAGATAATTGGTCTCGGAGGCCTTTCATCCGAAGTAGGTGCTCGGGACAAGAATTCACCTTGTAATTTTACGGAAAAGAGCATATTCTTTAGGTATAAAACCCGACTCTTTTCGTTGTATGATATTTATCCCTCAGACTAACCCACAACATGCTTGCCACAATGACATTCCGCATTTCCGGTATCATATCATCCAACACCAATAACTTGAGAAGCAATAACGCTTCCTTATGACGTTTATCATAATCCGCGAAGTTCTTCGCTGGTCAACTTTCACTACCCGTGATTATTTTATCACAACGACGAAACTCCGCAAGCGTTAAAATCATATGGCTCCATACATTGAAATTAGTGCCCGTTAATTTTTGTGTCTTCCAAAAAAGTCAAGTGTGAAATATTTGCCATTTTATTATTCCAAAGTTATGGAAATAATAAAATAAAATTTTGCCCACACTTAATAAAACAATATTACTTTTTCCAAAGCAAATAATATTAAAATTAATTACTCCAGCAAATAGTATGAATACCTTTGTTGATGAAAGAAAAAAATAATGCCCTCGAACCCTTCGAGAATATTCAACTCCTTTCTTCACACGACTTCGCCCTCACGACTCAACACATACGACTTCAAACTACCCACGATTTCTCCTAACGATTGGATCCTTCGAGCTACCCACGATTTCTCCTTTTTCCTCTCGTTTGCCCACACAACTCAAAGCTTCAAGATTTGCAATCGCTGCCCTCAGGCCCGGTTCTCATGTCTCCTTTCCCCACGATTTCCACTGATCCACGAACTAGGTATCCTCGACTGCAGGCACGTTATGTTCACATGAGCAGGCACATTTTTTTGTTCATAGTGGGTTTTTGAACCCATGCCTTTGACGTTGTTTTGCCCACATGATTTTGTTTGCTGCCTTGACATCTTTCTCTTCTACCCATGCATCGACTATACCATCGACCTCTCTCCTCTAGGACTGCTTCCTTCAATGGTGACTAACTGGCTCGATACGAATGATAGTATTCAAGCAGAGAGAAAAATAAGCAAGAAGATGAAAGCGCACACAACCGCATTGCACATACCAACCGAATAACTATATAACAACTTTACATGCTATATAAAGCTCTATATTTTAACACTAAGATTAGGATTATAGGCTTTATTTTCAATAACAATACACATTTTCAACACTTAAATATTTCACTTTGGTATTTAGAGTAATCAAAAAAGTTCCTTATGGGAAAAATTTGGAAGCAATGCGTATCAAATCAAAAGAATCACAATTCTCATTTCCAATGATTCAAGTTCGTATTTGTTCTCAATGGAAGAAGAAAAACAATCAAAACTATTATGCAATTTTTTTTTGATGAAATAGATCTTATATTATAAACAAATATTATGATACAAGTTTATCCACAAAAAAAATAGGCAAGTATGGGAGCATGTCTCAAGGATACGAGCCAAACCAGTCACGAGGGCCTAGGAGCAAAACAACCAACACTAGACCGAGCCTAAGATTTTTTTATTACATTAAAAAGGAAACGAAGAATTAAGTAAGCCGCAACAAATTGTTGCCTAGCCTATGGTGGATCATCATCATGCCACTTAGGGCCTATAAGGTCTTTCCCGACATTGGGAGGTTCCAAACCAGAACCAAAGCTAACATGCTCTCCTTCTTGATGTCATCCTCCGCCTACTAGCGAGTTGGAGAAATGGCTAAGGGCAATGAGGGAATTTGTGCAGGGGGTGGCGACAAGCTCCACCCATCATGAGAAAAGGTGGTGTGTGACCTAGTTGGCGGCAGGAAACCCCAACCCCGTGTGTTTGTGACAACGGTGGTGTCAGTACCCCACCCGACTAGACCGACGTGGGGATCTGTGAGCACGGCCATGAGAACGGCACCGAGAGTGGCGCCGAGAGTGGTTTCTTTGGTAACCTCCCGTTGTTGGCCATTGCTGCGGCCATGAAGCAAAGAATGACGAGTCGAGGGGATGACAAAACTCGAACAACATTGCATGGGGCATCACCCCAATGTCGCAAAAGAGTTTGGAGGTGCTCGACCTCAAGAGCAACTTTGTTTCGCTTGCACTTGAATTTTGCAATAACACATTGGATATAACCATGGACTTGTTATATAAAGAGAAATGTTGATCCACTATAGAATTAGCAAAGAGAAAAGCATTTCTTTCTTTTCATATCCAAAGAAAATCTCCACTCGAAAATATGCAGATTTGGGTGTAACTTTGCGGCATCTTGGGATTATCCCCAAGAAGAATGTGCTGCCATGAAAAGTTCTTAGGCTAGAAGGGCTGGAAAAAATTATGAATTCAGTTCAAGCATTTTGACCGTTGGGGCACTAGAATAGGTCAATATAGTTTCCAAATGTCCACAAAACGGGCAAGATGGGTTGACCACTCCAATTTGGACTAACCGTTTCCCAACAGGCAGGCCTTGGTGCAGATACTCCAAGCAAAGTGAGCAATTTTGGGCTCCAAACAAGCTACCCAGAGAGTGGAATCTTCAATTCCATGCCGAGGTGGTGGATCTAATTCCCCATCTGGAATTAAGCTTAGCCACCATGGGGAGGTGGGGAGATAGCCACTCATAGCCTTTGTCCGGCTGTGTAATTTTGGAATGGAGTATCAACATACCATTTCCAATCTTTCCACCAAGGCCGGGCAGAGGCTACAAAAACTTTATGTATCATGTGCATGGACACAACAACAAGGATTTCATCAATGACTTCTTTATCCCGTTGGGCCAATCTAAATTTGGTTTTGATAACATTCCATGGTAACCAAAATTGCATTTGTTTGCAAAAAGGTCTTGCATAGTTCAAATCCCCTACCTAGAAAGATGGAGTGTGGGGATCCAAGGCACCTTTGCAAGACAACGGTTCTAGCAACGAATGATGGGAGATCATATAGAATGATGGTTGAAAGAGAGCCCATCATGGAATCCATTCCCATTCCACAAGAGCCAAGGCTTGATTTTTTCCCATGCTTTCCATATGCTTTTGATAACAAACAAGCCAACAATTTTAATTAGAATTGGGAGAGTGAGAATGTTAGCAAAGCCTAATCCTTTCCAAGTAGCACGCCCATAGGGCGAACCTTCAACAATGCAGTGATGGATACAAATTTTCCAAGCTTCTTTCCCTTCAATGGCTTGGACAATCCACTTAGCACACATGGCATACCCTGTTAATGGATGTCAATAAGCCCCATACCTCCAATTTCCTTGGGAAGACAACAATACTCCCAGGCAACTCTTTAAAAGCCTTTTCCGATGGTGGGGTTTTCCCATAAGAAATCTTGGAGAAGCTTTTCAAGATTTTACATTGACATTTTAGAAGACACCTAACATGAGGAGTAATAGACATGAGTAGCTTCCAACACTTTGAAACAAATTTGAAATTTGCAGGTGAAGAAAGTGACTTAATAAGCTAGTAATCCAACTTCTTGGCAACACGATTTGCCACATATTGCCAAATTTCTTTAGGGGTTTCCTGAAAAGCAAAGGGAATGCCTAAGAATTTGAAGATTTCTCCATGTTGAAGCCATTTCCAGTCATAATTCCCCAACCAAGGAGGTGAAGGGAGGAAGGATTTCCTGAAGCATTGTGTTTTGCGATACTGTATCGAAGAGCCAAGAAGCAAGAGAAAGGCATGTAGACAACTCATTGCATTACAAATATTTTGTTCATCCTCAATCAGAGTGAGAAAGGAATCATCGACAAAATGTCCATTAAGGAGTTGCATGAAATCATCAGAAGGGAGAGAGATACCTCAAACCAGACCTTGAGATTGAGCATTAGCTAAAGATAGCCAAAACCTTTAGTTGTCAAAACATATAAGGCAGGGGCAAGAGGGCAACCCTGACAGATAGATCCAAACAGGCCAAATTGCTCTGAGCCCTTGCCATTAATGATGTGAGCAGAGGCATCTGAAAAGAGCATTTGAACCGTTTGGATAAAATTGGGGCCAAAGCCCAGGGTTTCGAGAGCAGGGAAAGAATAAAAGCCGTTCAATCCTCATAAGCTTTCTCAAAATCTATTTTGATGAACATGATTAGTTGATTGGAACACCAAGCCCATTCCATTTCCTTCGAGACAACAATAATGTTGTCTAGTATGCATCTGCCCTTAGTGTATCCCGTTTGTTTTGGCCTGATGATAATAGGGAGTAGGGGCGTAAGACGAAGGGCCAAGGCCTTAGTAATAATCTTATAGGAGACATTAAGTAGAGTGATCGGGTGCCAGTTGCAGATTTGCTCGAGATATCCTTGCTTAAGTATGAATTTAATGTTCCCTCTGTTGATATCTGGCCCTAAAGTCTACGTGCAAAAACCTTCCAAATATACTTGGTAAAGGTGGGACCAACTGAATCCCACTAAGCTCTGTAAAATTTGTTGGGAAATCCATTGCACTCGGGTGTTTTATCATTGGCCATTTGCATCACTGCTTCATGAAGTTCTATAATGGATAGTAATCTGTCACAAGCAATTCTCTGAGCGGGGTTGCCTTGCAGGGACAACTGCCAGACATTGCTCCAACGCAATTTGATGCTCAACAAAAGGAGCCTGAGCTTTGAAAACCTACTTGTAATGCCTAACAAAGGCCTGGAGCATATCCTTAGTTTTAGTAAAGTGCTGGCCATTTTCATGAATGGATTTGATTTGATGTGAGGAGTGCTTGGCTTTGAGCATTTGAAAGAATTCTTTGGAGACTTTATTGCCAGCTTTGAGCTAGTGCAACTGGGCTTGAATTTGGGCACCCCTGGCATTGTAGTTGTCAGCGATTTGGATTTTGTGCCTGAGCTCTGTAACTTGTAGCTTGAGATGTTCAGAGAAAGGATTACTATCCAGTTTCACCATTGCACAATGGAGCGTGAAAGAGGTGGCGGAATAGGAGCGGCATTGAATTCGAGCAAGTTGGCGCCCATAAATTATGAGGAATTTAGAGGTCTGCGTTAGTGCATCTGCCCACCACTGAATCCATCCTTGCTGTTGAATGACATCTTGATTAGCTTTGTTGATGGAGCCTTGGAACCAAGTTCCAAACCCGTTTGATGTGATTGAGATTGGGCACATGTTCCATAAGTGCCATATTGAGATAAAATTGCGTTTTATGACATAACAGTTGCTGGAATTGCCAAGGAATGCGAAATTTGATGGGGTAATGATAAAAAAAGACAAAACTTGGCATTACTTCATAGGCAACGTAAAGGTATTGTCAAAGAAAAAGCAGATTTGCATCAAAAACATTGTCCGATCAAGTCGCAAGCACTCGTTCTGATCCACTTCAGAGATTGGTCCAAGTGTACCGAGTCTTTGACGAGGGCTGACGATGGACATTCAGATCATAAAAATTGAATTTATTACGCATATAAAACCAAACTTTGCACTCTCCAACTGTCCAACACATTGGCAAGAGGCCATATTTGTCAGTGGCAACCAAATTAAAATCACTGCATTTCACCCAATGCACATCGGGACTTCATCAACTCTCCACCGCCACAAATTCGCCCATTCATGAGCATCATTGGAAGCATAAATATTGATGATGCCTAAAGGGCGGTTGTCAATATAAAAAAGAACCCAAATAAACCGATGCTTGGGGTTTGAGCCATGCTCCACATAAGGGGGCCGCCATTTGGGTGAAATAAAAGTTATTAAACCCCCATGACCTGCATCGTGGTTACTTGTTAGCACAAGGTTGTCATGCTAGATAGTTTTACTTACAAGAGAGAGTTGAAAATCTGCTACCTTGACTTTGAGGCAGAGAATGTCTATTTCTGCAACTTTCCTCACGAAAATCTTGCACAATATACTTGCAATTAGAGTTTGTAAGACCCCAAACATTCCATGAGAAGTAATTCATGAGAGACGGGCTTGAGGATATCTCTATCTCTCGGCCTTCTAAGGCAACAAAGTGATTTTGCAAGAATTGCGCATTATTATGCTTTAGAAAGTCCCGAAACTTAACTTTTCTTCTCCCAAAGCATATTCAATATTGTATTCCTTTGTTGTCGAGTCCACACCGCATGCTTTGGGTTGTGCGGGTAATCCAAAGAGTTTTGCAAGCCGGGCTTCTAGCTGCTTGGTGGGACCTTGTGCAAATGTAATCGCAGAAGGTATGAAAGTGGGAACCGTCAAGGTAAAGGATCTTGAGGAATTTGTGTGCACATTGGCGGCCATGGGCGAGTCCAAGCCTTGGTCATACCCAAGGGGCTATGGACGCTGGGAGCTATTGGGTATGAATATCTAGTCCGTTTTGTTATAATTCTTTCGTTGACATGAGCGTAAAGTGTTTTGGAGGGACTAGATATTATGTTTTGTCGTTAGGAAGGGGCCACATGACACTTAATGTTCTAATTTTGCGTTGGGGGTCACTTTTGGACCATGGCGACTTAAAAAGGGAAAAGTAACTTAAGTTACTTTTATTTTATTGGTCCTTCCTAAGGAAAAATGCGACTTGGGCTTTTTGGGGCTCTTTTGCCTTGGGGAAAATTATATAAGGAGTTGGAAGAAAAAGGAAAGGTCATTCTTGCATACATAATTATTTTCCTTCATGTGCAACTGTTGCTTGCAAATTTACAACTTGTGGAGTGAAATCCCACAGGGACCCTAGCTTCGGTGGTGAGAGATCCATCCCTAGCTAGCAAGGCATTCTTCGGTAGTGAGAGATCTACCCTAGCTTGTCATTTTGGAGTTGTTTTCAAGGCTGATTTTTAGAGATATTTTCAGAAGGTTTCAGAGGAAGGGTTTTGAGGGTTTTGGAGACATTTTGTGGAGAAAATCAAAGGGTTTTCAGATCAGATTTATGGCAGCGATAAGAAGCTAGGGTTTGGCATCATTTCTAGAGACTTTTCAAAGGGTTTTGACCATCTTCCAAAGGGGGTGACTTGTTTTGGAGATTGCAGCCCTTATTTGGAGGGTTTTCGGGTTGCCATTTTCAGATCTGAAGGTTGGGGTTTCATTCTCCATATTAGTATATGTAATTTCAGAATTTCATAATTTTATATTGCTTATTGGAGAAGTTACGAATTTTTGAAGTTTTACCTGTTTAGGGCTTTCTGTAATTTTCTGGCTGCATTATATTATTCCAAAAATTCCAAAAATAGTTTTCTTATGTTCTTTATAATATTAGCAAGCTCTCCTAAAAATTTCAAGTGATTTGAGTGGGTATTTTGAGAGATATTAATTTTCTTCAGTTTGCTGCCCTAGCTGTTAAAAATCTGCAAAAATCAGAATTTGTGTTTGCTGCAATTTTATATTTTTTGGTGCATTTTTAAGTGGTATCCCACAAGGGATATTTCAGTGGTATCAGAGCAGTTGTTTCTCCAGCCTGTTGGGGTTGAAAGATGGGAGACAGAGACAGTGAGGATATGGGTGTGGATCTGATGAAACAATTGTTCACCAACATGGTAAAGCAACAGGAGACTACCAATCTCTATTTGAGCCAGCTCACTGAGAGATTAGCACAGGGTAGGATTGATGCTCATACGGAGAGAGGAGAAAATAGCAATATGGGACAACATGGTCAAAGAGGTGAGGGTGGACATTCAGGGCAGCGGTCTCCCCATTCTTCTACCAGGACCTTTGGGGCTTCACGAACCTTCTTTCTTGAAGGATCGGAAGTTTCACAGGTACGGCAGCCAGTGGATATTTTAGATGAGGAGTCTTGTTGGGAAAGGTACCAGACCTTGAGTGAGGGCTTTCGTGACAACATGCCATTCCAGGAATATTGCAAAATGAAGATTTGGCAAAGAGGCCTAGGAGAGATCATCAGATACAGGTACCAGAGTTACAAAGGAGATTGGGACAGATTTCCATTCCACACTTCGATGGTTCTAAGAAGTGTACTGCACAATCTTGGGTTCAGAAGTTGAAGACATACTTCGACTTGAATCCTATGCGTGAGGAAGATGCAATTAAGTTTGCAATCTTACATCTTGAGGGAGACGCTCATGATTGGTGGCATCATGGATTGATTACACAGGGACACATACACATTACTACTTATGCAGAGTTCACGAGAGGCTAGTGAGCAGATTTGATAGGAGGGACCCTGACAGGTATTTTAGAGAGTTGACTCATTTGAGACAGACCGGTTCCCTGGATCAATATATCGCAGATTTTCAGAGATTATCAGTCATGGTACCTGATGTTACGGAGATGAGGTTGATTTCACTATTCACAAGCAAGTTTGACAGATGCTCTCGTTGGGTTTGTGAAGGCATTTGAGCCTTCTTCTTTGCATGAGGCTATTAGGAGAGCTCGTGATTTGGAGTTATCCACTCCTAAGTCGAGGTTTCCACCTCGAGTGCAGCCTAAGGTTTTCCTTCTAGATCCGATGGTTCACAACTGAAGGTACCTCCACCTAGGCAAGATGCAGCCAGGAGACCATTCGTATCTAGAGAGGACAGAGATGAGTTGAGGCGAAAGAAACTATGTTTTGATTGCCGCACACCTTGGGTTCAGGACATGATTGCGGGGGTAGAGGAAGGCCCAATTCATAGAGGTCTTTGAGGAGAGTGATGGTGACGAGGAGTTGGACACACACGGGGATGAGAGGATGATGACGATGAGGCATTGGATAGTGCAGGTGTTGAGCAGGATAGCGAGACTTTCCCCCAAGAGACTATCGCCACTTTGTCTAGTACCCCGAGGTACAAGGCATTCAGAGTTAGGGGAGTTTTACAGGGAGCGAGTAGTGGTACTCATTGATAGTGGGGCAACCCACAACTTTATTGATGCCTCATTGGTTGAGAGGCGAGGATTACAGACAGAGGATTTTGAGGGCTTCAACGTGGTTGTAGCCAATGGAGAGTCTATGAGGTGCACACGGCGGGTTCCCCAATTGAGCATCACGATGGGTAACTATACAGTTACCGATGATTTCTATATTGTTGGTATTGGAGAGACCAACCTAGTGCTTGGAGTACAGTGGCTCCATTCCCTTGGTGAGTTTCGGACTAACTTTCAGACGATGGAGCTGAAGTTTAAGTCCGAAGGGAGGAATGTGATTTTGAGGGGCTTATCTTCAGAGGCACCCCGGGTTGTTACAACTAAGAGGATTGAGAGGATTTATAGGCACAATGGGGTGGATTGGGCAGTACATTGTTTGGTTTCGACCAAGAAATCAGAGGATGGACAACAGGAGTATCATGTGGATATACAAGGCTTATTGGACAGGCATAGTAGATTTTTGGTGACATACCTCCAGGCATACCTCCAGATAGGGGATTTGAGCATGTGATTGAGCTCGAGGATGCTAGACCTGTGGTTACTTCTCCTTACCGTCACCCCAAACGGTTTAAGGATGAGATCGAGAAGACTATCCATGAGCTCATTGATATGGGGCATATTAGACCGAGTTCCAGTCCTTTTGCTTCTTCGGTGGTATTGGTGAAGAAGAAGGATGGGACCATGCGGATGTGTATAGACTACCGTGCCTTGAATAAGAAGACAATAAAGAACAAGTATCCAGTACCACGTATTGATGAGTTGCTTGATGAGCTACATGGTGCAATCTATTTTTCAAAAATAGATTTGCGATCTGGATATCATCAGATCAAAGTCAGGGAGCAGGATGTGCATAAGACAACTTTCAGATGCCATTACGGTCACTTTGAGTTCTTGGTGATGCCCTTCGGATTGTCTAATGCTCAGCTACATTCAGTCTTGCATGAACCATGTGTTCAACCGCCACCTGCGGAAGTTTGTATTGGTTTTCTTTGATGATATTTTGGTCTACACAGGACTTGGGAGGACCATATCAGGCACCTTGGTGAGATATTGGGGATATTAGAAGCTAATTCGCTATATGTGAAAGCTTCTAAGTGTGAGTTTGGCATGACCGAACTTCTATATTTGGGATATGTGATTGGTGGGGGTGTAGTGAAGGTGGATAGAGAGAAGATACGGGCAATTTTGGATTGGCCGCCACCTAGGACGTTGACACATTTGAGAGGATTCGTGGGGTTATGCACATACTATAGGAGGTTCGTGAAGAATTTCTCTCGGTTGACTGCTCCATTGACCGATTTGACCAAGAAGGGGGCTTTTGCTTGGTCAAAGGCAACACAACAGGTTTTTGATCACCTCAAGGAGGTGATGAGTTCATGTCCCGTTCTCGCATTACCAGATTTCTCTCGCCCATTCATTCTAGAGTGTGATGCATCAGGAGAGGGTGTTGGGGCAGTTCTCATGCAGGATAGGCATCCCATTGCCTATGAGAGTCGGAATTGAAACCGGTGGAGAGAGGGTATTCAATTTACGACAAAGAGATGTTGGCCATTATGCATGCTTTGGCCAAATTCAGACAATACCTTGTGGGCAAGCAAATTCGTGGTTCGTACGGATCACAACAGTTTGAGGTTCTTCTTGGGACAAAAGGAGCTCAACGATCGCCAACAGAGATGGGTGAACAAGGTACAAACCTATGACTTCGACATAGAGTACACTAGAGGTAAGAATAATATTGTTGTTGATGCTTTATCTAGGAGGCCTTACCTTACTTCTATGCTTAGTTCTATGTCTGAGATTTCATGGATTGGAAGGCTCATATACTTGTTGAGTATTCCAAAAATCAGTTTGCATGTGAGATCATGGATGGTATTATACAGGATGACCGATACAGAGTAGTGGATGATCTCATTTTCTACAAGGATAGGATTTTCCTTGTACCAGGGTCCAAGATGAAGGAGAAGATCCTTCGAGTAGTACATGATACACCATTAGCTGGGCATCCTGGGTATTTCAAAACATACAGGTTTATCAGGGAGAGATTTGCATGGAAGGGGATGAAGGACGATGTCCTTAATCATGTCAGAGAGTGTATGGTTTGCCAAGCAAACCAAATCCGAGCATTCTTTTCCAGCAGGATTACTTCAGCCTCTTCCCATTCCCGAACAGAAATGGGAAAGCATATCTATGGACTTTATCACAGGGCTTCCCTTGGTGCATGGGCATAGTTGCATTTATGTTGTAGTTGATCGGTTAACTAAGTATGCTCATTTCTTTTCCCTACCCAAGGGGCATGAGGCGCAGATGTGGCCCAAATTTTCTATATAGGTATCTTTAGGCTACATGGGTTGCCTAAAAATATTGTCAGTGACCGGGATAAGATCTTCATGAGCACCTTTTGGCAGGAGATCTTCAGGCTAGCAAGTACGGAGTTGACTCCTAGCACTAGCTATCACCCACAGACGGATGGGCAGACGGAGATAGTCAATAAGTGGATAGAGGGCTATTTGTGGAGTTATGTGTCAGGTCATCAGCGGGCATGGATTAGATGGTTACACATGGGTGAGTATTGCTACAATACCACCTATCAGATGAGCATAGGCATGACTCCTTTCCGAGCCTTGTATGGGTACGACAGCTATGACATTTGTGGATTTGGTATTACCGGATAGCCGAGCTCCCAAAGCTCGAGATTGGTTATAAGAGAACCAGGATATTTTGAAGGCTCTCAGGGAGAACCTTTAGAAGGCACAAAATCAGCAGAAGGTATATGCAGATCGACACAGGATAGAGAGGTCTTTTGAGGTTGGGGATTTGGTATTCCTACGTTTGCAGACCATATAGGCAAGTCCTCACTGAAGAAGAAGGGTGCAGAGAAATTGAAACCACGGTTTTATGGTCTCGTATCGGGTAGTTCGACGAGTTGGGGCAGTTGCATATGAGCTAGAGCTACAGAGCATAGTAAGATACATAATGTCTTCCATGTTTCGTGCCTTAAGAAGGCACTTGGGCAACATATTGTACCATCTACGGAGTTGCCGACCATTGGATGAGGAGGGGAAGCTGGTGTTAGAGCCAAAATCCATTATTGAGGTGAGACAGAGGAGGCTGAGGAGCAGAGTGATCACAGAGTATTTGGTGCGGTGGAAGGGATTGCCACTTGAGGATGCTACTTGGGAGGGAGAACAAATTTTGCAGCATCCTAGTTTGCATTTGCTTGAGGACAAGCAAAATTTGGGAAGGGAGGACTGTAATGTCCCCTTTCCTACGCCAAAGGCCTAAGGGCCAATTCGAGTCCAAGCCTTGGTCATACCCAAGGGGCTATGGACGTTGGGAGCTATTGGGTATGAATATCTAGTCCATTTTGTTATAATTCTTCGTTGACATGAGCGTAAAGTGTTTTGGAGGGACTAGATATTATGTTTTGTCGTTAGGAAGGGGCCACATGACACTTAATGTTCTAATTTTGCGTTGGGGGTCACTTTTGGGCCATGGCGACTTAAAAAGGGAAAAGTAACTTAAGTTACTTTTATTTTATTGGCCCTTCCTAAGGAAAAATGTGACTTGGGCTTTTTGGGGCTCTTTTGCCTTGGGGAAAATTATATAAGGAGTTGGAGGAAAAAGGAAAGGTCATTCTTGCATACATAATTATTTTCCTTCATGTGCAACTGCTGCTTGCAAATTTACAGCTTGTGGAGTGAAATCCCACAGGGACCCTAGCTTCGGTGGTGAGAGATCCATCCCTAGCTAGCAGGGCATTCTTCGGTAGTGAGAGATCTACCCTAGCTTGTCATTTTGGAGCTGTTTTCAGGGCTGATTTACAGAGATATTTTCAGAGGTTTCAGAGGAAGGGTTTTGAGGTTTTGGAGACATTTTGTGGAGAAAATCAAAGGGTTTTCAGATCAGATTTACGGCAGCGATAAGAACAGGGTTTGGCATCATTTCTAGAGGATTTCCAAAGGGTTTTGACCATCTTCCAAAGGGGGCGACTTGTTTTGGAGATTGCAGCCCTTATTTGGAGGGTTTTCGGGTTGCCATTTTCAGATCTGAAGGTTGGGGTTTCATTCTCCATATTAGTATATGTAATTTCCATAATTTCATAATTTTATATTGCTTATTGGAGAAGTTACGAATTTTTGAAGTTTTACCCTGTTTAGGGCTTTCTGTAATTTTCTGGCTGCATTATATTATTCCAAAAATTCCAAAAATAGTTTTCTTATGTTCTTTATAATATTAGCAAGCTCTCCTAAAAATTTCAAGTGATTTGAGTGGGTATTTTGAGAGATATTAATTTTCTCAGTTTAAAAATCTGCAAAAATTAGAATTTGTGTTTGCTGCAATTTTATAATTTTTTTGGTGCATTTTAAAGTTCGCTGCCCTAGCTGTTAAAAATCTGCAAATCAGAAACAGGAAGAACAACATCGGGGGAATCATTACCTCGTGAAACACCCTTGTTCACAACTCCACCAGCTCCAGTCATGGCATCAATAGACGGACTAGAAGGGAAGGGGGCATTTCATAGGTCTGTTCAAAGGGTGAGGACCCCAAAAAGGGCAGTAAATGCTATATCCTGCTGCGTCTAGGGATCGCAGAATGACAATGCACTAGTTCACAGCAATATTCTATCAAAACCTCAATGCCACTTTTTTATCATGCAAATATCATTCTTTCTTTTCCTAAAATCTGTTACAACTTACACTACATAATGTTAGCAAACTCTATACAAGCATTTTAAGAAACCTTCATAATTTTCAGAAGAGAGGGTTGTAGAGTGGACAAAGCCCCTTTTTAATTACATAGTACTTTCTACATTCTTTTTAAACAAATTCTTCACTGCAAAATTATCTCCATTTACATGCTTCTTGCATAAATTACATAAAACACACTCAATGAAACCTTCTATCTTTTATTCTTGCCAAGATTTGAAAGTGTAAGTCAGCATTAAAGCTGGCATGTTTTCATGTCCCAGAGTTAAGCATCATCTATAAGAGCATTAGAATGCCATCATCACATATTTGCACCATAATATAAGAGAGAAATAGAGAGCATATTCAGTCATTCCAAGATCATCACATTTCATGTAGTGTATACAGATAAAATCAGATTTAGTGCCAACATATCTAAATACACCAGAGTTCAGAGAGAGAGAGATTAACACAATACGCCATTACCACAAATAATCCTTTTTCACAGCTTTTATAAAGTCAAACAATCCTTTTTCACAGTATTTATAAGGTCAAAGAACAATCATGACTATATACAACTGTATGTATGCCTGCACATACATTCAGTTGTGTATACACAAGAACCAACCCATTCGCAACCAGAAACAGCATATACCATCATTGGGATGTATACACAACCACTAACAATGCAAATGCATATATAGACAATCCAGAGCACTGAGAAAAGAACCCATGCCTAGATAAGTGCAGGTAGGCCATGCCCTAGTTTGAGTCTGAAATGCACCAATCACCAGCTCCAAACCCAAATTCAAATAAGAAACTACCAAGTTATCCACTATTGTCCTCTTGCTCAAGTGAAGGCATTCATTAAATAACATTTCTATCTTCACATTACAGGATTTTTATTATCCTTTGATCTCATTCTTTTCTCCTAAACTTGCATGAAGATATTTTTTCATGCATTACCCTCAACTCAGGCTTTCTCTTTATTTGCAACAGCTACACAGGCTTTTGTGCTAGCTTTCCACGGGGCTTCCATGCCACAAATAATGCAATAGAACTAGGATTTTTTTAATGAACACACAATTATAAGTGACAATCAAGATCCTTCAACAAGGTTTCTAGAACAGATAAAACTGATTTAGGGTTTCATACCATATGCAAAATTCCTTTGGAAGAGAGTCAACCACTCTTTTATCCGAATTCAAATCTTTCACAGCTGTTTTCTAATCCTTATCAGGTCCATGACCTGTACTCCATTACAATCGCCATTTCTTATTCAACATACATTCCATTTAATAAAATTATAAAACAAATGATCATCAATTATAATCAGCAAGCATATACATAAAATAAGTATACACTGACTCTTATATATGGACATTTACTTTCTTATACTACATTCCATTTTTGGATTGAGGGTAAATTGAGGGTGTTTGAAAGGACCCACATCCTTGTACACATGAGGATTTTTGAGAGGATCCACAACCTGGTTACAATGAAGGGGACCACTTAATAGGAACCCAATTGAAGCAACCATGAAACTGAAGTGAAGATGCAGCGACCGTCGACAATCGCAGCGAGTGGGACAATTTAGAGCAGCTACCAGTGTCGGCAGCGAGAGGAGCAGCCACCAGGATCAGCAGCAAGCGGAGCAGCCACAAGTGTCAGCAGCGAGAGGAGCAGCCACGACCGCAGCGAGAGGAGCAGCACCAGAAAGCGGAGCAGCCACCAGCGTCAGCAGCGAGAGGAGAAGGAGCCACCAGCGTCGACAATGAGAGGAGCAGCCACCAGCGTAGTGAGGAGTAATCACCAGTGTCAGCACGAGCAGAGATGCCGCCTCTAGCGGCGAAACCACCTCCGAGGAGGATCGTGCCTCGGGGGGATTTGAAACCGGGTGGGCAAGCACACAACCAAGTGTCTTGACCGCACCACTCCCACCCCATCGGCTACTACATTCCATTTAATAAAACATATGATCATCAATTATAATCAGCAAGCATGTACATAAAATAAGTATACACTGACGCTTATAAATGGACATTTACTTTCTTATACTACATTCCATTTAATAAAACATATGATCATCAATTATAATCAGCAAGCATGTACATAAAATAAGTATACACTCGACACTTATATATGGACATTTACTTTCTTATACTACATTCCATTTAATAAAACATATGATTATCAATTATAATCAGCAAGCATAAAATATAAAGTACAAATTACAATGCCAAGCAATTATACTCATACTGGATGAGATATCTTTTGATTTCCAAGTACAAATAAAAGAGAAGAGATAGCATATCTGTGATTTATCCATCATGTGATTTCAAAGAGAGGATCCGCTCTATCTGTTTCCGTTTCTCCTGGGCCATATCAAGGGTATAGGACCAAAATGTAGCAGATTAGAATGGTCTAAAGCCCAGTTGGCCAATCCATCAGCTATCTTGTTCTGCTCCCTAGGGACATGAGAGTATCGATTGTTTGGAACTGGTTGGCAATGAGTTTTATCTTGATCCTGAATTCTGGCAATAAGCCAATTATTAGACGGATGTTGCTCAGGGGCTTGAAGAAGGGTAATAATAACCTTGGAGTCGATTCTACTATGATACTAGGACATCCCAGTTTAGTTGCTTCTAGGAGAGCACGTTGGACAGCCATAATTTCAGCCACATTGTTAGTGTAGTGTCCCAATTGATATGCAAAGAAGAAAAGAGGAGTTCCCAAGGAGTCATGAGCTATCCCTCCCATACTGGCTGGACCCGGATTACCTCTAGCCCCATCAGTGTTTAATTTGATAACTCCGAATGGAGGAGGCTTCCATATTCGAAGAGCGAAGGTACCCTCTGTTTGGTAGCTTGCTTTATCTGCAATTGCCTGTTGCCCAAATTAAGTTTTTGTAAGAGAGCTTTCCACCTCTCAGGCAAGTGGAGATGGTAATTTTAGATTGTGTATGATAGTTTCTGCAATATTACTTTTAGTCAAGTCCATAATATACCACCTGTCTCGGCTTTCTAACTTGAAAATGCGTTTTTCTTTCCTTCCAAACATTCCACAACAAAAGAGAAATAGCCAACCATATTCCTTTGGCAAAGTCTTGAGTATCCCTAACTGAATGTTTCCATCCTCTAATAGTGTCCACTATATTCACAGGGGATTGCCACGTTACCGAAAGCCAATCAGCTAGTGTACACCATAGGGCCAAAGTGAAGGGGCATTGAAAGAAGATATGAGTTAGGGTCTCTTCTGCATTTCTGCATAAAGGGCACCAAAAGGGTCCAACCATGCCCCTTTTCATCAAATTATCACCTGTAAGAACTCTATGATAGATGAGAAGCCAAACAAAGAATCTCACCTTAGGCCATAGAACAGGTTGCCAAAGGTCCACAAAGATATCTTTCCAAGGATGTGGATGAGGGGCCACTAATACTCTATAGCTCTCTCAACAACTGAATATTTTCCATCCTGCTCAGTTCCCCATCCCAATGTATCTGATGTCGAATTCATACAAAGGATCTGTTTTGCAGAAGAGTTTGGAAGAATTGAACTTGTGCCTGAGTCAAGTTAATCTGCCACAGAGATGGAGGAATCCATTCACTCCCTGGGTAAGCAAGTCGAATGTAGTGCCTTACCTTAATTTTTCCTTGTCCATGGAGGATCTCCATAATATTCCTAAGGTGTGGATATTTTTGATCAAAGGAGGATGGCCATCCCATGAATCCGTCAAAAGTTTGCTGCTCGCCGTTTCCAATTTTCCAGAACAATCTGTTGCTTGATAATTCCTTCTCCAATTCTGAGAACTGAAAGAATGGGAGATCCTCGGGAAGGTAATGAGTGTCGGACTATGTCATGGGGTCTCATTCCATGTGTATATTTTGCTCTTATATTAATACTCCATAACTGGTCCGGATTTTGCAGAAGTCTCCAATATAATTTTGCTGCCAGGGCTTTGTTATTCGGGACGCTAGCTCTGAATCCCAATCCTCCCTCTTTCTTTGGCAAACATAAAGTTGTCCACTTCACGAGATGCCATTTCCGAGCCTGTTGGATGCCTGACCACAAGAATTTTTGACTAATAGAATCTAAATGGTGCAAGACTGTTGCTGGAATATTCAAGAGAGAAGCAAAATATACAGGAATAGCTTGCAACACAACTTTGATTAAGGTTATTCTTCCCCCTGATGATAACCATCTATTAGTCCAATTGCTAAATTTTTGTTGGATCTTAGCGGAGCCAGCCCCAATTAGAGATTCTTTTAGAGCTCAAAGGAATACCCAAATATTTTAAAGGTAATGTGGCCTTCTGGAATCCAAGTTTCGTCAGTATGTCTTGTTCCAGCCTTGGCGAGCAATGGAAGAAAATTATTTTTGACTTAAGTCTATTAATATCTGACCAAGTGGCCTTTGAAAAAAGTTCCAAATTTTTATGGATCTGAGTAGCTTCCTTCATAGACGCAGCCCCCATTATGGACGAATCATCAACAAACTGTAAGTGAGATAGTGGGTCCACCTGTGTGGCCAATTTTATACCTTGCAGCTTTCGTTGGACTCTTGTCCTTGCAAATAGTCTACCAAATGATTCTGCAACTATGATGAACAAGAAGGGAGATAAAGGATCTCCTTGCCTTATACCTCTCGATGCAGAAAATCTCTTTGTAGGATTGCCATTGACTATAATTGAATAAGAAACTGATGAAATACAAGCTTGTATCCACTGTACCCATAGAGGAGAGAACCCAAAACAGAGAAGGATGTCAGAAAGAAAGGTCCAGCTTACCCTGTCATAGGCTTTAGATAGATCAAGTCTAACAAACATGGCGGGCTTCTTCTGAATGTCCATAGAGTGAAGAGCTTCCTGAGCCAACACAATGTCATCATAGATTTGTCTATGGGGAACAAATCCACCTTGCTCGGGAGATATTACTTTGTCAATTATGGCTTTCAATCGCTCAAAGCTATTACTTTAGTGATAATTTTGTACAACACATTACATAGAGCAATGGGACGATACTCTGTAATAGTGGAAGCCTCTTGTTTCTTAGGAATTAAAGCAATATAGGTGTAATTGATGGATCTAAGGATTGTCTTTTCTTGTCTGCATTCTTCCACTACTTCAAGCAAATCCTTTTTAATAATATCCCAGAACTCCTGATAAAATTCAATCGGAAATCCATCAGGTCCTGGAGTCTTCCCTTTTTTCATGGCCCACACAACAATTTGAAGTTCCGTTTCAGACACTGGTTGCAAAAGTGACATATTGTCTGCCTCACTAACCAGAGAAGGAATAATGTTAAGCAATTGTTGTTGTGCATTCCTGTCCAGATTAGATGCCTTAAACAATTCTGAAAAGTTGTATGACAACGTGTTGGATTTCTTCATGTGTATTTGCCGACTTCCATCCTCTTTGTCTAGGTAAGCGATATGATTGTTGGAACGGTGAGCTAGAAGAGATTTATGAAAAAGGAGGTATTTTTATCTCCCTCTTTCAGCCACTTAATTTTGGCTTTCTGTTTCCAGAATATTTCCTCCCTTAATTCCCATTCCGTTAATGTCTTGCTTAAGAAGGATTTCCTTGTTTTGCAGTTCCTTTGAGTATCCTTGTAGTCTTATCTGTTGAGACACCTCCTGTAAGGCTTCCAAGACCTCTCGTTTTTTCGCATGAACATTTCCAAAATCTGAAATATTCCATTTCTTGAGTTGATTCGTGAGGTACTGCATTTTTTTGACGAAGCAAAACATTTTAGTACCATGGTGAGGTTGACCTTCCCTCCACCATTTCTCAATTAAAGGAGGAAGATGTTCATCTCGCAGCCACATCAATTGGAATCTAAAAGGGGCTCTGAATGGTGGTGATTTGCCCAATTCCAATAACACCGGCCAGTGATCAGATCTAGAGTTGTCAAGAACATTAGCTATGGGTATGATGTTACAGTCAAACCAATCTTCAGATATCAGAAATCTATCCAATCTTTCCATTATACAACTTTCTCCTATTCTTCTATTGGACCATGTCATTAATCCATTTTGAGTTTGAATATCAACCAAGTGCATCCTTTGTATAGAGTCCAACATATTATGGTAGAAGCATCCAGAATAGTGTTTCCCCCTTGTTTCTCATGAGAGAAAAGGATTATATTGAAGTCTCCCCTATAATGACTGGTATGCCAGAATGTGCTACTACAATATTTTGAATAATCTTCCACTGGGCTTTTTTGCCTCAACCTGTAGAGGGGCATATATGTTCATTATCAAAATAATCTGATTTTGAGGAACATATCGAACTACCATGTAGAGAACACCGTGGTTTCCACCGCTATCAAGAAAATGAACTTGTTGGGGGTCCCATATACATGCTAAACCTCCAGATGCTCCGTGTGAACTTAAAGAGACAACCTGGAGTTTTTTGTGAATATTTGGGACAACCGCTGCCATGAACTCTATAGATGCTTTAGTTTCCTGAAGAAATAACATATGAGGGTGATGTTGTTGCACAAGACGCTTAATCTCATTAATTTTAAAGGGCTTCCCTTAAGCCCCGAATATTCCATGTAATCACTTCATTGTGGGGTTTGTTCAAAGATTGAGGCCAAATCCCCAACTTTACCATTGCCTGTTAGTTGTTGCCCTTCTCTCTGAAGACAAACTTGATTAGTTTTCCTTCTGCCTGCATAAAGTAGAGTCCATCCGTAGTTTCTTTTGTTGTTCTTGTTGGATTCGAAGGATTATTATCAAGAGGGATTGTTGTTGTGGGGGGAGGTGGTAATAATAAAATATTACTCGTATATTATTTGGGCATTTTCCTTTTCATCCTTCCGTTGCTCTTCAACCAACTTATGTTTCCTTTGGTAGCTTTTTAATTTCTCCTGTATTTCCTTGGTGCACCACCAATGCTTTAGACTCTGGTTGCAGCTGATTATTGTCTTGACCCTGTTGGTGATTCTGACCCATTTGAGTTTCTGGGACTTGGGTTTCCTGTATTACATCCATATCTTCCTCTGCTTCTTCCGTTTGGAGGGCTGCAAATCTGTTGGTGTTATTATTCTGAACCTTGCCTGTATTCTTCTCTTTTATGATCTTTCTTTTTGGCGGTGTTACAAATTCATCAGAGTTAAGTGTCTCCTTGATTGGGTCCTTAAGCCGCAACGGACAATCTTTAACAAGATGGCCATATTCATGGCAAAGGCGGCATCTGAAAGGTATATTCTCATAGTCAATCTGTTGCTCCCATCTTTCCTCCCCTATTTCCAAAAGAATTTTTGCAGGCAGCGGTTGATTCATATCCATATACACACACATCCGTGCATAGACCATTTGTTCCATCCTCATTGTAGAATCTGCTGCCCTTACATATTTGCCAATAGAGTTTCCTATGTCTTGGAGAACCATTGGAGTCCAAAATTCCGTTGGTAATCCAAACAAATGGATCCACATTGGAACTACTAGAAGGAAGTTCCTCTTCAACTTTGAATAAAGGTTGTCATGGCTTCATGAATAAACCTGCTCTCCCATAAAACCATGGGCCTCCTTGGAATATGTATTCTTTTTCATGCTCTATTTGCAAACACAACCAAAAAGTAACTATTCGGATATACAGAAACCGTGTACTCACCTGGGGTGTTCCATGTTTTCCGGGCCCATTCTTTGAACACGAGTGATGGCTTAAACCCCAGAAAGCGAACAATGAGAGCCTTGTCTTCCAATTCGCGAATATTGGCTTGTACATCTGATGCTGCAATTTTGATAATTGGAGTACCATCCGCAGCTTTCATACAACCTGTTGGAGTCTTCGAGGATCTTCTTTGATTATACGGAATGGGCGATTCAATCCTGTGTTGGAGGATAAATGCTGATCCCTGGAACCACGAATTGCATCCCTAAATGACATTCGAGAGGATTCACCTCTCTCAAACAAGCGCGATTTAGAGGGCTCCATTGAAATGAAAATGGATCCTTTGACCACAAGGGCCAAAAGAGGAAGTCGAGAATACAGAGAAATAACAGACTCAGACAATGATAAAAAAGCAGAGATCGTAGCAGGTAAAAGAAAAGAGGAAGCCACGAAAAAACAAAGAACACGTTTTTAACAGACCACGATTTTCATAGGCCACAATTATCACACAAGATTTTCACAGGATCGTGTTTTTAATAAAGACAAGGTTTTCACGGGGATCGCGTTTTTAATAAAGACCACGATTTTAAAAGAAACCACGATTTTACCAGCACCAAGAAGGGCAAAAACGGAAATCACAGACAAGCACGAATGGCTCAATCCCAAAAGCAACGAGAAGCCCTATCTCGATCCCTAAGGATCGAGATATGGGAGAAAAACAAGTGAAAGGCAATTCAGAGATTTTCCAAGCGAAAAAGAGTGGGAATGCACAAAAACGATTGAGATTCGATGCAAGAACCCCCAATAAAATTACTTCTGATTTCTAATGACTGCCCAGATATTTGGGGGCTGAAATACACAGAAAACTGAACTTATAACAATCCAAAATGCCCAGAAAATCAGATCTGAAGTCTGTTATTATTCAGATTGAAAATCTTCAAAATATACTTCAGAAATGATAAAAAGTACAGCGATCAGATTACAGTATGATGGCAATTATTTGACAAATATTTTCAGACGAAAATACCTCTGAATTCGCTGCCAGACTGTTCACAAGGGACTGATCCAACTGCTGGTTGCAAATCACTGGAAAACACCTTCAATTCCCTTTCCACACATGGCTGAACTGAACCTGGAAGTCTGATGAAGAACACTAGGAATTTTTGAGTGAAATCCCCTCTCAATCTCCCGGGGTTTTAGGCATTTTGTCCGTCAAGAGATAAATTCACAAGGGTTTTCGTCCTTGGCATTTTTCTCGGTAAAAGCTCGTTTTGAGCTCTTAGCAATGCAATAGATCATAATAAAAATCTGGCAACATATCCATACTACTCTGTGAGTCAACGTTATGTTCCTTCTACAAGTCGACTTGTTTATTTAAAGGGAGATCAGCGAACCACCACCCCCAAATCAGCCAATAAAAATTATTTCATTCTCCTATGCTGGCGCATTTTCCCTTTTGGGCTGATTGGCACATTTCCCAAAAATTGACTCCTAAGGTAAGTCGTAGACTTTCTCTTTTCTAATACAATTATTTTTTAATTGTATTTTTTTACATTTTAATTCATCATTATACTTTATTATTTATTATATGTGCTTTTTCATGATATTATATCTTTTTTTTGAAACAATAGCACATTATAATAAAATAATAAAGATAAGTCACTCCTAAAACTTCCCTTTGGCCGTCGGGTAGACATAAAGGGCCAAAGGTCTTCGCCTAAGAGATTACACAATGTGCTCACGCAGTAGAGGGACATTACACAATCAACATTCAACTTATCTTAGTCCAAATTAATAAGTTATCAAATATACATTTCATAACACGTAATCATGCAAGCTCCACTATTAATCAAATGTAATGTCCCCTTAGGGAAAAATAAGAGCAATTTGGATATCGTAGGAAACCCTTATGCAATAATCTAATTTTTATGCAAACCCTCAAAATAGAAAACACCCAAATCGGAAGTATTCCACTAAAATACCCCTTTCAGGAAAATTTAATAAAAACTATTTTTCTAACAAACCCTAGGGAAGAACTGATAAAATTGATTTATTTTATTAATGCCCTTAAAGGTAAAATATTACGAAGCTGGAAATAATTGGAAAAACAAATTTTTGGAATTTATTTTTATTTATTTTCACCCCATAAAACAGGGAAAATACCTGTATAAGATCGAACAATTTTTTCGACGAATGACACCTCCAATGACAAGGAATGACCAAATGATATGCGTGCAAACCAAATGGATGAAATCTGCCCATGAATGATGCCCTAACGCATGTCTTGCATTCCCCTAAGGGTGACGTCAAGGACCTAGAAATGCCTGCAAATCCTGCCCTAATTGTCCCCGATCAAGTCTTGTGGATATCTCTCCACTCTCTAAATTTCTTCACTTGAAACATAGATCCAAGGGGAAATGTAGAAATTGTGCCCTAGTTGAATTCGCAAACTGAATAAACATGCCCTAGCTGAATTGATGACGGTAACAAACTGAAAATCAATGTCGAAGCACAAGTGCGATTGTCGAAGCCCAAATGTAGTCCCCGATTGGAACCACTTGAGAAGATTAGAGATTTTTGTCCTCAAATCTGAATACACCGGAGGGTTCGTGCTCAAATGCAAAAGTAGGAGTAAAGAACTCAAACCTTCAATGTCAAAATAGGTGAGAGTATGTAAAGTCCCCTTTTGAGAATTAATTAATTCTAGATACCCGAAGCCTATTCTTATTATTTTCCATAGGCTAAGAGGAATTTTATTTTTTTGATTGATAAGGCGGGTTAAAGGGCCCGTACCCTGTACATGAAGCTGAGGCTAAATCCTCAGATTTAAAATAGGCTTCAACAACCAGCAGCCAACAGTTGGTTCCTTACTAACATGAACCAACTCATAGACATACCTATATAGAAAACTATATAATATGCATACTAAGAAATGGGCTTTTTCAAACCCCAGAAGAGTACGATTCAATACTCTTAGGAAAAGCTATTTCCCACCTTGGGACAGGAAATAGTCATCAATACTGCCCATGCATCCTTTTTTCCCTTTCCTTTTTTACCTCATGCCACATTCCATTTTCCGAGGCAACCACCAAAGCATGAGATCACTGTTTTTGTTGAATCCTCTTGAAGGTTTGGTAAGACTTCCTGATCGGAGTCCGATTTTTAGGGAATGTCCCCTTTTCGATCCACTTACCATAATAACTCCTTGAGATTCCTTCTCTGAATTCATCTTCCCTAATTCCATATTTCCTTTTGCCTTGTCCTCGGTATTGGATGTACACAGCTTTTCCTTGAAATTCGTGGCTAGACACCAAATCTGGGTCCAGAGATCCCCATCCTCCAGTGGACGCTGAACCACCCTTTTTCGTTGATTTTTTATTCAAAGGACAACATGCTTGCAGATGCCCTAGATTTCTGCAAATTCGACATCGGAATGCTATATTTTCGTAGTCTAAAGGTTGGGAGTACTGAAAATTGCCAAATTTCAAATTAATTCGATCTGGTAGACCCTTACTCAAATCGACTTCCACACAAATGCGAGTGAAGGAGCACAAGCCCGAATGAATTCTGTCCATATCTTCTTTTATAAACTTGCCCAAAACGTTTCCGATATCCTCTAGTGCATACCAAAGATGCAAGAGGAGATTGGGAAGTCTAACCCAAACAGGGGTTTTGGAAATCGACAGAGTGTTCGGATCAAAATCATGGGAACCATGGAGTCAAAAATAAGCCCGCATTGCCCCTGCAACTGGGTCCTTCGACAGTGCAACACCGAAAGTCCTCTCGCCTCCCTAAAATGCACCACAAAAAAACCTCTTGAGCAGAGGTAAATTTCACACTTATCTGTCCAATTCTGGAAAATCCACTGATATAAGGCGGAGGAGGAAGGCCAAAACCCATTGAATCGGCCAATTACGACCTCCCGAGATAGGGATTGGTAATAATCTTCCACCTCCTGGTTTTCAATGACCAGGGATGGGGTCTCTTCCGCAAGATCGACCAAATATGCCTGACCACCAGAGATACTGCCGCCATTTTTCCCAAGGGCATCCTTAAATGAAAACAGTGGATCCGAACTCTTGCGCCATGAGCTCCTCCCCCTGCGATTCCGTTCAAGGAACCACGAATGCCTCCCGTGGCCGCCGTCTTGGATTTCGCACTTCGAATAGATGGGTTAGGGCATAGATTTTTCCCAACCCCGAGATCTTGTCTCTACTCTAACGGAAGACCGTTGCCTACCCGGGTTTCCTCTGCTCCACCTCCATGGCCCTCAATCTCCTCGATTCCCGCGTTCCTCTTGGGAATTCGGTTCAGCATCAGCGAGTTCTCTCGCATTCGCGATATCAGTCATCATCGCCTTCCGAAAAACCAATGATTATTCATAGGCTAAGAGGAAATTAAAGAGGGAAACAAAGTAATTTAAGTGGTCCATGGGTACTTTGATATTTTAATTGGAAAAAGGCACTTATTTTAATTGGAAAAATGGCACTTCTGCTTTTTTCTTGACAAAAATCTTGTAATGGCTTAGTATGGAGCAATGAATATGGGATATGACCATCATACCTTGGGCTGTAATCAAGATGCTTACCTCCTTTGGCTGAAGCAGACATTTTGATAGCATTGCATCACCACCACTATTCTTTTCAAGTGCCTTTCCATAGTTGTCCTAAAAATCCATCTCATATGGTAATGACTCAATCTTTGGAAGATTGATAGGTGCCTTTTGGACTGAAACAAGTGATAGTCTCTTTTCCTTGACTTCATTGAAATAAATCTTTTGTTGGACTACAATCTCATAAGTCAATAAGATATCCTTCTCTTCATTAGATTTCATACCTTATTCCTTGATTTTTGTAGGTGTTGTTTTGCTTGAGTGGCTGTTAACTTAGCTTCCTTAGCTCTTCTTATCCATTCATCAGACCTTTTTTCTGTCCTCATTACATCCTCTATACTTGTCTGCAATGTGGTTAGTTTTGTTTAACCACATTCTCTAGTTCCTTTTAGATAAGATCTCCTTACCTTTGACTTGCATTGATGTCCCCTTTTCTAAATAAAATTAATAATTTAACCTAAGTGCTAAAAAGTAACTTATGATATAAAGGCACTTATATTCTATTATTAAAGTTACTTTATGATAAAGTGAAAATATAACACTTATGTTTTATTATTAAAGTGACTTTATGATAAAGTGCATTCATAACGATAAAATAGAAATAAGGAAGTCACTTTATAAATTAAAAGTCACTTTTAGTCCCACATGGAGCGCCCAACTTGGAAAAAGGCAATGAAAGGTTATAAAAGGAGGTTTGGGGATTCATTTGAGGATCATCTATTATGATATGAAATCACTTTTATTGGAGAGTTGGATGCATTGCTTTCACTTTCAGCCATAGAGGATGAAAACCCTCCTTGGTAGGCTATTGGGGACGAAAACCCTCAGTAGTTTTCAGATTTGAGGACGTAGCCCCTCAAGATCTTCAGTGGTGATCTCATACAGAGGTTGCAATCGTGCTTCAATCAGTATTGTCAGAGATTCAGGGCTGTTTTCAGTGCTAGGGCACCATCTACAGCTAGGGCATCAAAGAGAAATCAGATTTTTAGACTTTTTGGGTGTGGGACAGCCACCCATTTCCATTTGCAGTTGGGTTACAACATTTTTGGAGCCATTTGAGGGCATTTCCAGCTTGGGTGATCCCTTTTGGAATTTCGGAACAACATTTTTGCATGATTCCATTGCTGGAAAATTCTGCCATAATTGTCTATGATTGCTAACATTTCATAGATCGATTTCAGCTATTATGTGAGTTTCAATTCCGCATATTTCTCTAGGTATGAAATTTTGAAGATTGCAGCTGTTTTTGCAATAAATAAAATCATTCGGTGGCTGGAAAAATCCTTTCTTTGTTCCTAAATACTTTATATATATTTCTAAGCATTTTGAACCATCTGGGTATCTTTGGAATGGATTATTTGGAGAATAAATGAAAGAAATCAGAATTTTGTACTTGCTATCATAATTTGGAAATTAAGAGTTTGCTGTCATAAAATCAGAATTCTGCATTTTGTCAAATTGCGCTTAATTTTTCCCTGTTGGGGATATTACTTCCTCACAATTTCTTGCAGCTCTTTTATGTATTCATACAAACCTCTTTTATTTGGATATCTCACTTCGAGTAACTCCAGGTACTCATCAAAGGAAATTCGAGATTTAAAACTATCAGGCATACCTTGATACTGGTCAATGATTCGGGTGGCCTCAAGTTTGTATCTTTCCTTGTCTTTGTGTAGCCTTTGGGTAGCCTTGTTCTGATTTATATTCTGCAAGGTTCGAACTAATTCTGACATAAATTCTTTCACTGTTTTGGATTGTTCCTCCAGATCCCTTTGACCCCGACTGATTGTTTCTTACAACAAACTCATTTTATCTATAGGAACCTTGTTTTCTCTCTTCCCCATTTTTGTGTTTAACCATAGGGTGGCAATAATTTAGCTCTGATACCACTGTAATGTCCCCTTAGGGAAAAAATAAGAGCAATTTCGATTTCCTAAGAAACCTTTATGCAATAATCTGATTTTTTATGCAAACCCTCAAAATAGAAAATATCCGAATCGGGAAATATACCACTGAAATATCCCTTTTAGGGCAAATTTAATACAAACTGATTTTTGTAACAAACCTAGGGCAGAACCAATAAAAGTGATTTTTTTATTAATGCCCCTTCAAGGTAAAATATTAAAAGTTGGAAATAACTAGAAAAATATATTTTTGGAATTTATTTTTATTTATTTTCACCCCATAAAACAAGAAAAATACCCGCATAAGATTACAACAATTTTTCCGATGAATGACACCTCCGATGGCAAGGAAAGACCAAATGATACACGTGCAAACCGGAATGGACAAAATATGCCCACGGATGATGCCCTAACGCAAGTCTACAATCCCCTAAGGGTGATGTCAACCCTAGAAATGGCTGCAAATCGTGCCCTAGTTGTCCCTGACTGAAGTCTTGGCAGATATCTTCGCACTGGCTGAATCTTTTCGATTTAAATGCACATTTGAAGCGGGAAATGTAGAAAATGTGCCCTAGCTGAATTGCAAACTGTCACAAACTAAAAATCTGTCTGAAGCACAAATGTGATTGTCAAAGCCTAAATGTAGTCCTTGATTGGAACCACCTCAGAAGATTAGAGGGTTTTCGTCCTCAAATCTGAATACATCAAGAGGGTTTTCGTCCTTAGATGCAAAAGTAGGAGCAACAGCTCAAACCTTCAATGTCAAAATAGTTGAGAGTAAAAATATTCCTCTAAATGACCCCTCAACACTCTTTTATAACTTTACTTTTGGTTTTCCCAAGAAAATGCCTCCAAAAGCAAGTTCTCATTTTCTATTTCCACATTGACATTATTTTATCAAAAAGTAACTTTTTATAATAATAAAATTTTATTAAAAGGTTACTTTTTATAATAATAAAACATAAGTGTCTTTTATAAAGTTATTCTTTTTTGACACTTAAGTTGTATTATTAATTTATTTCTTTATTCGAAAAGGGGACATGACATCAAACAAGGTCACATAAGAGTCAAGTAGTAATAAATTCAACACCCTTTCCACTTTACTGTATAATATTTCATAATATGCAAGTTCAAAAGTTATGATTATAAAAGATGACTTATATGCCCAAATTTGGGTCCTAAAAGCAAGTCAAAACCTCTTATGCAAGTAACTTTAAGTCATCCACAAACATCCATTCCAGTGGTATCAAGAGCTCTTATTGCCAAGATTTAAGTGGTACAAGTTTGATGCCTTGAGATAAGGCTAATCCACAAGGGCCAGTCACCTTAAGTGGTGTTTAGAATGTTTTAGTCCTACCACCTAGTGGTAAGTGCAATGAAATAACACTGTTATGCAAGAACTTATGCAAGCCAGCTTTCAAACACAAGCAAATATTCGCTGTAGTAGGGTCCACTGAATTCAGAGTAATTTCCTCATTGGTCTAGCAAATTGATACTCGAAGATAAGTCATACTCAACTTGTACATGATAATTTATGACTCTCCAAATCACCTATTATACAAGACAAGTTCCGTTTAGAGGGCCACACTGCATTTTCATTGTGGTATTTGAAGAAGATATTTTCTGAGTAGTCTAGGGTCAATATGCATTGTAGTGTGTCGTTGTCACTATATCGAAGTCTAATGTTGCTTTGAAAGAGCTCCAATTGTTGTCAAGCGTTTGCTTAACACATGGCTCTGCCCACACTTATGCTTCTCATGAATTATTATGCCTCCAATAGCCCTTCCTATGATGGTAAGACAGGCTTACTGATGGTCTTACGATTGTCAAATTCAAGGTCACTAAGGTGGGGTGAGACATGTAGACCTAATTTTTGAAGTTGAAAGGGAATAACCTACAGATAAGATCTCCATGTTCTATGCTAAGCACCCTAAGGGCTACCTTAAAGGCTGTAATATGCTCTTTAGGAGTTCAGACTCCATCATTCTTTAACTTTGTAAGATATATCTTGGTGTTCCTAGGCAAGGCATGGACATCACATGGGACAATTACAGTAGTCCCTGTTAGCCAAGTTGGGGATGCATTATTGCCATGCACAGGTCTTTGAATAATAATATTGGTTTCCGCTAGTGTTGGGACTTTTCTCGAGAGCTGAATTAAGAGACCTTTCTTCCACTGAATGGGCTTATGTTTTACCCTGTCACTACTAGTTTTCCTGTGTTGCTCTAAGGGACCGACTAGTTTTCCTTCCAAATCAGACTTAAAATGAGTAGCTCTACTGGATGACTCTAGATTTATCATAGAGGGGCCCTCCCTTGAGCATTAATTTTGTTGCCCAGTGTTTTGGCACAAACACAATAAGGGTTAAAACCCCTCTTGTTTTAGCCTAAATTACAAAATCTAAACATGGTATGGGTTACCTACACCTGTATAAGGCTTGGAAATATTTACAAACATGAAAGAAAACCTAATCTAAGTTGTGGATGTTTGAAAAGAGAGGGAAGAAAGAAATGGGTTTTATTGCTTTTTGCATTTCATATGGACACATGACTGTTGATGACAAATATTTTGTCACGAAAGAGCACAAACATTTGTACATAAATGAATTGCTGACAACAAAGATGACCTCAATCTAAATATAGAGCAAACAATGCAAGAATTGAATTGAAATTCATTAAACTTCAGTTTCTGAATGACACATTTTCATATCAGAATAAAAGCTAACAAACCAACAAAGCTTTCGAACTATCCATGTAAACAACGTTAGTGCAAATACACAAATAGTGCTTAAACTTCTTTAAATTAAACAAAGAAGAATGAAAGATGCACCACAACTTTAATATGGTGGAAACTCAAATTAACGTCACACCACATATAAAGACAACCATTGCAGAGAACAACTCCTTGTATTAAAATTCAAATTATTTTGATGCCCACTACCATTTTTTACAAATTTCTTGCAAACATCTATTTACAAAGCTACAAGTTGCTTTTCTAGCTCTACAAAGCTTCAATGCTTTCCCTCCAAAGGGACTTTTAAACGATTGGTTGTAAGAAACAGTCCAACTTTGCAGAACAAACAAAAGTGCTTTGTTGACTTTTTTGAAGCCTTAGAGAGAAGCATGTCTGGTCAGTAAAGGTTGCTGAGATGACAATGCCAGTGATAAAACTTCCAGTCATTGTGATCTGACCTCCACTGGACTCTGTTGTGCTTGAAGCACATTCAATGCATTCTTTCCCTCACATGAGTGGGCTTGAAGCCAATCTGAGGTGCCCCCAACCTTGCAGTGTTGACCTTGAAGCCAATCTGATGCACCGTGAAGCCAATATGATGTGCGTTGATGCCAATTGAATGTACCGTTAGGGAAACATGATGCATTGCCATTTACCTACATTTGAGGGGGCTATCAGAGTAATTGTAGGCATAGCATCCCAACTCGTACCACCCTTTGCAGGAGCTTGGAGAAATTCAAAAGCAGAGGTTGGTGGAGAACTTTTCCCTACACCATTGAGCTTGGGGATGTGATCAAAACGGTGTTCATGGTTCTTTCTTCGGGACAGGGAACAAGGTGGATGCATTCTCTTACTTTGTTGCAAACATTTTGTCCCATTTTTGGTGTGTTTGTTGTGATTTACAGGTTTGTCGTGGCAATCATAAATAGAATACTTGTTGGGTTATTTGATCTAATTGGTTTTTATTATTAGTTGTTAGTATTGTAGGAAAACCACATGTGAAGCTTATTAAAAGCTTTTGAAGCATTGTAAAACTTCTAATGGAGTCATTTCAATATAGTGCAAGTTTTATCAATAAAATATAGCCATTCTCTTCCATTCATCCTATGTTATCAAAATTACCAGCAGTATCAAAGTCTTGCTAATGGCCCGAGTAACCAACATGGAAGAGCCATGAGGAGCGCATGGAAATTTACCTGACAAACCTTTTTCCATTCGGGTGAAGTTTTTTTGGTGAAAAGAATTAATTGTTTTAGTTTTCCCAGAAGAAAGTTTGAATGTTTCCCGAAGAAGGGCATTAAAACTGGTCAAAGGGCATTGAAATTTGATTAAAGGGTGTCACTTCTTTATGCTAAGTTTTTGCTGCTGTATGGTGTCTACCTGGAGTGCTACACCTCTGCCTGGGGCATTTTAATTTTGCATAGAGTGTTGAAACTGGTAAAAGGGCGTTCAATCTGCTAATATGTCATTAAAATCAATGCTGGAGTGTTCAAAATTGGAAGGCACCATTCAAATTTATTGAGATAGACCTGATTTTCCCTGCAGAAGCATCCAATTCATCAAGGGGCACTGGAATTGTTGACGGCATTGAAAAAGCAAGTCAAAAGAAATGTGAATCCATCTGATTTATTATTTTTAGCTGCATTCAACACTTCCTAGGTGTGATCCTTTGTTGAGTGCCACATTTGATTTTAGTGTAATTTTAATGATGACTGATTTATGTTTACTGCTGTATTTCTTTTTTCTTATTATTTTACACATTCAAAACAAGGAATATCTATAACCTTGTTGAACTAAAGGTCCATCTATTACAATAGGTGAGTTGGTTTGAAGCTCAAATTAAGGTAATAAGAGGCAAGAGGTCACATGGTCAATTCTTGCTGCTTCATTTTACCATTTGAACACAAACAACTAGAATACAAGTAGTCTAATACCAAAAACTTCATTACATACCCTAAGTTGTTACATAGAGGAATTGGTGAAAGTATTTTATGTAAGAAATTGAATTTGACCATACTAGAGGTCAAATCCCTGGAGTTCCATTTTTTTTTTGAATTGTGTCTTTTTCATGCGTTTAGGCATTACTACATAATTTTCTTGTCTAGCTGAGATTTTGCCTAATCATAGTCGTGTAACCACTCGTTCCTAGGTTTTGGAATGTTATGAGTTTATCGAAGTGGTCATTTTTGTGTTCTGGTGTCTCTCCATCTGTTTTTTTTTTTTTTTTTTTTTGAGAAAGCAATGTATCAAAATGTGGACCAATAAGGTTTAAATGTATAAGAGGAGCATTTCCGGTGGAATTGGGCATCCTACTTTTTTCTAAGGTTGAAAATGAGCTATTTTCACGAAACCATGAATGTGACAAAGTTTCTTGCTGCTTGTGTTGTCGGAGACAACTATATTACACTTCATGGTTTATAGGTCCCTAGGGATTCGACAGGCTGACAGAGCCAACAACACACCCATCTTGAGTGGGTTGCGAGGTCCAAGAATGGGTTAATGCTGTAGTGGTAGTTTTGGATAGATAGATGTGTTGTTTTCTATCAAATTTTGGTTTTCAGTTCTTTGATATCATTGATAAGGAGGAAAATGAGTTGTTTTGATGATGTTTTTTCGCTGCAAGGACTTCTAACCCTCGCCCGATAGAGAAGAGACTACGTTGGCCTTTGATCAATCATTCGGTGATTGTACGAGTTGGCGTGGGAGTTGCTAGCACCAAGAGTGTCGAACAAAGATTTGTTAACGTCGTTGGGCATTAGGGAGATGTGCCATACATGGTATAGGATAGTCACTTGACAAGATTTTTGTAATGCCTTATTTGGATTGATGTGGTTGAGCAAACCTTGTTTGTGCTTATACTATGGTACGGTATGAAATGGTCAAAGGGGATGGACATGCTAACAAGATGTTCATCATTCATACCTACAACGCACGGTGTAACAGACATTTGAGTGAAGCTAGCGACATCAGTTGATCAGTACCACGATGTGTAATGTGCCAATTTTTAGGTGTGGCAAAGACTATTGGATAACTTCATAATTATACACTCAAGATCATCTTCTGGACCCCTTTAGATCAAGGGGTTTCTTAGGTCATTTGATCCAAGTGGTTTTTATTATTAGTTTGTTAGTATTGTAAACAAGGCATGCATCTCTTTATGAGCCACCCCTTCTATTAATAAATTATGGTAGTATACTTTAGGAGTTAATATTACTCATTCACTTATATCAATAAGGTCTTAGTAGCTATTCTAGTGTATAGTTAGTTGTGCCAAAAGTTAGTTGGGTCCCGTAGGAAAACCACCTGTGAAGCTTATTAAAAGCTTTGGACGCATTGTAAAACTTTTAACGGAATCATTTTAATATAGTGCAATCTTTATCAGTAAACTATAGCTATTCTCTTTCATTAATCCTATGTTATCAAAACTATCAATCTGGGGTCAATTCTTTCCTTATGTCTTTGACACGAGGCTTTCAAGGGTACTTGTTTGAACAAAAGGTGTGGATTTTAATTCTCTTTTGGTATATGATATTAGTTTCCAACCATTGGAAGTGTCATGCTTTCTGTCAGGAATGTCATTTCTGAATCCCAAGGTCTGCATAAAGTGGGTCGTACTTATTAAATCAGGTGTAATTTGTAGTCACTTGCATGATACTATAAGTAGACTACACAAATGAGGCCTGAACATAAGAGAATAGCTCGACTATCTTTATGAGTCTTACACACAAAACTCGCCTTGGGCACAACATTAACTAAAATATTGGTGCTTCTTTATTTGTTTCCTTTGACTTGGCCTTCATTGTGGTGCCATGCTTGCGATGATCTCGTGGTTATGCGGAGCCCTCCAAGTCATGGTAGTCTTGTGATAATCTTTTTAGTTATGTAGAGCTCCCTTTTCTCACTACTTTGCGGTGGTCCTTGCAGCTTTGCAATGTTTACACCTACCCTTTTACTTGTTCTTTTGCAATTCCGTTGATAATGGAGCTTGTATTTAAGGGAAGAAGACACCAATCCTTAATAGGGAAAACGGGTTTCAAAAAAAGAGGGAAATAAAAGCATAAAATTGTAAGACAAGACCTCATAAGCACAAAATTGTGTAGGAGCTAAAACAAAGAATGAGTAACAAAGAAAAATCCAAAGGGAACATCAAGTAGTGGAGTTTGTATAATGTGAAGATCAATACGAAATATTGAAAGCAACCTTATCATTAATTCCATTGTCATTTTAAGCCTTTCAAGAGGGGTAACCTTGAATTTGCAAATTTTGGTGTGTTGGTGACAACAAGACCATCATAGAATCAAAAGTCACTTTATAATGTTAACAAAGTGTGAGGTGGAGTTGTGTTTCCAAACCCCATCATTAATGATGGCGCAAAAGGGAGACAAAAGCTCTTGAAATGGAAGTACTTGGTTGGCAATAATGCATGCCAATTGACTTGGGCAAAGAACATTGTTGGAAATAGCGACACTAAGATAGGCTGCATAGAGTTCAAAGTCATTCATCGATTGAGCCTAAACATGGGAAAATGAAAAATCACTTTGGAGTAGCCATGACACTTGAAAACTTTGTAACGTCTTCATTTCAAGATTATTTACAATTGACTTTGTGGGAATTACATGATTAGTAAAGTCAAACTCCCATGCGATGTATATTGATATTGGAACAATTTTTGGTAGAGTTAGAGGAAAGCCATATATGACTACGTGCTTAGTTTTTGGACATCTTGACAACAAGCTCACTCCCCTTTTCTCCACTAACTAGGTTCTGTTTTTAGACAATAGAAACGTGGAACAACAATGTCAAGAACTACATTGAAGACCACTAGTGTTTCTCCATAAGACTTGCTTGAAAGTATGTGCACATATTTGACTAGGCCATAACAAACAAATCAATTCACATACAATGTTTTATGTTTTTTTTTTTTTTTATCTTAGGTGCAATTCTACTTGAGCATTAAATGCGGGTAATGATCAAATTATGTTATGCAATGGTCCATTGAGGAGATGTTATTATCATAATAAAACCCTATAGAAGTATTATCACTTTAGTCAAACATATTTAATGATAATTATCAATACTCCTAAATTGGAAGTAGCTCATTTCAAAGCTCTATGCCCTCATAACAATATGAAGGGTGCATGATGACTATCCTTAGACTCTTAGTGCCTTAGGGCCTAATCAATAGATTAAATTTCATGCTCGAAGACCCAAAACACATGCTCCCTTGAACTAGGATTTTAACTCCCTCATCATACAACATGTGCAAGCCACCCAAAGAGACTATGGGAAATGTGTATACCACCAAAAGTAGGATGATATCACTTATGAGGATCAATTTGTGGCCAAACAAAAGTGATTAAATAATTAAAAATGCCAATAATCTTTTGGTAATATCTCAATACATCTCGGAAGTCGGCTACGCCCCTTGGGGCACAGGGTATGAGTACGTTCCTAGGTATGGGTATGTGTCTGCAGGTACAAGGGGAAACACACAAGGTACACATTTCAATACCTAAGTACGTCATTCGACGTATCCGGGTATCAAACGCATACTGGGCATTTCGAAACAAACCCCAAGGTTTTGCCCCCAAATTAGGTTGTTTGGTCAAAGCAAAATCAAAATGACTTTTTGAAACCCGAACCCTAAAAGGAACCCCTAAACTCATTTTAAACAACATATTTACCTCGTATCACCATCGGTCATTTGGTCTACACATAGAGGATGTAAATGGAAGGATGTCAAGTGTAAAGGCATGCGATTTGGGTTTGCTCTAGTGAACCACACTTAAGAGGCCCAATCTATTACACTTAACATTCGGTGCGAACTCTAATGAATGACATGATGATTCTAATGACGGTTGAATACTAACTGGAGAGCATTATGTTTATGAAAATAATGAATATGCTGATTTGTCCTATGCATTTGTAACATTTGCACAACGTACTTATTCTAAGTTTGATGAATATCATGTCATTATGACATTAAATTATGAATATGTTGCTGTTATTTACCTTATTTTGGTATACATATTATATGGTTAATTTGTGCATTTGCTAACATTTTGCGGTCGTACCCGCATGCCAAGCCCCCTAAAAATCATTCTGACATAGTTTGATACCCTAAGGTTGAAGTTATCATGATAAAATTCGATTAAAGTTCGCGATGAAAAAGTTCGGGAAAAATTCGCCATTAATTAGTGATAATATGTTATATGTCAAAAATATTTAAATAAAAGTATTTTGTAAATTAAAAATAAACTTTAAAAATATATTAAAAAAACTATAACGAAAACTTTAAAAACTAATGGAATATAGTAAAACTTTAAATAACATGAATTTAAATAAAATAAAAAAGAATTAAAAATGAAAACAATTAAAAACGAATAAAATAAAACATAAAAGTTAAAACATAATTAAATCAAACATTATTTAATAGCTCCCGAGCTTTTAACTTTTAAAGTAATTGCGAACATAAAGCGAAAACAAAAACCCCGCGTTGGGTATTTTACTAAAATCGATTGGATGTAGGTCGAGTCTTGTTTTCTCATCCACGCACCTCTCCGACTTCTTAGTCCTTGTACCTAGGGTGGCATCTTCCGAACAAATTCGCGAATTCCTGAAAAATGTGGTGAATTTATTTCCAGCCAAAAATCGGCGAACCTTGTGACAGCTGGTTCACGCTCTGAGGTAATATAGTTGTATGGGTGATCCTAGACCCAAAGGTGACTTTGGGGACAACTCACAAATGGGTTCTAATGTGGTATAATTGAAAACAATTTATGATGAAGAGAGCAACAACAATTATCAAAGTGCCTTTACAAAGAGAATGTGAAAACTATATAACACCATGCTAAAATGTAATGTCCCTTTCTCAACGCTAGTCCTCTTTGAAGACCTTGAGCCGATTGCACTTCCCGTGGCCGATTGCACTTCCCGTGGGCGAGAAAGGGAATGAACAAGGGAAGTTAATGTCATGTTTTTCAATTGATTTTGTGAGTTTTGCATTCTTTTTAAGTAGTTTTCTAAGTATAGTCAGGTCGGCTGGGAAAGAAGAAAAGCCAATGGAAAATTAGAAGGAAAAAGGAACTATTATTTCCCCAAGAAGGTTGGTCATCCTTAGAAGGTTCTATTTGGCTTTTGGCGCCACATCTAGCTATAAATAGGGGTCGCTTGGCTTGGAAGAGGTTATGCATCTTTTGGAAATTATTTCTCTTGGAGTTGGAGCATGTTTGCTTTCTCTCTCTTCCATTGAGGACAAAAACCCTCTTGGAAAACCTATTGAGAACGAAACCTCTCAATAGTGGGCTGGTTTGAGGATGAAACCCCTCAAGCTTGCAACAAGGTGATCTCATAAGGAGTTATTTTCAGTTTTGAAGGCATTTCCAGCCCTCTCCTAGGGTGGTGACTTGCTGAAGGTGGCATTGGGGGTCTTCTAGGACACGAAAACATCAAACTTGGCCATCATTGTGTTTCTCAAAATTTTAGCAGCTGAAATCTACATTTGGACTTCATTTTGGGGCTTGGAATCCTTCATTTCCAGCCATCTTTGTAAGGGTTTACACTGCTGTTATTATATTTAATTAAATAAATTCCAGCTGGGGTTTGAAGGCTTATTTCTTGGTTTATACTTGTTCTAAAATATTTCTAAGTTGCCCTACATGCTTTGGATGGTGTGAATGATGCATTTTTGAAGAGATATTACATTTTCCTTGCTGCTGTTATAAAAATCAGACTGCTGTACCTTGCTGTCATAAATTTTCAATTGGCTGTCATAATTTTCAGCCCTTGAAATTAGAAATTTGAGCCCTTGAAATTGAGCCTAAAGTTCTAAAGATCATTCTTCTTCAGAAGCTTATAACTGTCCTCTACACTTAGCTGGGTCTCTACAATCCAATTTTAGAGTTCCCAATGCACTAGAAAGAATTTACCAATTGTGCTGACAAATTCTAGTACCCTTTTGGCCTAATAGGGTCCACACAACTTTTCAGGCTCTGACTCAACTCTTCATCACCTTCTCACCTCTCTTTTCTTGGCAATTTTAACTCTCCACAGTCACCTATAGTTTCCTAAGAAGATTGGTATAGTTCCCCACTGTTTGACATACTTTTGTGACTTTCTTCTTCTTGAAATATAATCTATGTTCTTTGTATATGTTTTCTTCAAATTTTTAGCCTTTGAAAATGTGGTTAGGTCTTCCAAATCTTGTTGTCAACATAAACCCTAGGAGGGTTTTACACAGTGCCAGTGAAGGTAAATGGTCATAAAAATCAAATGGAATGGTTTCCAAAGCTTCCAACTTCTATCTCAGGCCTATCTCAACATGCATAAGCACAATACACTGACAGTGAGGTCCTTGCATCCACCTATTGCACATATGTCTTATAAACCTCCTACTCTGCCCCTCAAAACAGTGATTTCTAGACTATTTCAGGACTATCAAACTAAATGTTCTCTCATTCACTTTCCAAGCTTACTGTAGATGCTTTAGGGTCTGTGCCAGGGTTTTACACCTTTTGCAATAAAAAAACTCATCCTTTAGTTAGCTTTTCCTTGTATGAACAATCTTCCATAGACTATGTCTATAACCTGCTTGGAACAGGGTATTATCAGTTCTAGAGATAAACAATGGTAAAAGGATTCTAACAAACAATGCCATGAGTGAATAACTTTCTTAACATCAAGGAACATTCACCTCTGACTGTAATACAATTTGCCTATCCACAAGAAAACTTCATACACATACTTTATATGAATGAGAAACTGTTTCAACACAAGATAACTCTGTATTCACTTCAAAAGCAACAAACCATTATCCACTGTAGCTTGGATTCCTCCTCGTCCTTCACTCAAACACCTTCACCAAAAGCTTGATTTCCATTTATCAAAGTTGTCTTGGTCTTTCCTAATTAGATTATTCACAATTGAAACAATGAAACAAGCAAGCATATACCAAGATGTTGATAACACAAAAACTTGCAATCTTTTCATGCAAAAACAAAGTTCTCCATTATAATTTGTATATCTATTACAAAAATCTTCTCCTACAGGGCTATTTCCACGAGCCTCCTTTCCATGCAATGAGCAACCACCCGCTTCCTCGAGTTTTCCTTCCAATGTACTCACTCCTATTAACCCTAACTGATTTGTGATTACATGGCATGATTTCCAAACACAGAAAAGTCATTTCCTTACCTTTCTATCACATCTTTGCTCTTTTTCTCACTTTAGGAGTCTTACACAACATAATTAGACTCTTAGCATTAACTCTCTAACACCTAAGGCCATTAACTCCTCAACACAAACCAAGAATGGCCTTAAAATCCCTTTGCAAATTCAAATTACAAAATGGCGGGAAACTACATAGTCTGAAAATTTGAACAACTAAACACACCATAACATCGTGAAATGAGTTTGTATGACTCTCTAGGACCTCCTAGAACACTTAAAACATCTTCCCAAACCAAAATTGATCAAACACATCAAAATTTGCCCCTTGGAGAGATGCTTCCGCATCAGTAACAGGTTTCTTTCAAGGCCTCACCAAAACCATCTCAGGTTCCTATAGGGGTAAGGTTATCCTTATGGACAGTACAATAATTATCTCACCATTTTTTCATAGACAAAGAAACTCTCAATAGGGCAAAGATAATATTTTGTGAACGAGTTCACAATATACTTGATTAAACCAGTTATCTAAAGCATCAACATATATCTTGCGTTCAAATATTTAAATTAAAATATCATATCCAGATTTACTTGTACCATATACGGTGTTTGGATCCAAACAATTTATTGGTTGACCAAGATGACGGGTCTGAGGGAGATTGTACCTGCTGTAGGAGTTGAGTGAGGTGATCAATTATCCTAGATTTTTCTCGTGCATAGTGCTGTTCCAAATTCATCTGTGTCACTGCAAAGCATCTACTATCATCTTCTTGAACCATGCTGAGTCCAGCATCTCTAGTGTCTATTTGCCTGCCATTTGCTGGGTTTGTGGGAAGCAAATAGGAAGGCAAGATGAAGGGTCACAGGTTTTGAGACTGGACTTCTTGTAGTCAAACCTTGTATGAGTGTGCATACAAATGCAGAAAAGGATTAAGATGAAAGATTAGTGCTTTGATACCACTAATTTCAGCCCATGGGTGTCCCAGGGGACAACATACCATTAAGGATTCTCGTGTTATGAGAGGAAATGATTTTTGAAGAAGAGAGCGACAACATCAATCATTAGAGTGCCTTAACAAATGAGAAAAAATTATGAAAGCATATTAAATAAGCATCTGCGAGTTTTGTACAAAGATCAAAGGGGTCGGGTGTATCAACCAAAATTCAGTTGTGTAGCCAAGTGTTCAATGAATAGCTTATATTACGTTAATGTACAAGTAAAGAAGATGAAGGGGCAGTTTGCTAGCTACACCACCTCTTGTCTTTCACTGGTTCATATTATCCATTCTGTTGTTTCGTAGAAGTGCCACAGAACAAGCGTGTTGGATTGGGCTACGCAGCATCAGATATGACAACATAAGACTTGGGGTTTGACCATGTGTGCTCGATTTTGGAGTACCTCTGTGAAACTGTGAAGTGATTGAAACCCCACATCCTCCTGGATTAATAGGTTTTGGTACTAATTAAAGGGAAACTCACATGATCAACACAAGCTTATGATAATGTCCTCTTTGATGCGTATACATAAAATTTATTCCTCATTCTTAAGTTCCACATAACTATTTTCCTCCACTGTAATACATGATTGTCCTAAGGAGTTTCCCTGGTAGGAAATTTATTCTGCAATGTTAGCTATATGAGTATAATGTTTCTTTGTGCACAGTTTAGGTTTCATACTCACAATATGAAACCTGTATGTCTTAGTTGGCCCTACTCCAAAATATGTTTTGGCTGTCCTGTTAAACTTAAGTAAAATTCTCATGAGGTGAAAACTGTACATGTAATTCGGTGAGGTTCAATTTTCATCTCGTATTTACAAGTTTCATTTTGCTCTTTCTATTTTTAGTTTCATTTTTAATCTAAATATATAGTGGTTTCACAGTAAAGTCTCGTTTTAATTTAATTTTTCACAGGTTTCTGCAAAAATATTTGGTAGGAAAAGATCTCTTTACATTGAAATGTATTCTTTCCTTATTACTGTTCACTCTGTTAAATGTTTTCTTTTCTTATTTCATGTCATTTTTGTATTAAGCAATAAAAATTACATTATTTGAAGAAAGCAACCTTTCAGTGTCTGAGACAAATTTTAACAGCTTTTGTTGGATATTCTTTGGCAGATGCTTGGAAAAGCTCGCTTACAGTTTATCAAGGACTACAACAACAGACTTTTCAACTGGCTTGTGGGTTTTGCCCTTGCCATGGTTGTGGTGAGCCGTTTTATCTTAAAAAATTTCCTAGTGGAGGTGGCTGCTTGGGCATTGTTTATCTTCTTAGAGACATATACTCGAATATTTTGGTCGCCAGAGTCACTGTACTACAATCCAGTATGGCATTTTATAGTTACTGTTTGGGAGACAGTAGTATACAGTCCTCTACTTGATTTGGACAGGTAGATCCATCCTTTCTATTGATTAGATACATTTTTCATAAGTTTCTTAGAATTTGCATTTATACATCCCATAAAGATTCTAATTTATGTTGGTGTTTTAATGTTGACAGATGGGCAATTCCTTTAGCTTGGTTATCCCTGATATTGCTGCTTGTCTGGCGTTTCTATGGCAAGAAGAAACTTGCTGGAGGTCCATTGCTTCCTATGTATGCATTCCAAAGGGAAGTTCCAATTCTCGCTTTCGGAGTGAATAATTTCTGCATTTTTATCTACTAGGTTCACATTCTGTGATCAATAATTTTATTTGATGAGCAACAAGAAGGCATTTGTGACACTGCTACAGTTGCATTCCAGAGTCTGGAAAGGATCTCAATGTACTTGAGGACTGATGATGGTTGCTAGGCATTTGTCAGTTTTGAGATTTTCTATGTTTCAGCCTGCTTGCCTAACCATATCAGGCCAAACTCCTACCAGTCTTTAGCACCCAGCAAAGGGAATTGTATCAAGCCACATTATTTATTTGATCACCGGCTAGGGAATACCAGGCTATGTGGTCTATGTGATCAAAATTCTTTCTTTACATGGAGTAGAAGGTGGGGATTGAAAGTGGATGTCAAATAATATGTGTAAAATCCATATGCTGGCAGAAGGATTTGAGGTGATATTTTTCCTCATGTAAAATTATCTGCTAGATCAGCCACTGGAATGTCTGAACTATGTGGATCCTTATTAATCTTTTCGCTGAACAAAATTTTAAATATTGAAATGCATACGCCTACAAAACCATTGTAATTATAAGTCAGCTCCAAAGTGAGACAAAAGATTGTTTTCACATGATAAAGGTCTTGGTCCTACAAAATGGGGGAATCGTATAAAAAAATACTAGTGCATTTCTGTTTAGATTTGATTAGCCCATATCCTGACAAAAATGAAGGGTTCAGTGAGTTTTCAACCTTTTTGTGAATATCATGATAGCCGATTACGTTAGTACACAAAAGTATCTATAGCTTATTTTTCTGCATGAAGCGTGGTGAACTGGCATAAATTTTTCTAAAAAAATTCTGACATTGACTATATCTATTATTTACCAAAGGTTTAGAAATTTAAATTGAGTACATGCCATTTTCTAACTTCTATTGTCATTTCTTAACAATAAATGAGCTACCTACAAAGCAGAGATGATGCTAGGTGCTTGGTTAGTAAAAGCAATTGATTGTGACTAAGTACAGACCACTAAACACAAATTTCGGGTACAGAAGTGAATGGAGCAAATTTTCCTAAAGCACTAGCTGCTTACTGGAATTGAGTACTCCTCCAGACAGCAAACTGTCTCAACAACCATCAATATGTGAAAGGTGTACATCTAACAAATGGCCATGGACACATGAAAAAGGTCTGCAGTGCAATGAAGATAATGTAGACGGTCAAATTTAAAGTCAAAATAAATTAACACACTTGGACTAGTGCTTGGTTTGTAAAAGCAATTGATTGAGACTAAGCACAGTCTGCAAAACACAAATTTTGGGTACAAGAGTGAACAGAGAAAACTTTTGTAAAGCAGTAGCTGCTTATTTGGAATTGAGCACTCCCTCCACACAGCAAACGGTCTCAAGGACCATCAATATGTGAAAGGTGTACATCTAACAAATGGCCTCTTAGAAACACAAAAAAGGTCTGCAATACAATGAAGATAATGTAGACAGTCAAATATAAAGGTGTCAAAATAAATTAACACATTGGATCAGTGCGTTGGATTGTGTGATGTAACAACACAACATATAATTGGCATCTGCTGATTAGTAGAAGATGATATCATGTTTAGTCTCATTGGTGAGGAGTCTCCATGTTTAATCTCATTAGTGAGGAATATATAGGGCAGTTTGAGCTTGTATCCCCACATCTTACTCTTCACTAGACAGGCTGTCTTGAGGTCTCGATTATTACGGTGGAAATTAAGAGAAGCATCACTAGGCATGAGACAAAACCTTATGAAGCGTACTTTTGTTCAGATGTCAAATTCATTGATGAGTGGAGGGAAGCTCAATCTTATCCTCACTTCCAGTGGATGAGCTATGTTTGAAACTTGGAGATGTAGGAAGCTCAATCTTCTAAACGTCAGAGATTTCTCAAGGGTTAGGAAAATTTACAAACTAAATCAACATGCAAGGTTATTATAACAGATTCCTCAAAAGAGTAATTTCCATGAAAGGTGCATGATTCATTTGAATTTGCTGAAGAGTACACCCATGTTAAAATCTTTACTAATCTCATTTCTAGAGGGAATCCCTCATTTGGACTAGCTCATCTTGGAGGGAAGAGGTTAGGGAATTTTATTACATTAGGCACAAAGGCATTAACTACATTCCCTTAAGAAAATTTCGTAATTTTAATAATTTAGAGGAGCTCTTAAAAAACGACCCCTTTTCATAACCATATGGAGACAACATGGGGATCAAAAGAGGAAACAAGTGAATTGATATATGAATAACAGTCCAATGTAAAAACCCTTCCTCACTATAAACAATGAAATGTTTTTTATTAAAAGGTTTTTCATTCTTTGAAACATGAATATGTTATAGGGATTACATTGCCAATAAAATTTGCAAACACATTTTACTAACACACGACCAATAAAATAGCCTTCAATTGAACAAAATATTGTATTGATCATAACCCTAACCATACTGAAGTTGAGATATTCCATGAGATCTAATTCATGTTCCTAATTTTTTTAGTGAGTTAGGCAAGATCAATAACATGATTGTCGTGTAACTTCCCAACAAATTCATCATAATCATTATTGGGTTATTACCATTCATCCCAATCGGGTGCATGTTTTGTTAAGGATGGGATGACACAATAAAAAAGCACAAGGTCTTTATTTGAAAGATTGAAAAAACATCAAAACATGAGCTCATGAAGGTATCAACCAAATTGAGTTGCACACTATGTAACTTATCTTCTAATTAATTTACAAAAATGCTTCATGTGGGAGCCAATTACATCACTAACCAAAAATAGAGTTTTCGGTTATTTTACTTTAAAGCTGTTATTTACATTATCTAATGGTGGGCTCTGAGGGACCACCCTTGACAAACATTATTATAAAGAACCCAAGTTTAGCTTTCTCTAATCTTGGTGGAGTTGTAAAATTATGCGCTAAACAAGGTTCATTTATAAATATTTATAAATGTCCCATTTTTTCCTTGTATCTTTGGTAGGGTTGGAGCTCAAAATTCACCCTTCCACGAATCATGTGGATTCAAGATTTTGAAGTAACATGGGATGATATCTGCAATGTGGATCTTGGAAAAATGAGAACAACCTCCAAAGAAGACCGACTTCCTTGTTATGTGGATTCGGGAAAACCTACATACAACTACTAATGCTAAACTACTCCTACAACTACTTCCTAATCTATCAATTCCAAGGGACTAGGAAGAGAGATGCATAAAAGGAAATCCTAAGCTAATAGGGCGGTGATAGCACCGGAAAGAAGATGGAACTTTCCCAAATCCGGATGACACATATATGCAAGAAACACAAGGTTAGGATCATGAAAATGCACTCATTTCGAGATGCTAAGAGATAGAAAAGAATATGAAACGTGCAAGAGGGTGGGATATTCACATCAAATACAATGCATTTGAGGGAAAGAGCTAAACCACACTTGCATAATCAATCTTCAAGAGCTTACATACAAAGTTAAGGCATGAAAATCACCATTTGTGAATCACAGAGGTCGATAACATGAAGTTTCGAGTTTCATAGAGAAGAGCTCAAAAATATGCTAAGGAAAAGGGAGAAGAACCATTTCAAAGTGCATAAGCACTTGCATTTATACAATTTGTGCCAAGGAGAATGGGAGGGAAGAGAGAATGGAGAATGACGACCCAACTAGAATTGACTACTTCTAAAAATGCATTGAATGAGTGTGGGTGCTATGATTTCTTGCGAGAGGTTGCTTGTAGTACATGCATGACTTCCTTCAAATGCATTCAACAACCCTAACACGACTCCTCGAGTCTATCGCACACCATCAAAATACACAAAACAACGCCATACTTCATTAAATTTTGGTGGTTGGCTCGTTGTTTCCGGTTTGGCGTGGCTTTGAGACTATCCATGGCTTTCACCGCGGCTCTTGAATTTCCTTCAATCTGCGGAATCCCAAAATTTCCCCCGCATGCTTTGATGAGCGAAAATACCTTATACCACCCATGAGTGTCTAATCCTTTGATCCGTGGCGTTTTCGACCCGACGACCAATTTTCTTTGTTCGCATGATTTGAGTAGGAAACCCGCGGAACACTATAAATCTTCACACCGCGAAACACTAAATCAATGGTCGCATGGCTTTTGACTTTGTCACCTTTTAACTTTTGTTTCATTGTCGCACGACCAATAAAACTTGTTTTGCACACCTCATGGCTCCCTTTGACTTATGACTATTTTCTTTAATTTTGCAAGTTATAGAGAACCCACGAAACATTATAATTTAGTTAACACGTGAGACTCTAAACTAGTGAACTTATGGCTTTTGAAGTTAGTCGTTTCCTTGAACTCCCAGTAGATATGCAACTCTGTGAGCACTCTGCTTGACTTTTCTTGCTAGGAACTCACTTCCTTGGTGTTGCAACTTTTAAGAAGATGTCGTGCAACACTAAATTTCATCAAATTTTCCCAAGTCCCCGCACTCCTCGTTTATTTTTTCCGTGGGTTAGCGAGAACCCGCGAAACACTAAGTTCTCACGCATTTTGCGGTAAACTAAATTGGTTTCCCATGGCTTTTCTAGAGCATGAAAATGGTTAACTCCTTCGATGAGTTGTTCAAAATTACATGGGGTGTACTTTTGGACAACACTAGGAAAAGGTAACCAATGGCTATTTTAGTAACATTATTTTAAACCTACGCTTGAGGAACAAATGGTCAAATGGATGATTGTCGGTAGAACTTTTCTACATTTGAACCTCACTAAGAGGGTCATATAGTATCACAAATACTTTGTAAGATTTTGGCTTTAGCTTATAAATTTTTGTGTGATTTTAGTTGCATTTTTAAGTCATCGAGATGATCGTTATAAATATTTTTATTTTATTGATATTTTTATTCATGTAATTTTAGTAATAATCATAAGGTAAGAGAACCAACAATAAGAAATGTTGGGAGACTTATATGACACATAAAATACTATGTTTTAGGTTTCTTATACTTTAACTTCTTTGTCACTAAAATCATCCATATACATAAGTTCACAAGATGACAACCCCTATGTAAAAAGGTTCAACATGAGGAAAATTGTCATTAGGTTAATGACTAGTAAAAATATCTTAAATGTATATATTTGAAAAATGTCATGATTTTGGAGGATTTTGGACTACAAATACTTTGCGGCAACTCAACGTTACTCTGCATCATGTTTTGAATTCATCACTAGACTCATTATCATAATGTGACCATGTGCATGATGCGAGGCCTAACTCATCCCCAACATTCTAAGACCTTCAATCGGTTTGCGTGGCTACAACATTTCCTCACATCATGATATGACTTCACTAGGGGGTTGACATCATACCATGCACCACGTGTGATCCTAGAGGATCCTCACTGAGAAACACCAATCTATAATCTTCTTAGAATCATCCACAAACATTTGAATTGCATAGAGAAAAATGAGAGCTTTCTAGCGGTATTTTGTTTGCAGAAAATGAAGCACGTATGCAAAAGATATGGCCCGCTTAAATTTTTGGCCAACTGGTAAAAATATGGACTACGCTCAAGTGACATGGACACGTGCACCTCCCCAAGTGGACCAGAAAAATTGTGACAAATGGCACTGATGGGTATGAAGTAGAAATTTGGGTTTTTAACTCTGGTCTTCGACACTTGGTTGCAAACAAGTGGGCCCCGCTATTTGTTGGCTGGGGGCCCTCAGCCAAGTTCGACACACTCAATTGTGGAGGGGTGCCTTGGCCTCCAATCTTCATATTACCATTGATGAGCTTGTGTGTGTGTGTGTGTGTGTGTAGTCTTGATTGTATTAACAAGATGCATGTGGGACTATCTTGTAGTGCTTTGAAATATATTGTAATGCATTGCATTGTATGGCTCGATGGACAACTGAATCGGCGAGTTGAGCCAGCTCGACCGATCGAGTCGACACTGCTCAATTAACTTGTTTAACTACCTAACTCACCATTCTATCGGCCACGCTTGTACTGTCACCTTAGCCTTACCTCCTCACCGACTACCCATCTCCTTAATGTAATCACTTATTCATCCACCAACTCCCCTATCTTCTTACGCATATCCTCCATGCATTCTTCCAACTAAGCGCTTACCTCCATCTGACCAATCTTACAACATTTACCAACTACCACCCAACATGGCTTTTAAAGCGGTCATTGACCGATTAACTCTCAACCGCACCCTAATTTAAACACCTTCCTTATCTACACCTCCGCGCATGTGGGACTAAGTCCCAATATGGAAAATGATATGTGCTTGGGAAGGATCGAACTTGAGACGTCTGGTAAAAAGATAAGGTGCTTTTCCATTGCACCGGGGTGGGAAAAAATATAAAATGCATTATGTGCTATTTGAAGAGGTAATCCTAGCGAGTGTGTAATTTTAAAAGGCTTATTGTGAGAGCTAGGAGAGGAATTTTGGAAAACTTCCAAAGGAGACTAGGTCATTTTTTGCAGGAGGAACACAATGAGAAGGTCTAAATCATGTAATACTTTTGTAAGTGTTATTTTGTTATGATTTTAATAGATCGGTCCCTTTAATTGGACCCGAAGACGTAGGCTATAAATGTCAAACTCCATTATCACGGATGGTGTCGAATTATTGTCAAATTGTTACTGGTTTATTCTCGATTTTACACAATACTCGCACATTTTGAATTTTAATTAAAAATACAAGAAATTCGTAATGTCAATTTTAATCCAAAAATTCATATTTTAAAGCAAATTTGGTGAATGGTTTTGCTTGATTTGCTTATGATTTTGGATCATTTTGTATCGAGTGAGTGTCATGACCAAATTAACAGTGTTTGGATTGCAATTTGTGTTGAATGATAACAAGGTCCTATTCTAGAAAGGGTGAAGGAGAACTAGTAGAAGTTGATCCCAAAATTGGTACAAGATGATCTCGAAGTCCAAAGATGTCTGAAGAACGTGAAGAAGAGTTTTGTCAATCATTCCTTCAGATGAAAGAAATGGTGGAAGAATTGTACTGAGATAGGAAAAGACAAAGGGAAAAAGAAGCTAGAGGAGGTAAAAAGGAAGAAAGATCTAGTTTTGATTATGATATTCCTAAAGGTGAAACACAAAAATATGATTTTCTTCCTTCATTAAAACTAGATATAAAGTTTGAATTGCCAATGTATAATGGGGAGCTTAATGCAGAGAAGTTGGATAACTGGATCAAACAAATTGAGGTATATTGCAGGGTTCATAAAATTGTTGATGATGAAGAAAAAAATCATTTGAAAACTCTTCGAATGGGTGGCACAACACTCATATGGAAGCAGATGAGAAAAAGATAAAGAAATCACTTCTGGTTTGATTTTGTTTGGAAATTACATCTGGAAAGGAAGCCTAAATGGATGACTAATAAGAAGGGAAAATATAAGAAAATGAATATTTTGGTTCATGGTCTGGTGCGATTGATAGATGACACCAAAATCACGACCATGAGTTTTCAAGGTTGTAATTTTTCCTCTTCTTTAACACTAGTTCATCAAATGTTGCATCTTCTTCTAATCAACAATCTATGCATGATGAAAAGAAAATGAATGAGCTTTTCCACCTTAGAGTTATTTCAAAACATACCAAAATAAACACTCTATTTGATAGTGGATCTCAAGCTAATCTAATTTTAGAGGAGGTTGTGAAGAAACTAGGACTCAAAACCAAGCCACATCTTAAGCCTTATCCTTTGGGTTGGGTTTGTGATGATGCAAAGTTACAGGTAACAAAAACTTGTAGATTCATATTTTCCATTACAAACAAGTTTATTGATGAGGTTGATTTGGATGTTGTTCCTTTAGATATTTGTGGTGTGGTTTTGGGAAGTCCTTATCTATATGATCGTAAAGAAATCTTCTATAGGGAAGAGAATAAGTACTTGCTTGTTAAGGATGGGATTGAATATATTGTTAGAGCTCATCATGTGAAAACAAGTCTTTCCTTAATCACTACGGGGCAGATGAAAAGTATCATAAATTCAAGCAATAATTTTGTACTCATGGTGATCAAAGCCAAAGAGAAAGATCACGAAAAGGATTTTGAGGATTGTGATCCTAAACATCGTAATGAATTGGTTAAAATTGTTTCTAACTATGATGATGTTTTTAGGATCCATAAGGTCTACCTCCCAAAAGAGGGGTTCTACATGAGATGAAGTTATTACAGGATGCACCTATTCCCAATATTGGTGTGTATAGATTGTCCATGGTTGAAAATGAGGAAATCAAGAAACAAGTGATGGAAATATTGGAAAAAGGAATTATCCGTCCAAGTTCATCTCCTTGTGGTTCGCCAATCATTTTGGTGCCAAAGAAAAATGACACATGGCAAATGTGTGTTGATTTTTCAAAATCACGATGAAAAATCATTACCCTCTTCCTCGTATTGATGATTTATTGGATCAATTAAAGAATGCTATTTATTTCACTAAGCTAGACTTAAGAAGTTGTTATCACCAAGTAAGAATCAATGAAGGTGATGTGTGAAAAACTACTTTTACAACAAAATAGGGTTTATTTGAATGGCTTGTTATGCCTTTTAGATTGTGCAATGCACCGATTACATTCATGCATGTTATGAATGATGTATTTAGGCCATTCATTGATGATTTTTTCATAGTCTACTTAGATGATATTTTGATTTTCTAGTAAATCATGGGATGATCATATCATTCATATACAAAAAGTCTTAGATGCTTTAAGAAAGGAGAAATTGTATATGAAGATGTCTAAATGTGAATTTGGGAAAATATCTTATGGTTTATTTGGGTTATGTTGTGGGACATGGTGAATTGAAAATAGATCATGCAAAAGTTGAGGTCATTGTTAACTGGCCTAGACCCAATAATGTAATAGAAGTTAGAAGCTTTCTTGGTGCAATATAATACTGGAGAAAATTTATTGCTAACTTCTCATTTATTGCATCTCCTTTGCATGATTTGACTAGTATTAAACAGGTATTTCAGTGGGGAGGCAAACATCAAAGAGATTTTGATACGTTGAAAGAGAAAATCAATGCCGCTGCTCGGTATTAGCACTTCCATATTTACAATAGTCATTTGAGATTGAGATGGATGCCAGTGAATATGCAATGGGGGCAATCTTGATGCAGCATAGAAAACCTATTTGTTACCATTCTGAGACCTTCACGAGTGCGGTGATAAATTATTCAACTCTTGATAAAGAGTTGTATGCTTTGGTTCAGAGTGTAAGAAATGGAAACATTACTTGATGGGAAAGGAAACAATAATTCATACATTCTAGACACTTCCGTTGGATGGGATTCTTGCAACAATTTCACCTCATGATCAGGTATAAGAAAGGTATACAAAACAAGGTTGTTGATATGCTATCTAGACCTCTAATTGTTGCATCTATTCTTTTACAACATAGTTCTTTGGCTCATGATAGTTATAAAGAACAATATGTGTATGATGTTGATTTTAAAGAAGTGTATGAAGACTTAATGAGTGGAAAACAAGTAGGAGAATTGGATTATCATGTGCATGATGGAATTTTGTATCATTCTGGTAAACTTTGCATTCCGTAAAATGAAAGAGTGCATATGATTAGGGAAGCTCATACTTCTCTTATATTTGGAAATTTTGGTATTGGTAAAATAGTTGCACATTTACATATGTATTGTTATTGGCCTAGAATGCATGAACATGTAACCAGGTATATAAAAGGATGTGTTATTTGTGCCATGAGCAAGCCTAGTAACATGAAGTTAGGACTTTACACTCCTCTTCCTATCCCTACATGTCCATGGGAAAGTATTTCCATGGATTTTATAGGAGGTTTTCCCATGTCATGAAGGAAACACGACTATTTATATGTGGTTGCGAACAAATTTAGAAATATTTGTGTGTTGATTGCTTATATTAAACAAATAACTGGTGAAGGGACTACACATTTATTCTTTCAGTTTGTATGGGTTCATGTTGGTTTTCCCAATTCTATTATTTCAGATTGGGATTCCAAGTTTCTTAGGAAATTTTGGTCAACTTTGTGGGGTTTGATGGACATTAAATTGAAGAAAAGCACTACTTTCCATCCACAATCGATGGTCAAACAAAGGTTGTGAATTACACAATTGTACATCTACTTATGGGCTATTGTGGTAAACATCCTAAATTGTGGGATAAATATTTGTATTATGTGCAACATGCTTATAACCGTGCCTTACATTCTTTTAGTATGAAGTCTCCTTTTGAGATTTGTTTTGGTTATCTGCCTAAATCTCCATTAGATTTCTCTTTTGGACAAGAAATTGTTGTTAGTGGACTTAGTGATACTGACAAAGATAAAAAGTTTGTGCAATGAATACAATAGGTCCATCAGTATGTCTAAGAACAGTTGGAGAAAAGTCAAGCAAAATATAAAGCAAGGCTTGATAAACATATAGCGATTACAAGTTCCAAGTTGGTGATTCATTTTGGATTCACATCATAAAAAAAATTTGACGGTGAAGGAAAAAGTTAAAACCAATTTGGTATGGTCGATTCCAAATATTGGAGAAAATTGGTACCAATGCTTTCTGGTTAAATTTACCTCCATACTTACAAATTTATTCAGTTGTAAATGTTGAAAGTTTGAAGTTGTATGAACCACCTATTATTGTTGATCATGATGTTAATGTTGTACTTTCTGTTGATGATTTTGCACTCAAATATATGGATAAGTTACAGGAAGATATCATTTTGGACATGAAGGTTAGAACCTCAAAGGGGTAATGTTGAATATCTTCATGTGGGTTTAAAAGACATTTATCCCAACAAGGTTAAATGGATGGAAACCAGAAAGGTGAGGAGAAGTACCCTCACCTATTTACCAATTAAAATAAATTTTGGAGGTCCAAAAGTTTCTCAGTGGGGAGGAGTGATCCAAAGGATCCTCATGCTGAAAAATGTCGATATATAATATCCTTAGAGTCATCATGACATTTGCATTACGTAGAGAAAAATGAGAGCTTTCGGTAGTATTTATTTTACAAAAAGCGGAGCATGCATGCCGAAGATATGACTCGATGAAATTTTTGGCCAATAGGTAAAAATATAGACTACGCGTGAGGTCACATGGACACGTGCACATCCCCAAATGGACCAATGAAATTGCAAAAAGTGACACAATGGGCATGAAGTAAAAATTTGGGTTTTTAACGCTGATCTTCGACACTCGATTTGCGAACAAGTGGGCCTCACTATTTTCTGGTGGTAGGGCCCCCAACTAGGTTCGAAACACACTCGATTGTGGAGGGGTGCCTTGGCCTCTAATCTTCATATTATCATTGATGAGATTACGCATATATATGCTCTTGATTGATTGTATAACAGGATGTGTGTGGGACTATCTTGTAGTTCTTTGAAATGTATTGTAATGCATTGCATTGCATGGCTCGGTGGACAACCCGACTCGGCAAGTCAAGCTAGCTCGGGTGACCGAGTCAACTTTCCCATTGAACCTTCTTAACCGCCCAACTCACCATTCTACCAACCACACAACTTCCACCTCACCCTTATCTCCTCATAAAACCGCCCATCTCCTTAGCGCAACCGCTTATCCATCCACCAACTCCCCTATCCCCTTACCGAATATCCTCTACATAGTCTGCCAACTAAGCACTTAACTCCATGCGGCCAAATTGAGTGTATTTACCAACTACCACCCAACGTGGCTTTTGTAAAAAGAGGTATGTTGATGCCATTAACTCTCAACCACCTCCTAATTTAAACACCTCCCTTATCTACACCTCTGCACATGTGGGACTAAGTCCCAATATGGAAAATGATATGCACTTGGGGAGGCTCAAATTTGGGACGTCAGGTAAAAGATAAGGTGCTTTTCCATTGCACCTAAGGTGGGAAACAATATAAAATGTGATATACATTATTTGAAGAGGTAATCCCAGCAGAGTGTGTAATTTTCAAAGGCTTATTGTGAGAGCTAGGAGGGAATTTTGGAAAACTTCCAAAGGAGACTAGGGCTATTTCTGTAGGAGGAACATAGTGAGAAGTGTAGACACCTATAGTTTAGTCTACATGATCTTATTACAAAGATTATAATAACTATCCCGATTACTGCAAATTGACTACACTATGCTAGCTAATTGTCTTATTTAACCTCCTCTAGCCCCCTAAACCATGCTAATCCCTCTCTAAACGGATTCTATAAGATTATTTTCCTTAATTAACCTTGTTTTAGGTCAATTAACCCTCATATTGACTTTCTAGAAGGATTTTACTTTCTAAACAAATATCTTACCTTTAGAGTCATGTTCACACCCCCAAATGTGTTTTATTTAAAATCACCTTTTTGGAACCTTTTTAGTCCCACATGCATCCAAAACATCCTTTTCTCAAAATACAAAAACTATAAATAGAGGCATACCCCTCCCACCTTTTTTGTAAGAACTCTCTCTCCTCTTATTTATGATTTATGCCATTTTAGGTTGTTTAGAGTTTCCTTCATAGTTTTATTTGAGCTATTTGTTTATCATTTGTATTATTCCATTTCAAAGCTTTGGGTAAATGGGAGAAGCCATTAATGGTGAGCTTCCACTCTCAATATTTTGAAGATCAACAATCAAAACTGATTGCTAGAGCTTTAATAGGTTCATTTGTTTATAGCTTTCATGGAGTAGAGAACTAATATAGACATGTTAGAGATTGATTGTTTGTTTCAAGCTTCATATATGCATGCAAATAGGTAGCTCTTGTTTATCTCCAATATGATGGTCCATTGATTTGTTTGTTTAAATATTTTGGGGTTTCTTAAGTGTTCTTACCCCATTTCATAGCTTTACAAATTTTTCCTTGTTCACATTTGGCACGCTCGAGTGGGACTTACTCCATAGTCCTTTAGAAGTTGTTTTTGAGCTTTTCATTTCCATATCTAACCATTTTTCATGCTTTTAGGGTTAAATAGCTTGTTTCTAACAAATTCCAAATTTTAAATGGGCTAAATCTCCCTTTTGCATGAATGTTTAATGGGTTAAAGCTAGAAATAGGTTTTAATGGTGGAAAACTAACCTGTTTTCTTTTTTGAAATTTTCATTTTTGTGATTTCTGGGGTTTAACAAGGGTATGCATATGCATCTGAACTAGAGCATATCTATCGGACATGAGCATGTACTGTCATTTTGGCCACATAACCACCTACTTGCATTTTTGGTGACATTCCATTTTATAAAGGCACACGTGCTCCGCCATTATCCCATGCATAGGTGTCATTTTGCATGCGTACCCACCTCTTGGGATGCGTAGGCATTATTCAAGCATTGTGTTGACCTCGGGTTTTTAATTGCATGCGTACTTCCTATTTGAGGAGCGTATCACTAAAACCCATGCATATCGCTAGTCTACCCACGTAGGCGTAAAGCCACACAGTCAGTTCTGTTGCCACACGTATCCACCATTCTAAGTGTGTATCCATCAAAGGTGTGTGTAACCATCATTTGGGGTGCATAGGAGAGTCATTATGAAAATAAAATTTTGTTTCCAATTGTAGATTCAAATTTTGGGTCTTTCTAATAATTTTTAGGATTCTAACAACATTTTGAAAGTTCTTTTGATATTATTTAGCCTAACTTAGTTAAGTGTTTGCATTTTTAGTTGGTAGGGGTTTTTTGAAGGGCATATGCTCTTCCCTCGCACCTTCTAGGTGATTTTAGGAACCAAAACGTTTCAAAAACCTCCTCTTTGCTTTCAAAAACACTTCAATTTAAGTTTATAAGGGATTAAATTTCAAAGTTGGCTAAAAACGAACTCTTTTTCACAATTACTTAGGTATTTTTTCTTACACATTTTAGTTGAATAGTGGGTTGTGAATGCTCTTTCCTTGCATTATAGGACAATCTGGGAAATCAAAATCAATACCTTATCCTCTTTTTATATGACTATTGGAAAAATACTAATCGTGGTGTAGGACCAAAATCTACTTGTCAAAGAATGGAGGCTAAGACAAATATTAACGTGTTTGATACAGGTTGCCAAAAGGTTTGCTACGTGAAACCACACTAAGTTAAAAAGATAAAAAACACACCACATTCATCACAATGTATTTATAGGTTTCGGAAAAGGGTGCACGGCCGTATCCACTCAACTAGAACGTAACCTCTTTGGCATAACGCCTTAAGCTATAACATTGGGGTGGTTCTAGGAATCCTAAAGTAGTCCACCACTAAGTAACCTCATGGACGGAACAAGAAATGCTCCGCACACCAAATTGAATAGATTTTACATTGTGAGTTAGAGTCAAAGTTGTTCTATATCGCGACCCTAGTGACAATACAACTGAGTGCACTAGGTACTCATTGTATTAGAAGGGGGTAAAGTAAAGTTGAGATACTCCTGAGGAAACTTTGACAAATCGAGCTCGCATTAGACAAACTTGTGACACCTAGTTGAGCGAACTACCTAGGAAAGCCATATCTTCTTGGAGCCCACTTTGCTAGTCCAAACCATCGTGTCTTGTCAAGCTCTCACAAAGTGATGACTTACTTGAACTCTAAACCTTGTTTTTTGAACAAGGAAAAGATTCCACTTAAGTTGAAACTAAGTGTCACTCATCACAAGATTTATGATGTATTACTTAGCTTAGTTTCTTTCTCACCTTAGGATGAGGCAAAACTCTTCCCAAGTGACACTTAGTTTATTTTCACCTCATTTGATCTATACCTTTGCATTCTTGTTGCCCATTTGGGATAAGGGAAGACATCTCTTGCGAGTGTTATCATAGATCGTGTTCACCAATTTTATATCTGTTTACGCTCATCCATGTTTGTGGCTGAGTCGTTAAACGTCTAAAGTGTGTGGGTACATTTTTATATCTTGATCTTGATTTCAAGATCATCATCATAGTTAGGATTGATTCATCATTTGATCTCCCTTTGACGTGTTACCTTGTTCACATTGTCTTGACATAATTAAGATACTTACACCATGTTTCTCATAAATGTGATCTAAGTGTCCACATTATGGCGTTACACGCTGCCCACATTTTAACACATTCTTAGTATACTTTGACTTAGTTTTACTTCAAACATTGTCCAAAATATTGAAGAGTGTCGTTTACTTTGTTTGCATCATTTCAATACCACTTTGGCACTAATATCTCGCTTCTTTGCGAAGCTTGATTAATGTGTCCAATTGGTGTGGTTATGTAGCTTACATTTGTAATCCTCACCCTTTGACATTTAGGCCTTGTTGGTTGCTAAAATCATTGTGGTATCCTTTGATTGAGAGTCACATCTACCCCTTGCTAATACTTATGCCTAGTTCATTTGAACTTGACTTAAGCATTAACATTGTGTTGATCATCTTTTGCATCAAACCTGTCTTTGAGACACACATTTTCATAGGAGTATTTCCTTATTGATTGGTTTTGTTTTTTGCACTCGTTTGATAGTTCATCTTGTATCCTTTTAGATCCTTTAATATTTTGCACTTAAAACTTGTCAAAACCTTGATTAGATCGTTGAAATTGTGCCATAATGATGTATATTTTCCTTAGGTTCCCTTTGGAAAATCACACAAGCATCTCCATACTTACAAAATGTCTAGTTGGTTTCCGTTATGCTACCCGAATCGACATGGAGCCTTCTTCACTTTGAAGAATTTTTATCACACTATCTAGGTCTAGGTATTTGTACATCTAAATGATTCCAACAATGTTTGATTATGCATGGTTCCTCACACTTACAACAATATAGAACCTAGGTTTAGGCATTCAAATTAAAATATTCCCATTATGACTAAACCTCGTTTGGTTCTTCCCGCTAGAGGGCCCATTCGGGTAACCTTTTCCCAACCTTCACTCATAGTTTTGGTATGGTTTGGATGCTTTTGATCCAAATTATTATTTGGGTTCCCCCACTCTTCTTCTGATTCAAATCCAAAATATTGTTTGGATTCCCTCTCTTCTTCTAAATATTCAGATCCCAACTATAATTCAAATACCCCTAGATCAAATCCTAAATCATGGTCCTCCCTTTCTTTAAAGGACCTTCATTCCCAATCACCTCAATGACATCTTCCTCCTTTGAAGACTCATACGACTCCAAGTTTCGTTGATCAAACATATAATTTGGTTCTTAAGTCAAGGTCCTCCCTTCCTTCACAGACCACCTTTATCGCAGTAACCTTCAACGACCCCTTCCCTCGATGAAGAGTTCCACAACTCGGATTCCATCTACTCAATCATCCAATTCGACTCTTACGTTTACAACTTGACATATGGCTATGTGATCCTATTTTCCTTCCCACATTAGGTCATCTTCTAGAAAAATGATCTAAGTCCATATCTAAATTTTTCATTCATGAGATGCCTGCCTCCAAGCGTACTTCCTCTCTTGATTCATCTTCTCGCTATCGGTCCAAATTAAATTCCTCTTTGGACCTTGAGTCCTTTCATCATATTGTACTATTTCCTCATCCATCTTTAAACATCAATGTCATGACCATGTTGAACCATTAGAAAGAATCCATGTGCTAAGATATCTTTTTGAAGCACTATTAAAACCCTTTGTGGACATGATAAGGTCAAGTGTTCCCCTCGTCTCCATAATCACAAGTATTCTAAAAATTCCATGCTTGTTGGACCCATGTTTCTTCTAGTCAACCTCCTATGGTCGAAGCACAACAACCTCTAATGATTGATTTCTCTCGATAATGAAGGAACGATCAAAATACATGAGGATATCCTCTAGAGGATTGCAAACAAGGATTATTTCTGGACTCGATATGCTTGCGTATTGGGGTGAAGAAATTGATCCTTTTGTTAGAATGTAGAGGAAAATCCTAAGGTCATGGAGCTTGATTCTTATTCTATTATTCCATCTTCACCTTCCTCTGAGCATGGTGAGATGTCGAGGTCTAGCATTGATCCATGGTCCTTATTCTTGTCACCCAATCCTTCTTTATCTATCACAATTCCTCATTAAAAATATCACCTTGGGTCTACTCATAGTAGCCCATCCTCATCTTCTCTTGGGCCACATCTTAGTAGACCTCTGTCATCTATTAGTGAATCTGATCCATGTAGCCCTTTACCATCCATTAATTGGAAACATCTTAGTAGCCCATCACCTTCGCTATCCTTGGACCACCACTTGGTAGCTCTTCATTTTCTATTTGTGGGTCACCTCCTAGTAACCCTCAATTATAATTTATTTATGAGTCACCATGGGGTAACCCATTACCTTCTATTATTGGGTTGTGTCCTAGTAGCCCTTCATCCTCTTCTATCTATGGGAAACCTCCGAGTAGTCCCTTGTCTTCCATCTTGGGGCCACATCCTAGTAGCCCTTCCTCATCTTCTAGTCATGGCTCACCTCCTAGGTAGTTCATCATATTAAATCCTGGACCATATTCTCTTCGTCCATCATATCATTTTAAATGTCCACATTCTTCTCCCACTTCTCGGGATCGACAAGTCACATAGTCACTTATAAAAACCCAAACCGGTTCATTATCAAGCTAAGATCAAAATTCCAAAGAGCTCCAAATCTCCCAACAATTCAAATAACCATAAGGTTTAGAATCCACATGATTTAAGAACACACATCAACGTAACCATCAAGTATGGCACAAATTTTATAAACCTATGGATAGGGAACTCAATCTTCCGCATAAAAATCAACGTTTCAAGATAAATCACATTCATTTGTTGAGTATGATCTCACCTCGATCATTGAGATCGGGAATAACATAACTCTTGATAAACAAACAAATCTAGTATCCATTATCAAGGAAATTGTAAACATTGTTGTTGGATCCTATCACGCCGAGTGACTTTGTTAGTCCTAACTTTCCAAAAACTATCAAAAAGCTAAAAATCAAAACAATTTCAAAAATACAAAAAAATGAGAAAACAAAAATATCAAAGGCACAAATATCACATTGCAATCAAGTATTGTGTACACATGGATGTTATTTCTTCCCCTTCTTTTCATTCCTCTACAAGTCATCCGCCATTTCCATCCCTTTGATGATATGTTGGTTAGTCTATTCACACACATTTTTGTGACAGTTATCTCTATGGTATTTGTTTGAACCTAGTATTTTGTCTCCTTGGTAAATGAAAGAATGACTGACCTCTTAGAGATCCTATCACAATCAAAATCTAATGAACTTGTTGCGAAGAAACTTTTGGACATAATTGTTAACACTAGCCAATGTCATCATCACAATCACTTCCATCTCCTTCCATCAAGCCACCAAAGTGGTTCTTAACGCCGCTTGTGAAGCAAGAGAGCTGGAATAAGTTTATAGAAAGAAAAAGAATCAAAATAAAATCAAACAACACAAATCTCAAAGCAAAATAAAATTGATATATAACTCTCTCTTGGGATATTTCGAATAATCTCTACTAGGGGCTATGGACGCCTGACTCGGGTAGAGAGAAATGTTGCGATTAGAAACAAATACATCTCCATCGGGGCTATGGACACCTAGCTGGAAATGAAGCAATGTATGGCTATCCTTCCACTTTCCATTCAAAATCAACTTTGAAAATAAATCATTCGTACATATTGGCTAGTTTTTCCTCATTTTCTACCTATTAAATCTTCCCTTCGAGAGGTAATAAATTCTAAGTACACACACACTGGATCTCCCTCTTCGTATATTCTCTTCCCGTATTCATCTCCTATTGAATTTCTAGAAGGATTTGACTTATTAGCTAAACATCCTTAGTATACTTTGATACTTATAGGTTTTTTTTTTTCTTTCATCACCCCACCGACACTTGAGGGGGAATCCTCCATTATATTAATTTTTCTTCTATCCCTTCAAAAATTTTTACTTGTTTATGCTTGTATACTATCTTTGAAGTGGCATAACTTACGCCACCATGAATATGGGCAAATGCATACACCTAAAATATGCTTACACTTAGCTTTTCCTCCAATTCAATTGATTGATGACACTTTGTCAATTAAATATTCTTCGCTCCATTCTCGATGCCCATTCACGACATTCTTTTAGTCGTAATTATTCCTATAATCAACTAATTTGGCTAACAACCCCTCTTATTAGCTAAACATCCTCCTTCAACCATTAGAACCTCACCATTTCCCTCTAAACCACTTCTGCAGGATTCCTAGCCTATGTATCGACCACATGTGATTAATCAAACTCTACCCAAACTCTCACAAGTCACTAATCACTTGCTAATCAAGTTTAACTAGCCTAAACCTAACTTAAATAGTCTAAAGCATGTTTACCACTCCTAATCATAAAGTTATTTTGGCTTTCCTTTAGTCCCACATGCACCCAAATTCCAAACTCTCCCAAGTGGAAATCTATAAATACAAGGCTAAGTCTGTCCCATTCAACCTAACACCTTCACACTTAGGATATCTTATTAACACTAAGAACACCTTACTTTAGGATCTCATTTGTATTAGCTTTAAGATAATTAGACATTTGATCTTAAGATTACCTCCTCCATTGATCTTGAGCTAATACCTCCATTTACATCCATAATCCAAGTTTAAGTAATATGGAGAGAACCATATGGCCTTGTAGCCATTAATGGTGAGACTCCATTCTTGAAAGCTTGAGAACCATAAACAACTAATCATCCCACAAAGTTGATCTTTTTAGGTTCAATTTCTTAATTAGTGATCTAAAGAGTAGAGAGTAGCTTTATCATGTTAGTTTAGATTTAACCTAAGTTTATGCAATGATAGAAGTAACTCTTGTTTAGCTCTTATCATGATGGTTTAGTGTAAATTAGGTTCATGCTTTGAGGTTATATGTTTTAGCTTCATTTCCAAAGCATATCTAATTTATTCATGAACACATTTGGCATGCCCAGTGGGAGTTACTCCATAGTCCTTTAGAAGTTGTTTTTGAGCTTTTCATCTCCATATCTAACCATTTTTCATGTTTTTAGGGTTAAATAACTTGTTTCTAACAAATTCAAAATTTTAAATGGGCTAAATCTACCTTTTGCATGTATGTTTAATAGGTTAAATCTATAAATATGTTTTAATGGTGGAAAAATAACCTGTTTGCTTTTTGAAATTTTCATTTATGTGATTCTCGGGTTTTTACAAAGGCCTAAACTAGATGTATCCGTTGTCATTATCCGTGTGTAGGTGTCAATCCATTTTCACACGTATTATCCAGGTGTCACTTTTCACGGGAAACGTAGGCATTATTCAAGCACCGTGTTGACTCATGCATCATGCGTACTTGTTTGAGGAGTGTATCTCTTTAAAACCCACGCGTATCCACTAGTCTTCCCATAGGTGTAAATCCACATAGTCGGGTTAATTCTATTGCTGCGCATATCCACTATTCTAAGTGCATATCCACCAAAAGGTACACGTACCCTTCTTCATACTAGGCATGTGGGCATCATTGTCAAAAATAAAAAATTTGTTTCAGTTGTAGATTCAAATTTTCGGGTCTTTCTAATAATTTACAAGTTTCTTACAACATTTTGAAAGTTCTTTTGATATTATTTAGCCTAACTTAGTTAAGTGTTTACATTTTTAGTTGGTAGGGGTATTATTTGAAGCACGTATGCTCTTCCCTCGCACCTTCTAGGTGATCTTGGGAACCAAAAATGTTTCAAAACGTCTTCTTTTCTTTCAAAAACACTTCAATTTTAGTTTATAAGGGATTAACTTTCAAGGTTGGCTAAAAACAAAATCTTTTACGCAATTACTTAGGTATTTTTTCTTACACATTTTAGTAGGATAGTGGGTTGTGTATTCTCTTTCCTTACGTTCTAGGATGATCTGGGAAATCAAAAGCAATACCTTATCCTCTTTATATGATGTTATTGGAAAATTACTAATCTTGGTATAGGACCAAAATCACTTGTCAAAGAAAGGAGATTCAGAATGCTAAAACTACTAATACACGTGTGATTAAAGGTTTTAAAAATAGTGTGCTATGCAAAACCACACTAATCTTAAAAAGATAAAAAACACACCACATTCATCACACTGTATATGCGGGTTTCGGAAAAGGGTACGTCCCTATTTGCTTAACTAGAACGTAACCCTTAGGCATAACACCTTAAGCTATAACAATGGGGGTGGTTCTAGAACCCCAAATTAGTCCACCACTGAGTAACCTCGTGGACAAAATGGGAAGTGCTTCACTTACCTACTTGAGTAGTAATACATTTTGTGAGTTAGAGTCAAAGTTTTTCGTATCACGACTCCAATGATAATACAACTAGATGCACTAGTTTCTCATTGTATTAGAAGGGGGTAAAGTAAATCTAAGATATTCCTTGGGAAACCTTGGAAAATTGAGCTCACATTAGACAAACTTGTGATACTTAGATGAGAAAACTACTTAGGAAAGCCATATCTTCTTGGATTCCACTTTGCTAGTCCAAACCATCGTGTCTTGTCAAGCTTTCACGAAGTGATAACTTACTTCAAATCAAAACCTTAGTTTTTGAATAAGGAAAAGAGTCCACTTAATTTGAAGCCAAGTGTCACTCATCACCAGATTTACAACACACTACTTAGCTTAGTTTCTTTCTTGCCTTAGGATGAGGCAAAAATTTGCCCAAGTAACTCTTAGTTCATTTCAAACCCATTTGATATATAACTTTTCATTATTTTTTCCCATTGGGACAAGATAAGGCATGTTTCGTGAGTGTTATCAATAGATTTTGTTCACCACTTTTATGTTCATTTACGCTCATCCATGTTTGTGGCTGAGTTGTTAAACATCTAAAGTGTGTGGGTATGTTTTTACATTTTGATAGCCACTTGATCTTGATTTTAAGATCATCATTGTAGCTAGGTTTGGTTCATCATTTGATCCCCTTAGATGTGTTACCTTGTTCACATCGCATCGACACAATTAGGATACTTACGTCATGTTTCTCGAAAACATGATGTAAGTGTCCACATTGTGGCATTACGCTACCTACATCTTAACAAATCCTTAGTATACTTACACTTAGTTTTGTTTCAAACATTACCTCAAGTCTTGAAGCATGTTAGTTACATTGTTTGTGCATCATATCCATACTATTTTAGTACTAACATCTCATTTTCTCTTAAAACTTGGTTAACGTGCCTTAGAAGTATTGTTACGTTCCTTACGTACGTAATTTCTATCTTTTAAAACTTATGTCTTGCTTATCTCTAAATCGGTCGTAGTATCCTTTGAGTGGGAATCACATCTATCCTTTGTTAATTTTTATGCTTTGTTAATTTCAAGCTTGACGTAAGTATTGACATTGTTTTGATCATTTTGCGTCGAAATATTATTTTGCACACACATTTTGCATAGAGATTATTTCCTTATTGATTGGATTTGTGTTTTAAACTTGCATTATTGTTCCTTGTGATCATTCATTTGGAAAACTTTTTTCTAGGAAAATTCTTTTGATCTCATCAAGATTGCATCATCACAATGTCTATTTTCCTTATACCTTTTTTGGAAAGTCATACGTGCATCTCTATGCTTAAGAAATGTCTAATTAGTTGTCATTATATACGCCCGAATCGACATGAAACTTTATTCACTTTGAAGGAGTTCCATCACACTATCTAGGTCTAGGCATTTGTAACTAAATGACGCAAACACTGACTAAATATCATGTGGTTTCTCACACTTACAATAATACATAACCTAGGTTTAGGCATTCACTCCAAGATATGCCCATCACGACTAAGCCTCATTTGGTTCTACACGCATTAGAGGACCCGTTAGGGCCATTCCCCACCTTCATCTCATAGTCGGTGGTATGGTTTGGATACTTTTGATCTAAATTATTATTTGGATTCCCCCCACTCTTCTTCTAATTTAGATCCAAACTATTCTTTAGAATCCTCTCCATCTTCCAATGAGTCTGATCCAAACTACTATTCAAATTCCTCTAAATTAACTCCTAAGTCGCGGTCCTCCCTTTCCTTCATAGGACCTCATTTATCAGTCACCTCAATGGCATATTCCTCCTTTGAAGATCCATGTGACTCCTAATTCTTCCAATAAATCATCTAATATGACTCCTAAGTCATGGTCCTCCCTTTCTTCACAGGACCTCTTTCATCACTCACCTCAATGAATTCTTCCTTCTTTAAGGATTTGTATGACTCAAATTCCTTCTAGTCACACAACTCATTCGAATCCTACATCGCAATCTGTGGACTTTATATTCAATCCTACTAGTTTAGCGACACTATGTCATCGTATAGGTAAATGCATATCATTTTCTTCTATCAATCAGAATCCAATCCCTCTTTGGCCCTTGAGCCCTTTCAACCATATCGTACCATCTTCTCACCCATCTTCTAAAGATCAATGCCTACATCCACAGAGATAAATTTGTAAGAAACGATGGGCTAAGATATCTTTTCAATGCACTATCAAATTCCTTTATGGACACAATAGGGTCAAGTCTTCCCCTCATCTACATCATCACACATCTTCTAAAAATTCCATGCTTGTTGAACCCGTTTCTTCTAGTCAACCTCCTATGGTCGAAGAACAACAACCTCTACTGATTGATTTCTCTTAGAATGAAGGAACAATTAGAATATGCAAATATATCCCTCTAGAGGATTGCAAAAAGGATTCTTTTTGGAACTTGATACACTCACGTAATGGGGTGAAGAAATTGATCCCTTTTTTCGTAACGTAGAGGAAAATCCTAAGGTCATGGAACTTGATTCTTCTTTGATTATTCCATCTTCACCTTCCTCGAGCATGGTGAGATGTCGGGTCTATCATTGACTATGGCCCTTCTTCTCATTAACCAATACTTCTTTATCTATCACAATTCCTCATTCACAATCTCACCTTGGGTCTACTCCACAGTAGCCCATCCTCATCTTCTCTTGGACCACATCTTAGTAGCCCTCTGTATTCTATTAGTGGGTCTGTTCCATGTAGCCCTTTATATTTTATCCTTGGGCCACCATTTGGTAGCCCTCTATTTTCTATTTGTGGGTCACCCCTAATAGTCCCTCGCCATCTTATTTTATTATGGGGCCACGTCCTAATATCCCTCCATTATTTTCTATTTGTGAGCCACCTTGAGGTAGCTCATTACCTTCTTCTCTTTGGTCATGTCCTAGTAGCCCTTCATCCTCTTCCATCTATGGGACACCTTTGGGTATCCCATCATCTTCTATTCTTGGGCCATGTCCTCGTAGCCCAATTTCTTCCATCTTAGGGCCATATCCTAACAACCCTTCATCATCTTCTATCAATGGCTCACCTCCTGGTAGCCCATCCTCTTCAATTCTTGGACCGTATCCTTTTCCTCACATCAATCATAAACATCCACTTTCTTCTCCCACTTCTCGGGATCAGAAAAGTCACACATCAACTTATAAGAAACCCAAACGACTTCTTCATTAAGCACGAGTAACACATTCCATGAGCTCTAAAGATCCCAACATGACCAAAAATATAAGGTTCAAAATCCTTTGCAATTCAAGAATGCACATCAACGCAACCATCAAGTATGACACAAAGTGTAGAAACCTATGGATAGGGAACTCAAGATCCCGCATATGAAATCCATGTTTGAGGATAAATCGTAGTCATTTTTTTAGTATGAGCTCACCACGATCATTGAGATTGGAGATAATATGACTCTTGATAAACCAACATGCCTAATCTCTCTTATTAAGGAAGTCACAAACATCGTTGTTTGATCCTTTCACATAAAGTGAATTTGTTAGTCCCAATCTTCCAAAAAACCATCAAAAATAAAAAAATCATAAAACATTTCAAAAATACGAAAAATGAGAAAACATAAACAAATCAAAGGTACAAAGATTAAACATTGCAATCAGGTATTGCATACACATGGATGTTCTTTCTTCCCTTCCTTTCTATTTATTTTGTAAGTCTTCGTACCATTTTCATACCTTGATGATATTTTGGTTAGCCTATTCGCACACATTTTGAAACATTTATCTCTATGGTATATATTTGTCCCTAATCTTTTCGCACCTTGGTATTTTAACAAACGATGACATCGTAGAGATTCTATCACTATCAACATCTAAAAAACTTGTTGTAAAGATATTTTGGACATATTTGTTGACACTAGCCAATGTCATCATCGTAATCACTTCATATCCTTCCATCAAGCCATTAGTTGTTCTCAACCCCTTGTTAAAAAGCAAGAGAGTTGAAATAAGTTTTCAAAAAGAAAAAAAAATCAAAATCAATCAAAAAATCAAAAGCTAAAGGCTACAAGAAAAAAAAATTGATATATAACTCTCTCTTGGGGTATTTCCAATAATCTCTACTAGTCTATGGATTCTTGACTCATAGTAGAGAAATGTTACAACTAGAATCAAATATACCTCCATTGGGGCTATGGATGCCTAGCTAGTTGCGGAGTAATATACGACTCTCCTTCCACATTCCATTCATAAATCACCTTTCAAAATCAATCGTTCCTACACTTTGGCTAGTATATTCACTTGTTATCTATCAACTCTTTCCTTCAAGAGGTAATTCATTTCCACATACAAAGATTGGATATCTATGAGTAAACAAGATCAAAATATGTCTCGTTAATGCACAATTAATGATCTTATTTTACTCTCCTTTTTATCAAGTTTGACTACATTTTGTGACTTTTGTTTGATCTAATGTAAGTTAGGATGTAATTGTCCATCATTAAAAAATTTTTTGAATTTAGTTCTAAATTTTAAAATCTCTAGTAATTCCTAACAAAGTGTGTGGAAATTATGTCTTTTGTAATAAATCTTATTTTAGTCATAATCAGTCAGAGAATGAAGTATGAAGTGATCAACATGTTTTGGGAGCCTTGTACTAAAACAAGTCTTAATACTTAGAGAACGAGAGTTAGTTCAACATGTTTTGAGAACTTCCAGACTTAGTTCCTAGGAACTCTATCACATAGTTTATGAGCTCTATCACTTAGTTCCAAAACTTTTGGACTTAGTTCGGAACCCCAACACTTAGTTTCGAACTCCTGCATTTAGCTCTAAAACTTTCATGGTTAGATCAAGAATAGTCCCCTTTAGTTCAGAACTTCTCCAAAGTTCGGAACCAATGGGAATCTATTATTTTGATGACATCCAATGATAGAGAAATCAATGAAGCCTTTCAATCAGGAGAAGATCAGAAGATTTCCGATTCTTCATACTCAAAGATCCAGGGATAACTTATCAAACAACTATACGTCCAACAAGGTTCCAAATTCAACATCTATTTTGGGCATAATTCGGTTCCATCTGAATCGGTAGAACAACTATGGTTGTAAATGCATCTTTGAAAGAAATATATATATATAAAGACACCTAGATAGATAGAAAAGAGATAGAATATATATATATATACATAGAAGAGAGAAGAGATATAGAAAGATTCAATACATTTTTGTAAGACAGAATATTTCAGCAATAAAATAGCCACTTCATTTTGAGAGAATATTACTTTGTCAAATCCTGATTCAAGGTGGAGCAAGGGCCCACTCCTCCAAGAACCAAGATTCTCATTTTATTGGTATTTATATTTCTAAAGAAAATAGTGTAGATCTGTTAATTTTGTAAATGTCTTTGATTCTTTAAATTAAACTCTGTTTTATACTTGTCCCCTACAGTGTTATAGACTAGATTTTCATTTCCTTGCAAGATTTTCACAACATTTTTAACCGTGTGTTTATTTCCAAGAAAAGTGTGTTTACTTTTGCATTGTGTGTTTATTTCCAGCAATCTATTTATTCTTGTATGTGTGTTTATTTCAACAATTCATTCCAACAATGAGTGTTTATTTCAACAAGTTTCTTACAACATAGAGATAATAAGGCTTTGGCCATGGAATCCTAAAGACACTACAAAAACCCCAGAAAATAAAATAACAAATACCTACAATCAATTACTAGATCACTAAGATTTTCTTGTTGCATATAGCTTTGAGACACCCCCTGGTTTGAATATGACATCAACAAAGAGTTGATTAAATGAAGGGAATAACGACACCCATCATTTTTGGCACCGTTTTGGGGACCCAATAGTTAGAATTGTCTAATTAGGTGTCAACAAGAGCAACAATCATATATCTAGTAATTGAAGAATCTTCCCTACGTCATCATAAAATTTATGAGTAGACCAAGAGACTCCAAGGGTCGATTCCTCCCAAAAATATCTGAACAAGAATCATCATCATCTTCTCGATCAAATAAGGAAGTTGACCAAGAATTAGAAGCACCATTGTCCCCTGTTAGACAAGAAGCAAAATTGCCACCTTTGGAATTCTTGGATCAGTCACCAGAAGGAAGTGGAACCTTTAGAAAGAAGATTATATCCCAAGACCCATTTAGAGAAAGTTTTGATTCACAATTGAGTAGTCAACCTCCTACTCCTGACTTTTCACCTTCCCCAAAATAGATCACATACCATATTGATTGGGAGAAAAGTCTAGAAGGTACTGTAGAAATGGCATGAGAAGTTGAAAGAGAACCTGATAGGACCTTTACTTATCCAATTTAGTTGGATGATGATGATACACCCATGAAGAATATTTCACCTACACATTTACCCACATTTAGAGGAATGTCATCTGAAGATCTGACCAATTTTGTTTGAATTTAAAGTATTGTGTCAAACTTATGATTACAAAAAAAGATAATCAAAAACTCAAGTTGTTTCCATCTACCCTAAAGGATGCAACAATGAGGTGGTTTATGGGATTAACATCTAATTCTATTACCACTTGGGCACAAATGGAAGTTTCCTTCCTAGACAAGTATCAATCAAGACTATAGAGGGAGGAATAGGAAGGAAGAATTTTTCAAAATCAAGCAAGGAGGAGGATGAGAATATGGAAGATTATTTAGATAGATTCCTCTTTGTGAGTAAAAGATGTGGATTTGTACTACAAGAGGAGTTAAGAAAAACCATTTTTCTTAAAGGTCTGGATGATGAATCTAGGGAGGCCCTTGATTTGATGGGAGGTGGAAACATTGATCAATTAAGAATGAATGATATTAAAGACATTTGTAGAAGTTATTCAAGAACAAGGGGTGGACCTAAAAGGAAAAATAGTTAAAAGTTTGAATCCAGATATGAACAAACTGATGGATGAACTGGAAAACTTTAAAACAGACATTTTAGTTCAATTAACCTCCACCATGGATGGATTGCAAGCTAAAGCAAATGCTAAAACTGAACCATTAGCTATGTATTGTCCTAGATGTAGGAAGAAGCATGCAATAAGAGATTGTCCCTGGATAAAAAAATAAAATGTGTCTTATCTGTGAATCTAGGGACCATGAGAGTAATGCATGTTCTCTTCTTCCATTTATTAAAAATCAGCTTAAACAAACTAGCACTCCATCCACATCAGAAGAAGTAAATTTTTGTAGAGACAACCTAGCCAAGGGAAGTTCATGCCCAGGTCAGTTCCTAACCCCTGGATGATGCCATGGGTAGCTCAGATAGTACCAAAAAGTTGGGGACAACCACCTTGGGTCCCTCAACCAACATGGAATCCTCAGATTGGTCAGGACAATCTTGGTATGCCCAAGGACACCAACAACCATGGTTTGGTCAAGGTAACCCAAATGCTTGGTCACAACCTAGGTGGAGCCCTAATAATTATGCTCAAGGGAGGACATATCCCAATCAGAATCAACAAGCCATAATGGGTTCCCAACACAAAATTCACAAAACAAAAATGTGGTTCAAACACAAATGCCAACACAACCAGTTGCTAATCCCAGAAACAAACAAACAACTCTGTCTATGGGGCAGAACAAGAAAAACCAGTGGATCTAAATGCCATGGATTGTAAAGATATTCAAACCAGATCTGGAAAATTAATTAGTAGCCCACCTATTATAATTACTGAAATGACAAGAAACTAAAATCCCTAGTGGTTGTTCCCAAGAAAGATGAAAAAAGAAAGGAGTCAGGTAGAAACTCTACTGAAACTCCATTCCCAGAGAGATTTCAAGAAGTTATAGGGACCAAGGAATCTGAGTTGGTATAGGAGTTGAGGAAATTAAATATTGAAATACCATTGTTACAAGCAATCAAGGACATTCCGGAGTTGAACAAGTTAATCAAGATGTTATGTTTAAAAAGACCTGGAAGGAAGAAGCAATACCCCAGGACTATTAAAGTAGATGGGAAACTTGTTGATTTATTAGTAGGAAAACTCTTACTTCCCAAATATGGAGATCTAGTAGCCCTGTTATTTCTATCTCTATAGGGAATAAAGATATACATAATGTTTTGGTTGATTTGGGAGCAACTATAAATGTGATGACAAGTGGACACTTTGAAAACATTACCATTAACAGGTATCCAACCTACTAACACCATATTGTAGATGGTAGACCAGTCCGTAGCAAAACCAGAAGGAGTTATTGAAGATGTGGCGGTTATGGTGGAGTCATGGGAATATCCAAGTGGACTTCCTTATATTGCAGCCAAAAGGTAAAACACTTGGTTATCCCATTATTTTGGGCAGACCATGGTTAGCTATAGTTATTTACTACCTTAATTGATTGCAGATCAGGTGATATGACTATCTCAAATGGTAAGAGTTCTAAGAAAATTTCTTTATACCCCTCTACATGACCTTTTATTGATAATCAAGAGCAATTGTGGGTTGATGATCCTGACACTAATAAACAAAATTATCTTCTTTGGCTATGATAACGTTACAGGATCACATACGGAGATGGAAGATATGATTAATCAACCATTGAATGAACACCAACTTGTCCTTGGAACAATTGGACTTAGTTTTGGAACCTATGGACTTAGTTCAGAACCTACGGATTTAGTTCTGGAACCATCACATTTAGTTTCGGAACCATCACATTTAGTTCTGAAACCTTTGGACTTATCTAGGAACAACAACAACAATGATCCCATGCAAATGCAAATAATTTCACTCTGGAGGAATGAGATTTCTCTTGGGGAGGAGAAAAAATAGCCATGGAATTAGTAGTTTTAGTTTCAAAGATATCAGAAATGGTGGGGAATTTTTGGAAAACAACAGTGATGAGGAGTTTGACCGACAACAAGATAAGTATCATAACTCTTCCTACTATCCTTTGTCCAAGTATTCTTTCTCAAGGAATTTTGGAGATGTTGTTACATATCATATGTTATTACCACATCCATGTCCACTAAACACCTTAATGGAACCCTTTCAACAAATCAGTTCATCACACATTGGAACCAAACATGTTGAGATTCAACCAGGTAAAATTTTGAACATTAATAGCTGGTTGAAGAATGATGAAGAAGCTAAATTGTTTGATGTTTTGAAGGATCATACTAGATATTTTTCTTGGGACTATAAAGACATGAAAGGAATCCATCCAAGTATTTTCACCCATCACATCTATACTGAAAACATTAAACCAGTTAGGCAACCTCAGAGAAGGATTAATCCAGCCTTAAGGGACATAGTCAAGCAAGAAATTGAAAAACTATTACAAGTAGGTTTTATCTACCCTATCTCAGATAGTCAGTGGGTGTCTCCTCTTGTAATTGTGCCTAAAAAGAATGGAAAATGGAGAATTTGTGTTGATTATAGGGAGCTAAACAAAGCCACACTGAGAGATTATTTTCCCTTACCATTCATAGATCAAGTTTTGGACAACCTTGCAGGTAAACAATATTTTTCCTTCCTAGATGGCTTTAGTGGATATAATCAAATAGATTTTGTTGTTGAGGATCAGGATAAAACTACCTTTACTTGTCCATGGGGTACCTTTTCCTATAGGGTATTTCCATTTGGACTATGTAATGCTCCAACAACCTTCCAAAGAGTTGTATTAGCAATTTTTGCAGACCTAATGAATGATTGTGTAGAGGTATACATGGATGACTTTATTGTACATGGAAACACATTTGATGATGCTTTGAAGAATTTGGACAAAGTACTAACAAGATGTGAGGAACACCATTTGTCTCTTAGTCATGAGAAATGTTTAATGATGGTTGATGAGGGGATTGTATTAGGACACCACATTTCAAAAAGAGGAATTCAAGTTGACCAAGACAAAATTAGGATTATTTCAGACTTACCTATTCCCAAACCCCCACAGATATCAAGTCATTTTTAGGGCATGTTGGATACTATAGGTGTTTTATTAAGGATTTTAGTAAAATTGTTGCCCCCATGTTTAGTTTACTTACCAAGGATTGTGAATTTTGTTGGGATGAAAAGTGTCAACATGCTTTTGAGGAAATTAAAGAAAAATTAATCACTGCCCCAATATTGAGAGGACCTAATTGGGAGAAACCTTTTCACATCCAAACAAGATGCCTCAAATAACTCAATAGGTGTAATTTTGGGACAGAAAGATGAAGAAGGGAAAATGTATGCTATTTATTACCTTAGTAAAAATCTTACTCCCACTGAGAGAAATTACACTACCACTGAAAAAGAATTTCTTGTTGTGATCTATGTAATTAATAAATTTAGACATTATATCATAGGGTACAAAATATTTGTACATACAGATCACTCAACAATTAGATACTTAATGAACAAACCAAGTGGTTGGAGGTAGGATAATTAGATGGTTATTACTTTTACAAGAATTTGATATTACCATAGTAGATAATCAGGAAAATCTAATGTGGTAGCTGATTTCTTGTCAAGACTGACCACTACAGGGGAGCAAGATCAATTAAGGACAACTTTCAGATGAACAATTGTTTTCTATTTCAGCTGATACACCATGGTTTTCTGATATGGAAAATTATCTTGCAACAGGGAAGTTTCCTCCTTCTTTCACTAAGAAACAAATGAAGAAGTTGATCAAAACTAGTGCACAATTTAAATGGTTAAATGGAATGTTGTTTAAATGTGGTCCTGATTTGGTTTTACGTAGGTGTGTGAGAGAAGATGAAATATTTGACATACTCGAGGGCATGTCATGATGAACCAAGTGGAGGACACTTTTAGTAAAAAGAACAACTCACAAGATACTTGGCACTGGCTATTATTGGCCATCTCTGTATAAAGATGTGAAGAGATATATCAAGTGGTGTGATCCCTGTCAAAGGATGGGACAACCAACCTTTACTAGTGAAATGCCTCTGCAACCTCAAGTAGTGATTGAACCATTTGAAAGGTGGGGATGGATTTTTTGGTCCCTTTAGTCCTCCTTCACAAGGAAAGGAGCACATTCTTGTGTGTATTGATTATGTGACAAAGTGGGTAGAGGTGTAGGCTTTAACAAATGCCACTAAAGAAGCAGTTGTTGATTTCCTTTGGCACAAAATTATGATGAAGTTTGGTGCACCAAGGAGTATAGTTTCAGATCAGGGGCCACAATTCATGTCTAATATGATCTAGGCCTTCACAATGTACTATCAGATCAATCATAGGAAGTCATCTCCCTATCACCCACAATCAAATGGACAAGCAAAAGTAACAAACAAAGAATTGGAAAACATCCTTACCAAAATAGTTGAATCAAGTAGAAGAGATTGGGTAAAGAGACTACCTGAGGCTGTTTGGGCATATAATACAACTTGGAAGACTACAACAAGGGTTTTCACCATATGAGTTAGTCTATGGGAAAAATCCCTTGTTACCTATTGAATTTGAACTACAAACATTGAGGACAACAACTAAAGTGGGTATTGAGTTGGATGCAACACAAAAGGAAAGAATTCTTCAACTCAATGAATTGGATGAGTTGAGAATGGAAGCACTTCAACAAACAGAGATAATCCAAGATCAAAGGAAGCAAGTGGCATGACACACATATCAAGAAAAGGAAATTCAAGGTAGGAGATTGGGCATTACTATTTGATTCCAAGTACCAACAATTCAAGGGAAAGTTGAGAACCAGATGGTTGGGACCCTATCAGATTGAGAAGATATTTGACAATGGCTCTATTCAGCTACTTCCCATTGATGGTAGTAGAAGGACACTTTTGGTCAATGGACATAGGCTAAAACTTTATAGGAAGCCTCCTACTAGGGATGAATTCTTGAAGCAGATTGAAGTAGACAAAGAATTTGATCATATGGAAGAACCCAGTTCTTCCAAAATGATCAAATAATCAGATGCATGGATCCAAAATAAAGGGAAGAGAATGAAAACCAGCAAATGGTGTTTCTCTTCCCAAAAAAAAAAAAAAAAAAAAAAATAAAAAATATAAAGGGAAAGAATGAAAACCAGTAAATGGCATTCTCTTCCCAAAAAAAAAATCTCTCAAAGATCAATTGAAAACCAGCAATGGTGATTGGTCTCCTCAATAAATGGCTAATGCAAAATAAAAAGAATTTGTTTGAATTCCAGCTGTCTTTTCTAACCATTTTTCCTTTTTCACTTTTAGGAATGATGAGTCATCAAGACAGAGGGATTACATCAGCAAAGGATGGTAATTATGTCTTGAACTTATTAAAGGTTAAATTAAAAGTTTGCATGTGTGATTAGACTTGGTTTAAAAGGTCGGTATGATGAGTCATTTATTGTGCATTATGATTAAAAGCAAGTAATCATGAGGTTGATGTTGATAGAATAAGAAAGTGGTGGTGCATTTATAATTACCTATCATGTGGGTGGAATAAACGAAGTTGAGAAGAATTGTTAGAAGAATTTCAAAGAGGAAGTAGAAGAATTGTATTTGAATTCCGTAGCTAAACCCATCAATTCCGCAGATAAACACAACATAGTTTTGTAGCTAAATACAATAGTTCCACAACTAAATCTAGTAGTTCTGCAACTAACTTTGAATTTGAAGAAAGAAGAATTTGAATCATCCTCTTTGCTATGGGGATTAAAAAGAAGTCAGAGCTAGAGGATGATACCCAACTTCTTGCAGATGAAGAAGTGGCAGCCATTTTTGGACGAGCTAGGGTGGTTGGAGTTCTGAAAAAGTTCTTGAGGTACAATGACGAATTGGTAAGAGAATTCATTGTAAATTTAGAAGAATCCAGAACTAAAGTTAGAAGCATTATAATTCCTTTTATTGTCAATACAATGAGTAATGTGTCTGGAATACCAATTGTGCAAGTCCCAAATCTGTCAAGGGAACCCTTAAAGATCTAGTGGAAACCTTGATACAAGAGGGGGAATCTGAGCCCCAATATATCTATAACACCAAGAAAATCATAAAGGGGGTTAGAAGGACCAGCTTTCCCAAACCCTTTGATATGGTAGCATTTTGGGTAGTTAAGTATTTAACTTGCGATGGTCAATTTGGGACTATGGGAAGAGAAGTCCTTAAGATGTTAATATATCTTAGGTATGGGAATTCAAAACCAGAATATATAGTAAATATTCTAGGATTCCTTTTTGAATCCATCCAGACAATGGCTCAGAGGTATTCTTGGGAGTTGGAACAATCAGACATCATGGGTTAATCCATTTGGTATCCCAACACCATTTTCTTTCAAAGAAAAATGGAAGAGAAGTTTCTTAACAAGTTTAAGCAAAACCTTGATATTATCAGGAGGGGAATACCAACCCCTTTTTCTCCTACAAGTAATTTGGAGATTGATGCCCCTGTAGAGGAGAAGAAAGAAATAGGTGGGGGTAATGTACCAAAAAGAAGGAGATCTGAAAGAAGGATTAAAGCTGTAGAATCTATTGTGCTCTGTCAAAGAAACTCCTTCCTCTGCGCAATGTCAGGAGAACTAATATCTATCTCTGATAGTGATAGTTCACCTAAGCTAGAGCATGAAGTAAAATCCTAGAAGAATCTCTAGGAGGAAACCCATTTCCAGACATTTTGAAGCTCCCCAAAGAAGAAGAGTTCATAAGAGATCTAGGGAAATTCTAGAAGAAATGGAAGAACATGATGGGTTGGAAAAAGAAGTTCTTTGATATTTTGGGCAGCATGGCCATGACTCCTCCTGGACCAAGCCAAACTGAGATGGAGAAGGGAGATGAAAGATTTGAGGAACATGATTTTCAAGAGTTTGGGGAACCAACAACACAATCACATGAAGAAGAGGAATTGACATCCTGGAAATGAAAAGGAAATCCCCTTTGGTAGAAGAGGAATGTTCATTTCCCAATGAACTTTCAGAAAAGGAGGAATTTTTTAAAACAAACTCTTTTTTTGTCAGAGCGAGAACTCATCATCAGAGAGAAAGATGATGAATTTTTTATAATTTGAGGATTCTAATAAATATGGATTTAATCAATTCTATATTACATAATGTTCAATAAATATTTAAATAAATATTATATCATAACATAATTAAATAAAGAAATACTTACATAAAATAAATAACACAAGTGACAATATTTATAGTGGAAAACCCTAACAAGGTAAAAACTACTTTGAAAATAACCTTTTACTTTAGAGAACTTATTTTACATCCAGTAAGATCACCTCCTCCTTTAAAACCCTATTTACCAAGGGTAAAACTAAATCACTTGATTTTCACACCTTTGATATATTTCCCGAATATATCAAATGAGAACCTAAAGTCCTTTTTATATAAGGTGATCGGGTATGTCTCCGACCCACCTTTTCAACCTAAAATGGTTGACACATACACCTAGGTTTATAATATTTAATATTAGAAATATAATCATTTCATGATATTAAATATTTAACTTAAAGTATATACCTAGGTTAACATATTTAATAATAAAAATATAAATATTTCATATTATTAAATATTAACCTATATATTAGTGATGGACCCATATACATTAAGGGTTGGCAGACCACTTAATCATTATGTTCCAACACTCCCCCTTAATGTTAAGTGAGATAACATAACATATGCCAATAGATTACCTATCCATGGTACACTACAAGGTTTACAATCCTTAAACCATAAAGATTTTAGGCTAGCATACCGATTGAAGGAATTATAACACCTTCATCATACTCAAATTACCTTTTGGTACAAAAGGATTTGGAATCTCAAAGATCATCCCATGATCGGTGACTAAGTATAATTTGTGAGTTTTACATGTTCTCACGAGGTTCTCATAAAAGATTATCGAACCCAACCATATATGAGCCTTTTACAACCAAGGACCTCCTTAATAATATGCTTGTATTGGATGTTTACCAAGTAAACTCAATAGCACTAAATATTTTATTGAAGACCGCCTTTAAGATATTTCTAAAAAGAAGTCGAGGAGGTATACATGCCCGAAGGTCTTTTACACTTGCATGAATGTCTTTTTACACTTTCCCCGAAGGTCTTTAACATATGTCCGAAGGTATTTTTACAAAAATCAAGTTCATTCGGAGGTGACATTTTCACGCACACTCCCCTCAATGGAAACTCAACAATCCAAGTTTTCATGAAAGTAACAAAATTTTGTAGCACTCGGGGACTTTGTGAAAATGTTAACAACATGAACTTGAGATTTATCTCATCACTTTACACATCTTTTCACGGGTGAAGCGACATGTATCTCAATGTTCTTCGTCTTCCGATGTTGAAGCTGGATTCTTAATCAAGAGTAATACAACTCGACCACCACATAGAAGAGAAATACTTCCTTTAGCTTACACGTGTATCTCTACCAACGGCCGTTGCAACTACATGATTTTTATTTACTTCTATTGTACTTTTACGCCTCAATAGAAGAAAAAGAAACTCATTGATTGTATTTTGTTGTTCCAAGTAATGGTTCTTACACAAAAAACTTGAATACATATCTAGTATATTTTATAACACAACATCGGTATGGTTAGAATCACAAAATCTATATAAGATAACATTTTCATTCTTATTATAATGTAATCCATAATTGATTGTTCCTTTCAAATGATTCTTTTGCAAGATTCCAATGATCTCTAAAAAGGTTCCTACATAAACCTTGAAGTAATTCCTATAGTATATGAAATATATGATTTAGTTATAGTTAGATAAATCAAACTATCAACTAACAATGTATATAAAATAGATCAACCTTTTTCATATGTAGATTTATGATCAATATTTATTCCAACTTCCATTGAAGTAGAAAATGGTTTACAATCAATCATAATAAACTTTTCAATAAAATAGTTGTATATTGTGTTTTAAAAAATAACAATAAAATGAAATACAATCATACAAAAAACATGATGTGAGAGACCTAACTCATTCATTTCAAATTATTGCTTCAATTTTCATTTAATCCTATGAATTAAATTAGAATTCTCACCAATCATAAGTAAATCATCAACATATATACATATATGATAATATGTGAGCCTTATTGCTTAATAAATATATCATTGTTAGAAGAACAATTAACAAAACCTAATATTTAAAGAAGGAAATAATTTTTGCATACCAAACTCTAAGAGCTTGTTTTAAATCATACAAGGATTTCTCAACTTACAAACATAGTTTTCTTTACCAATTTCTTCAAATCCTTTAGGTTGAAACATGTAAAGTTCTTATTTTAAATCATAATTCAAAAAAAAATTTTCTTATCCATTTGGTGGATTTCCCACCCAAATTGAGAGGTAATTGTAAATAAGGCCATAACAATACTCATTTTAACTATAGGGAAAATGTATCAACATAATCAATACGGGTTTTGATTGAAACCTCTAGCAACAAGTCTAACTTTATGTTTGTTAATACTACCATCCACATTATATTTTACTTTGTATATCACCTAGACCCTATAATACGTTCACGAATCAGGTTCATAAGGTAATTAATGCATGGTACATATGATGGCTTCTAGTCATTTTCATAAGATTAATAGGATTTGAACTTTCTAACATAGATTGAGCCCAATTTAATTTCTTATATATGAAGATAAGAGTTTGAAACATCTATAGCATTAAAACATCATCATGACCATTTACTAATCAGAATCAAAACCATCATTTAGAAGCATTTAATGAAGTAATTTCAAGAGAAGAAGACAACACATGTGAAATTTTCACTAGATTATATCTAGACATTTCATATAAGCTTCGATAATTAACATGTCCTAACCTTTCATGCCATAGTTTTGAATTATTCAAACTTTGAGATATAAAACAAGATGCAGAAGAGAAATCATAAAAAATATACAGAAAATTTATTTGAATTCCTTCACTATTTTACTCTCATTACTATCCTTAATATACCAAGTATCCTTCATGCATGGATTCTAGTTGTGTCCATACCTCTTTCGGATGTTCGATATTACCAATGTGTAGAAGGTACTCATTGTTCACATTGCGTAGAATCATAGAAAAATCCTCCTACATTTATTGTAAGAATTTATTCATGTTAAATACAGTTGCTTGACAACCGGTGGGAGCAACCTCAAATCCATAAACAATCATCCAAAATTTTTTCACCATAAATTTTGTTTTGACCCAAATGTTGTAGTTGGTTTCATTCAGGATTTGGGTTTTGTCAAGATAGAAATAGTTGGATGCCATTGTTTTCTAAACTTGTAAAACACACCCCATTATAATATACAATGTACCATAGAGTTAGATACATATTTATCGATAATAAAAATAACACTTTTAATAGAATCAGATCTAAAGAAACTATTTGATCATAACTAATTTTGTCATTACAATGCATACTAATTAACCTCCCATGATCAAAATAATAACCTGCAATATAAAGGGCTCTACATTATACCCCAGATCTATATAAAAATATTTCCAACCATATAGAAGTGAAGAAGAGACCCCTAAGAATGCATAACAACTTCAAATTTCTAAAAAATTAATGTAGACAAAAATCTAGCCAACTTAAATTTGATGTCTAAATGACCGTCATAATGGCTTATTTTTTTGGTCTGTCGTGATGGTCATTTGACCGTCAATTTTAACACAATAAAAGTTTCCTGGAACCTATGAGCTTAAATTTGATATCTAAATGACCATCATATTGTCTTATGTTTGGTCTACCGTGATGATCATTTGACCGTCAAATTTAATGAAACCAAAACTTGTTGTGTATTTCCGAGAATATGAAATTCTAGAATTTCTTCTTTTGTATAATATTAGGGAGGTTATATTTTAACACATTATAATAACCTATTATAATTTATAATGTAAAAACATATACAATTTTTTTAAAAAAAAGAGGTATATTGTTTATAGAATGTAAATAAAAAACAACATATAGTTCATATAAATTATAAACTATAATATATTTTATATATAAAAAACATATAACCCTTATTAAAGGGGTTTAAAGGAGAGACCGAGGTTAAAAGAATTTTACCAGGTGCAAGTAGATTTATGAGAGTATAGATTAACCTACATATTTTACAGAGGGGACAAGTAATTTCACCCGACCAATGAAATAAATTGAAATCCCTATTTTTATGAACCTTGTCTCCTCCTTTCATTTACTCTTAATTTTACCCCGCACACATTTAAAACTCTAGAAATATTGTAAAATATTTTATACTTTTAATAAATATTTACTAAACTCAAAGGTTCATTTATATAGTTTTTATAAACTATAAGATATAAATGAATGGGGCCGCCCCTTACATGGATAATATAAATGGTTAGGGACACATGTTAGGTTTTATTTAATAAGTATTAAGATTTAAAAAGTAATCCCTTTATGGCTAAGAAATAAACACAAGTCCCTTACTAAAAATAATAAGCACTTTAGTTTTTTTAAACATATATAAACCAAATCTAATAAAATTTATATTTTAAGCGGTTTAAAATAACCATATATATAAATATGATTCAAACCTAGGTTTGTTTATTTTTAAAAAAAAACTATATATGCCTAGATTTATAAGTTAAGTTTAAATATGATTTAAACTTAGGCTTAGAATATGGTCTGTTGAATCTTCCCTCAATCCCATGTAATTTTAATATGGTTTAAGGCTTTTTATATATATATATATTTTTTCAAAACTATATAAATTTTAATATGATGTTTAGATAAATTATTATATAAACCTTATTCTATATTATATATATTTTTATTTAAAAATAATAATATAGTTTTTAAATTATATAGGATATAGTTATAGATTAACTATAAACTATAGTTTTTTAAATCAAATCCTTTTAGAGGGGACCAAAGAATACGGGTATGAATTTACCTTCGAAATATTTAACATGTAAATATTTGAAGTCTCTTTTTCCATATACATCAATCTCCAAACAAACATTAATTCCATATAATTTAAAAATGTAAATGAAAGTAAGAATCATAAATTAAAAACCCCTAAAAAATTTACGAGAGTTTAATTGCACAAATATAATGCCAAAATAAATTAGGAAAAAAAAGGACCTTTGAATAATTTTAAATACCTTTTCGGGTTGGTTGAAAAAAACCCATACAAATTAAATAAATAAAATACACAACATTTTATCTTAATTTATTTAATTTACCTTGCTCTGTTACCATGTTAGAAAACCCTAACATGGTAAAAACCACTTGAAAATAACCTTTTACTTCATAGAACTTATTTTACATCCGGAAGATTACCTCCTCCTTTAAAATCCTATTTATCAAGGGCAAAACTAAATCACTTGATTTGCACGCCTTTGACATATTTCCGAATATATCAAATGAGGACCTAAAGTCCTTTTTATATAAGGTGATTGGGTATGTCTCCCACCCACCTTTTCAACCTAAAATGGTTGACACATACATCTAGGTTTATAATATTTAATATTAGGAATATAATTATTTCATGATATTAAATATTTAACCTAAAGTATATACCTATGTTAGCATATTTAATAATAGAAATATAAATATTTCATATTATTAAATATTAACCTATATATTAGTGATGGACCCATATACATTAAGGGTTGGCTAGACCACTTAATCATTATGTTCCAATGAATTAAACTTCCTCAAACTCAAGTTGGAACAGAGGGAAATGCTCATTGAACAAATAAAAAATAAGCTCACGAATAAGAATGAAGAAGTGACAATGGTCAAACAATAGATGATGGAAAAAGAAGAAGAATGTCAATTTTCCAGAAGACCAAGTGCTTTATGTCAATGATTCTGCCTGCACTGGATTGACTTATGCGGCCATTCAAACAAGATTGTGGGATGATACTGCGGGAACTTAATGAATTCAAAACATCAAATGAGGACTTGAGAAACAAGATGGAAGAAGAAAAGAAAGCAAGTAAGAAATGGGAAGAAAAATTCTACAAAGAGGAAGAAGAAAAATTTAAATGTCTTGTAAAAATACAAATGGTTTGCATGATGAGTGAAAAATTACTTACATGCAGGAGACCTTCTCTTGCATACAATATATTTTTAGAAGAACAATTTATTCATTGGAAGTTGTCAAGAATTACATGTGGCCTTCCACATGAAATAAAAGATGAATATGAGTTCATGATAGCCTATTCCTCAGCTAGTGTAGAGTAGAAAAATATTCTCTGCGAATTCTATCTCTGCAATCTTATGTTGGAAAAGAACACATGCTTTATGATCAATTTATATGTAGGGGAAAGCCAGTTGAATGCATTTGTTTCTGTTCTTCAAAATCAGGTTACATGGAAAGAGAGATTTTGAGCATCTATTAAAATCCAGTTCATCTAGTCTCTACATGAGGGATCACTATGGTAAACCATCTGCCTTCGTTATACATTTCAGATCCCATGCTTTTGATAGTCGGTTCAAGGCACACTACCTACTAGTTTACAGAAAAGTATTGATGCCTTCACCTCTTATGAGGAGGAGAACTTTGAAGAGATTTATGATGGATGTTTGAAAATATGGGAGTTTCTCACAGTTGCATTGAGAAGAAGATAAGTAATATCTCCCAAAAACTTAATATGGATCTTAGAAAGAGCTAAATCCTTGTGCACACTAATCCCTTAGGTCAATGAAAAATGTAGGGGCATATGGATGGGAATGAGAACAAGGCATACCCTTTTTATCACTCCCATGTCTCCATGAAAAAACAGAGAGCCTCAAGATCCCACTCAATTTGAAGAATGACAAAGGAAAGTAGAAGTAGGATCAGGGTATAGTACTTCTGAACTAAAACATTGGGATATTCAGTTTCAACCATTTGACTTGAGCAGTCAATTAGAATGCAGAATACACAACCCAAGATTTGAAGAGTAAAGTTTGTAAGGGGACTTACAAACAAGTAAGTATGGGGAGATGATAAGGCCAAAATATGTCTCGTTAATGCATAATTAATGATCTTATTTTACTCTCATTTTTATCAAGTTTGACTGCATTTTGTGACTTTTGTTTGATCTAATGTAAGTTAGGATGTAATTGTCCATCTTTTGTTGAATATTAGTTCTAAAGTTTAAAAGATCTGTAATTCCTAACAAAGTGTGTGGAAATTTAGTTTTTGTAATAAAACAGGTCATAATCAGTCAAGAGAATGGAGTATGAAGCGATCAACATGTTTTTGGGAGCCTTGGCTTCAATACAACTTAGTTCTGGAACTTCCAAACTTAGTTTTGGAACTCTATCACATAGTTTATGAGCTCTATCGTTTAGTTCTGAAACTTTCAACTTAGTTCGAAACCCCAACACTTAGTTCGGAACTCCTGCATTTAGCTCCGAAACTTTCACGGTTAGATCAAGAACAATCCCCTTTAGTTCTGGAACTTCTCCAAAGTTCCAAAACCAATGGGAATCTATTATTTTGATGACATCCAATGATAGAGAAATCAATGAAGCCTTTCAATCAGGAGTAGATCAGAAGATTTCTGATTCTTCATACTCGAAGATCTAGGGATAACTTATCAGACAACTATACGTCCAACAAGGTTCCAAATTCAACATCTATTTTGGGCATAATTCGGTTCCATTTGAATTGGTAGAACAACTATGGCTGTAAATGCATCTTTGAAATAAATACATATATAGAGACATGTAGATAGATTAAAAAGATAGAACATACATATACAAACATATAGAGATAGAGAGATAAAAATATTCAATACATTTTTGTAAGATAGAATATTTCAACAATAAAATAGCCACTTCATTTTGAGAGAATATTACCTTGTCAAATCCTGATTCAAGGTGGAGCAAGGGCCCACTCCTCCAAGAACCAGGATTCTCGTTTCATTGGTATTTATATTTCTAAAGCAAATAGTGTAGATCTGTTAATTTTGTAAATGTCTTGGATTCTTTAAATTACACTTTGTTTTATACTTGTCCCTACAGGTGTTATAGACTAGATTTTCATTTCCTTGTAAGATTTTCACAACATTTTTAATCGTGTGTTTATTTCCAAGCAAAGTGTGTTTACTTATGCATTGTGTGTTTATTTCGAAATCTATTTATTCTTGTATGTGTGTTTATTTCCAACAATTCATTCCAACAATGAGTGTTTATTTCAACAAGTTTCTTACAACATAGAGATAATAAGGCTTTGGCCATGGAATCTTAAAGACACTATAAAAACCCCTAGAAAATAAAATAACAAATACCTATAGTCAATTACTAGATCACTAAGATTTTTTGTTGCATATAGCTTTGGACACCCCCTGGTTTGAATATGACATCAAAAAGAGTTGATTAAATGAAGGGAATAATAACACCCATCAACATGTATCCTTTCTTGGGGCACCATTGTCAACCCTTGTCATTAATTCACACAAGTTGGGCTGAAGCTTGATAAAAAAACATTGCATTATGTTTCTCTATTAGGTTAGCTTGTTTACTTTCTCACATTGCATTGCATTATGTATATTGTATGGAGTTAAGCGCCGTTTTAATTTCTCGTATTGCATTGCATTTTGTATGTTACATGGAGTTAGTGTTTTTAGCAATGGAAAATTTTTCGTATATGGATTTTCATGTCATACTACACTTTTGTTTTTTCTTTTTAATAAAGACCGATGATGAAGATCATTAGCAATATGATGAAAAGAAAAGTTGTTTGAAAGGAAATGGATGACTCTTAGCTCATTCCCCCTTCCTCATTTTCTTTTTCTATATCCCCTTTCTTTTCTTCACACTATTCTTTCTTCATCTTTTCGATCGTCGATGGACCTCTTTCATCACCCACCGACACTCGAGGAGGCACCCTTAATTCTATTAATTTTTCTTCTATCCCTTCAAAAAATTTACTTGTTTATGTTTGTCTACTATCTTTGAAGTGGCATAGCTTACACCACCCCAAAGAGGGAAAAATGTAGACACCTAAATTATGCTTACACTTAGCATTTCCTATAATTAAACCGATTGATGACACTTTGTCAATTAGCTATTCTTTGCTCCATTCTCGGATGCCCATTCACGACATTATTTTGGTCGTAATTCTTCCTATAATCAACTAATTTAGCTAATAACCCCTCTTATTAGCTAAAACCTTCAACCATTTAGAATCTCCTATTTCCCTCTCGAACCACTTTTGCAGGATTTCTAGGCTATGTATCGACCACATGTGATTAATCGGACTCTTCCTAAACTCTCACAAGTCATTAATCACTTGCTAATCAATTTTAACTAGCCTAAACCTATCTTAACTAGTCTAAAGCATGTTTACCACTCCTAATCATAAAGTGCTTTTGGCTTACCTTTAGTCCCACATGCATCCAATGTTCAAATTATTCCAAACCAAAATCTATAAATAGAAGGCTAAGCCCTCCCTTTCAATTTTACTTTGATTATCATATCAAACCTCTTGACTCTTTGGAAAGGCATTAGACCTCATTTGTGGTAGCTTTAAGCTATAAGACATTTGATCTTGGCCATACTCCATTGTTAAGACCTCCTCCATTATAGCTAATATCTTAATACACCATCCATCATCCAAGCTTGAGTAAATGAGAAGAACCATATGGCCTTGTAGCCATTAATGGTGAGCTCTCATTCTTAAAAATCTTGAGATTCATACCAAACATCACATTTGATTGCTAGGATCTTCATAGGTTTAATGTTTTGTAGCTTTCAAAAGAGTAGAGAGTAGTATATATGCTAGGTTTTGATGTTTTTGTCAAATTTATGATACATGTATAGGAGTAACTCTTGTTTAGCTCTTATCTCATAGTGCATAGTTGAGTTAGTTAAGCTTTGAGGTTCTCTAACCTCATTTCTATAGCTTTGTAACTTTTCTTTGAACACATTTTGCACGCCGGTGGGAGCTACTCCATAGTCCTTTAGAAGTTGTTTTTGAGATTTTCATTTCCATATCTAACCATTTTCATGCTTTTAGGGTTAAATAGCTTGTTTTCTAACAGATTTCTAACTTTAGGTGGGATAAATCTCCCTTTTGCATGAATGTTTAATGGGTTAAAGCTAAAAATAGGTTTTAATGGTGAAAAACTAACCTATTGGCATTTTTAGATTTTTCGTTTTCGTGATTTTATGTGGTTTTACAGTACGCGTAGGCATCCTGAAAGCACTTATAAAGTCATTCTAAGCGCGTAGGTGTAATTTTTACTATTTTTACATAGGGGTGCGTACACATCATTACAGGTGCATATCCATCATTTTGGGCGCACAAGTCATTTTGGGAGTGCACATGTCATTACGGCGCACATGCATTGAAATGTATTCATTACATATCTTTCGGAGGCTATAAATTTTGCTCCCGAACTCAAAATGACTCCGTTTCTTTTTGCGTTGGAAAGGTATTGAAGTGAACTACGTAATGGAAACATAAAATTAGGATTTTGACTTACAGAAAATTTATGGTTTACTTTATTAGCTAACTAGTCATTTTCTAACATGTCTTAAAGTTTGCAAAATTGTTTTCTTGGTTATTCTAACACTTTGAAAGGTCTTTGTGGGACTAATCGGTGGTTTGCATGTTCTTTTGATCTTATTTTTAGCCTAACTTAGTTAAGTGTTTGCATTTTTCATTTGTAGAGGTCTTTTGAAGTGCATATGCTCTTCCCTCACACCTTCTAGGTGATCTTGGGAACCAAAAACATTTCAAAACCTTCTCTTTTCTTTCAAAACACTTCAATTTAAGTTTTATAAAGGATTAACTTTCAAAGTTGGCTAAAAGGAATTATTTTTCACAATTACTTAAGTATTTTCCATTTCTTACCACGTTTGAGTGGGATAGCTTGTTGTGTATGCTCTTTCCTTGCATCTTAGGACGATATGGGAAATCAAAAGCAACATCTTATCCTCTTTATATGATGTTATTGGAAAATTACTAATCTTGGTGTAGGACCAAAATCGTGTGTCAAAGAATCGGAGGCTAAAAAAATACTAATGTGTTTGATATATGTTTCCAAAAGGTGTGCTACGTAAAACCACACTAAGCTTAAAAAGATTAAAAAAACACCACATTCAACACATTGTATATGCAAGTTTGGAAAAGGGTACGTCCTATCCGCTTAACTAGAACGTAACCCCTTTGGCATAATGCCTTAAGCTATAAAAATGGGGTTTGTTATAGGAACCCTAAAGTAGTCCACCATTGAATAACCTTATGGATAAAACAGGAAGTGCTTTGCACACCCACTTGACTAGATTTTTACATTGTAAGTTAGAGTCAAAGTTATCCGTATCGCGATCCAGTGACAATACAACTGAATGCACTAGTTTCTCATTATATTAAAAGGGGGTAAAGTAAAGCTGAGATACTCCTTAGGAAACCTTGGCAAATCGAGCTCGCATTAGACAAAATTATGACACCTAGTTGAGCGAACTACCTAGGAAAGCCATATCTTCTTGGAGCCCACTTTGCTAGTCCAAAACCATTGTGTCTTGTTCAAGCTCTCACAAAGTGACGAATTACTTGAACTCAAAACCTTATTTTTCGAACAAGGAAAAGAGTCCACTTAAGTTGAAGCTAAGTGTCACTCATCATGATATTTATGACGTATTACTTAGCTTAGTTTCTTTCTCGCCTTAGGATGAGGTGAAACTCTGCCCAAGTAATACTTAGTTCATTTCCACCCCATTTGATCTATACCTTTGCATTCTTGTTGCCCATTTGGGATAAGGAAGGCATGTTTCGTGAGTGTTATCAATAGATTGTGTTCACCACTTTTATGTTTATTTACACTCATCCATGTTTATGAGTTGGGTTATTAAACATTTAAAGTGTGTGGGTATGTTTTTACATCTTGATAGCCACTTGATATTGATTTCAATATCATCATCATAGTTAGGATTGGTTCATCATTTGATCCCCTTAGACATGTTACCTTGTTTACATTGTCTCGACACAATTAATATACTTATGTCATGTTTCTCGTAAATGTGATCTAAGTGTCTACATTATGGCGTGATTATGCCCAAATTTTAGCACATCCTTAGTATACTTTGACTTAGTTTTACTTCAAACATTGTCAAAATATTGAAGAGTGTCGTTTACTTTGTTTGTGTCATTTTGATACCACTTTGGCACTAATATCTCACTTCTTCACGAAGCTTGATTAACATGTCCAATTGGTGTGGTTACGTAGCTTACATTTGTAATCCTCTCCCTTTGACGTTTAGGCCTTGTTGGTTAATACACTCGTCGTGGTATCCTTTGATTGGGAGTCACATCTACCCCTTGTTAATACTTACACCTTGTTCATTTCAAACTTCACTTAAGAATTAACATTGTGTTGATCATCTTTGCATTGAATTGTCATTGAGACACACATTTGCATAAGGAGTATTTCCTTATTGATTGATTTTGTGTTTTGCACTTGCATGATAGTTCCTTGTAATCAAACATCTTATAAACATGTTTGTCTAGGAACAATCCTTTTAGATCCTTTAGTCTTTCACACTTACAACTTGTCAAAACCTTGATTAGATAATCTAAATTGTGCCATCACGATGTATATTTTCCTTAGGTTCCCTTTATAAAATCACGCAAGCATCTCCATACTTGAAATGTCTAGTTGGTTGTCTTTATGTTACCCGAATTTACATGGAGCCTTCTTCACTTTGAAGAAGTTTGAGCACACTATCTAGGTCTAGGAATTTGTACCTAAATGATGCCAACAATGACTGACTATTGCATGGTTCCTCACACTTACAACAATACAGAACCTAGGTTTAGGCATTCACATCAAAATATGCCCATTACGACTAAACCTCATTTGGTTCTTCATGCTAGAGGGCTTGTTTGGGAACCTTATTCCCCACCTTCATATCATATTCGGTGGTATGCCTTGGACACTTTTGATGCAAATTATTATTCAAGTTCCTTAACTCTTCTTCTAATTATGATCCTAATTATTCCTCTGATGCCTCTCATTCTTCTAAGGCTTCTGATCAACTATTATTCAGATGTGACTCCTATGTTGCAATCCTCCCTTTCTTTGCAATACCATCTTCATCAAATATCTAAAGTGACTCTTATGTCATGGTCCTCCTTGCCTTCGTAGGACCTCCTTTATATTTCACCTCGACAACCCCTTCATTTGTTGAAGAGTTCTCAACTCAAAGTTCTTCTAATCAATCATCCAAGTCGATTCCTACGTCACGATCTATAGAATTTTGGATACAAAATCCTCTTATTCTTCCTCCACGACATCGTCTTATAGGGAAACCTATACCAACCAATTCTAAATCCACATCTTCATCCATTTATGAGATATCTCAATCCAAGTCTACTTCGTCTCTCGAGTCATCTTCTTCTATTAATCAGGATCTAATTCCTCTTTGGCCTCTAAGTCATTTCGATCATGCCTTATTATATATTCATCCATCTTCTAAAGATCAATGTCTCTGTGACCACGTCGAACCATTAGAAAGAAGCCATGTGCTAAGATATCATTTCGAAGCACTATCAAAACTCTTTGTGGGAGGGATAAAGTCAAGCCTTCCCCTTGTCTACATCATCACAAAAATTATAAAACTTCCATGCTTGTTGGGCACGTTTCTTCTAGTCAACCTCCTATGGTCTAAGAACAACAACCTCTACTAATCAATTTATCTCAAAATGAAGGAACAATCAGACTACACGAAGATATTCCTATAGAGGATTAAAAACAAGGATTATTTCTAGAACTTGATATGCTCACGTATGGGGAGGAAGAAGTTGATTCCTTTTATCATAACATAGAGGAAAATCCTAAGGTCATGGAAATTTATTCTTTTTGTTATTCCATCTTCACCTTCCTCTAAGCATGATGAGATACCAAGGTCTAGCATTGATCCATGGCCCTTCTTCTCGTTACCCAATCATTCTTTATCTATCACAATTCCTCATTCATAATCTCACCTTGGGTCTAATCTTGGTAACCCATCCTCATCTTCTCTTGGGCCACATATTAATAGCCCTTTGTCGTCTATTAGTGAATTCGCTCCATGTAGCCCTTTACCCTCCATTCTCTGGCCACGTCCTAGTATACCATTATCTTGTGATATCCTTGGCTCACCACTTGGTATACCTCCATTTTCTATTTGTGGGTCACCTCCTAGTATCCCCTTGTCATCTTCTTCCATTATAGGGCCACATCCTAGTATCCCTCCACTATACTTTATTTATGAGCCACCATGGGGTAACCCATTACCTTCTATTCTTGGGCCACATCCTAGTAGCCCTTCATCCTCTTCTATCTATGGGAAATCTACGAGTAGTCCATTGTCTTCCATCTTAAGGCCACATCCTAGTATCCCTTCCTCATCTTCTAGTCATGGCTCACATCGGGTAGTTCATTCTCTTGATCCTTGGATGATATTCTCTTCATCCATCACATTGTTCTAAATTTCCATGTTCTTCTCCCACTTCTTGGGATTAGACATGTCACATAGTCACTTATAAGAAACCCAAACAGTTCATTATCAAGATAATATCAAAACTCCAAAGATCTCTAAAGCTCCCAACATTTCAAATAATCATAAGGTTCATAATCCACCATGATTCAAGAATGCACATCAACACGTAACCATCAAGTATGGTGCAAAGTGCATAAACCTATAGATAGGGAAATCAATCTCCCGCATATAAAATCAACGTTTCAAGCTAAATCATAGTCATTTGTTGAGTATGAGCTCACCTCGATCATTGAGATCGGGGGATAACATAACTCTTGATAAGCAAACATGTCTAGTCTCCCTTATCAAGAAAATTACAAACATTGTTGTTGGATCCTATCACGCCGTAGAGTGAATTTGTTAGTCCCAACTTTCTAAAAACTATCAAAAATATAAAAATCAAAACAATTTCAAAAATACAAAAAAAAGAAAAAAAAAAAAATCAAAGTTACAAAGATCAAACATTGTAATTAGGTATTGCATACACATGGATGTTCTTTTTTCCCTATGTTGTTATTCTCTGCAAGTCTTCCTTCCTTTTTAATTCCTTCGGTAATATTTTGGTTAGCTCATTTACACACATTTTTTATGTTTATCTCTATACTATCTCATCGACCTTGGTCTTTTATCACCTTGCTAAATTAAGAAATGACTGACCTCTTAGAGATCCTATCACATTCAACATCTAATAAAATTGTTATGAAGGACTTCTTGGATGTATTTTTTGACACTAGTCAATGCTTTCCTCACAATCACTTCCATATCCTTCCACCAAACCATTAGTGATTCTTAACGAGAAAAGAAGTGATCTTTGATTTCATGTGAAACAATGACTAGCCCTATTCAAAAAAAAATTACTTTTAAAATAATGGGTCGTTTTGTGTTTTTATTGCACGAAAGTTCTTGTATTGTGTGGGGATATTCCCAAAGAGCCATATTAGCCTTTTTGCCAAATACCCGGATGCCCAAAGTTGTTATATTCTTCGTAGGATTTGTCTACGGGAAATTTGTATTTAATTATTTTGAGCCCGTGATGAGGCTATTTGCCCCGCCCCATTTTGACTCTGTTATGATCGAATATGTCATTACTCTTATGTACGAAGGGTTTTAACTTGGAATAAGTTTTGGGCTTTATTTGTAACTTTTGACAATTTTTCGTGTTTTTGTGTTGTCCGTTTTTGTTTTCTTCGTGAAATTTCTCTAGAACAATTCCTTTCTTGGTTTGGCTTGATTCTTGGCTGGAGTAGCTAGAGAACATATCGCACGTTATGCCGGAGGAAGTCACCATCGGAGGTGTCGGATCCTTTTGGGAAAAGTGAAGTCGTGCACGGAAAAGCCCCTGTGGGGATAGGCGCATTTTTGGAAAACAAAGGATTTCTGATGGGAAAATAGGCGGGCATGATGGGAATTTTATACTTGCCTAGCAGGTAATTTTTCCCATGATATAAAATACATTTAAGGCTGCGGTGGGAAAATTAGAAGCGACGGGCAGGTGGGATTTTATTGAATCTGCCGTGGGGGCGGGTACTTTTTCCGTGATAGAAAATTCACTTACTGCTGCAGTGGAAAAAATAGAAGCGGCGGCGGTAGGTGGGAATTGTGTGTGGCTACACTAACAGGTAAGGGGAGAATTTTTCCCGTGATATAAAATTCACTTAAGCTGCAGTGGAAAAGTTAGAGGTATGCTTTTGAAACTCCAGGGAATTTATTGCCTACCTTGCAAATAAGGTAAAAATTCCCATGGTGAAATAAAAGAAAAGTGACTTAAGTGAAATCATGGGATTTTATTGCCTGCCTTGCAGGGTAAATAATCCCATTGTCAAAGTCAAATCACTTAAGTGGATCATGGGATTTTCAAGGGGCTGCCTTGCGGGTAAAGAATCCCATTGTCGAAATTCTTAAAAATAGAATTCTATTATGCAAAAAGTGCGACCCACATTAGGTGAATAATAATGCATTAAATAAATATTTGTTAATATTTATTCACCCAATTTGGCACCGAGGTTGTGGAAAAGTCAACAAAAGTAAAGGGAATAAATCAATTGGAAATAGAATTCTAAAATTAAATAAATTTAATTTATTTAATGCAGCCCCTTTTGAGAAGGAATTAATATTTTTTAAAGTATTAAATGATTATATTAATTCCTATTTTCAGTGGCTATGGTCAAAGCACCTTTGTGAAGCTTGAGTGAAGTGATGTGTGAAGGATTAAATTGGATTAATTTAATTTATTGGATGGTCCACGATTAAATATGCTATTTTTAAAAGAGAAGAGCATGAGTTTTAATTAAGTAATTACCTTTAATTGTTGGGGGCAATTATTAATTATAGAATTGTGAAGGTTATATAAGCATGGGCAGCCATATGGGTGAATTATTTAATTCACGTGGTAAAGAATTGCAACCAAGAGGAAAAGTGCACCCCCATTTGAAGAAGGATTTTGCTCAGGCAAGGTGGCAACAAGGCTAAAAGCTTCCAAATTTGGTGCATGCTTTGAAGGAGGTTGATCTTTGTCTGCATAATTGTTTGCATAGGTGTTATAGGAGCTCGGGTGTTGTTGAAGGGATTCATGCTCTCTTTATGTGTAAATTAAACACCATTTTTTTGGGCGCGAGATTTGAAAAGTGTAGATTTTTACAATTAAAATTCACTATTCATGCTCCGGTGGCCATTTTAATCTGAATAAATTCACGGTGCTTTATAAAAGAAAATAAACTTTTATCAATGTGGATACATTGCATATATCCTCCAATTTGAAGAATTGTCCAAATTATGCAGTTTGAAGAATTTATTAAATAAGAAGAAAAAGAATTGTTAGATTAAAGATAGACAAAGCTATGGCCAAGAAAGATAAAAAGAAAGCCAACGGAGTCATGCATTGCTTTAAATTTGTAGATATTGGGGACACGGATCTAGGCTTGGAACCTCTTCTTTGAATTGATAGAAAGACTCCACTCATGCGTGTAGGAAAGACTTCACTCATGTGTGCGAGATAAAAAGCGGTGGAATTATTCGAATTTGCAGCTTTTCCATCCATAACTTGATTGCGAGAATTTGTTATCCATATGTAGATCCAGATCCGAGATCTCATAGTTGCAAAAGCTTCCCGGCACAAAGGCTTCATCCTCTTGTTTCAAATGTAGCCCATGAAGAAGTCAACGTGGAAAATTCCTTAAGATCAAGTGCATGTACTCTCATCTTCAATGAAGCTTTCATTGAATTTTCATTCACCCACGAGTGCTTTCTAGAATTTTTAATTACTCATTGGATTAAAAATAAGGATGATGAGTTATCTATGATAACTCTTGTTCGATGCATGTAAACAAAGAAGAAATGTAAAAGCTTCAAGGATAAAAGAGAAGACAATGCGGACTAAAATTCTATCTTGCTTCCAATTCCAATATCACAAATCTAGCTTGTTTCTAGATTAAATGAGCTTCAGATCCAGTTTGAATCAGTGCAGATGCGAGACATAACAAAAGACAAAGTCAACTTTCCTCTTCCTTCTTTTTCCTCCGACAAAGTAATTGAGCGATCAATTAAATTATACAACTTAAGTGATTAGTTTAAAAGCCATTACTTGAAGAAGTCAACTACTTAGAGATAGGTGGCGATGCGTGCAAAATAGAAGGTTCTATTTTCGATTAGGCAAATCATACATGTCATGCAAAGAGGAATTACACGCCTTTGAGAGGAGATTGCCGGTTGTTTCTTTTCCAACTTCCACATGTGCAAGTCCAACTAAAACTTCCAACTTGTAATTGCCCCTCTACATTCTATAAGTAGAGGAAGAACTTTCGGGTTAATGATCGAGTTTGTGAGTAGAATTTGTAATCAGCAATCTTGTGTTCTAGACTTTGTCTTGAACCCTTGAGAGCAACTTGGAGGAAAGGAATACAAAGGAGCAGGTTTCAGGAGAAGCTGTGTCACGGTGTACTTTGTTTCTTGATTTTAATCTTAGATCTCTTAATAAACTTTGTGTTATTTTAGATCGGATCTAGAGTGCCTTTGTTTTATAATCCTTGATTTTAATCATATCTATTAAAAGTTTCTTCTATGTGCATGCAAAATTAGCTCTGCTATCATGAGATTTCCATTAAACCAATTATCATCCCAAAAGTTAATTGGGATGCACATCTTCCCATTTCTTCTTTGTATTTCCTTTACTTCCTTCTTCTATAAAATACTTCCTTTCTTAACAATTTTTGCTTACTTTGATGGAACCTTAGTTATGGTTCATGAACTAAGTGGTTAAAGTAAAACCCTAATAGATAATAACACATTTTTATTTACAAATTTGACACGGGAGCCTCACCACTTAAATGAGAGAGATTTACCTCATGACTACCTAGGTTTGATGCTATGCGAGAAAATCTAGTGGTTCAAACCCCTTGTCAAAACAAGCAAGAGAGTTTAAATAAGTTTTCGTAGAAAGCAAAAAAATTAAAATCAATCAAAAATGAAAAAGCTAGAGCTAAAAGCAAAAGCAAATTGATATATAACTCTCTCTTGGGGTATTTCCAATAATATCTACCGGGTCCATGGACGTATGGCTTTCAAGATAAAGAAATTTTGTGATTAGAATCATATACATCTCCATCACAAGGCTATGGACGCCTGGATGGCAATGAATAAATCTATGGCTATCCTTCCACTTTCCATTGACAAATCAACTTTGAAAATAAATCATTCATACACATTGGCTAGTTTGTCCTCATTTGTTGCCTACTAAATCTTCCCTTCAAGAGGTAATAAATTCCACGTGCACACACTAGATCTCTATGAGTGAACATGATTAGTATGTTACCAAGTGTATTTTTTTACCTTGTTCAAAATCTTGTTGTAGTCTATATCTCATCTCATGATTTGTTCCTTTAACTAATCACTTTTTCATCGTGAGGCTTCTAAACTACATTCATAACATTCATTGTTATTCTACTTCATTTAGAACATCCATGTGTATAAGATTGTTTTTTTCCATGTTTGCGGACACCTTTGTCACCTTTCACAAAAAAATCTTCTACTCATATCTATCAACGGTTTCTCAACTAGCTTACGTTGGGGCATTCTTGGTCCTTCCTATTACATCATTGGTTTACGTTCATCATCATGATTGAACCTATTCATATTAGTCATGATCCAACTTCTCTGTGTGAAGAGTTTTCCTTTGAATACTCCTACCTCACTTTGGGAATTTTTGCATCTTCACTTTCTTGTGCACGACATTCTACCCTTGTGCATCCCATTTATCATTGGGGAATCCATGCTTCTTTGTCTTCCTATACATAGCTTCGAGAAAAAATTTAAAATCACAAAAACATTCAAATATGTTTGAGAAAACTTCTAAAATCTAAAATCATCCTACAAAAACACCGTTCTTTGGTTCTTGCTTGTTATTTTCATAAATGAATATGAGATATTTTTATCTACCCTCATTAAAAAAATCAATTTCTTACTTCGTATGTACTGGGGAACACCAAGTTTCTGGTAGTATTTTGTCATGCACACTACTTTTCATTGGACCCAAGTGTCCTCCGTTCTTTCCCTTTCTTGTTTAATTTTCTTGGGGCATCATTTATACCCTTGTCGTTTATCAAAACATTTGGGGCTAAATCTCGATAAAAAAATATTTTTGCAACTATATTGAACATTGTTGGTTTGAGTGTGTGTGTTTGTATTTGTTTCTCTATTAGGTTATCTTGTTTACTTTCTCATATTACATTACATTTATGTATGTTGCATGGAGTTTGACATCTCTTACTTTCTCATATTGCATTGCATTTTGTATGTTGCATGAAGTTGGTGTTTTTAGAAATGGACATTTTTTTGTTTATGGAAATTTGTTGGTGTTGTTAGCGAGGACCGATGATGAAGATCACTAGCAATATGATGAAAAATAAAGTTGCTTCAAAGGCATTGGATGGATGCTATCTCATTCCCCCTTCCTCATCCTCGTTTCCTTCTATATTCCCTTTCTTCCCTTCATCTTCTATCTATTTCCTTATTATTTTCCATAGTTTTTTTGCTAACATATCTAACCATGCACACTTAGGATATCTTATTAACACTAAGAAAACTTTGCTTTGAGATATCATTTGTATTAGCTTTAAGCTAATTAGACATTTGATCTTAACCTCACCTCCTCCATTGATCTTGAGCTAATACCTCCACTTACATCCATAATCCAAGTTTAAGTAATATGGAGAGAACCATATGGCCTTGTATCCATTAATGGTGAGACTCCATTCTTGAAAGCTTGAGAACCATAAAAACTAATCACCCCTTTGATTGCTAAGTTGATCTTTTTAGGTTCAATTTCTTAATTAGTGATCTAAAGAGTAGAGAGTAGATTTATCATTTTAGTTTAGATTTAATCTAAGTTTATGTAATAATAAAAGTAGCTCTAAGTTTATGCAATGATAGAATTAGTTCTTGTTTAACTCTTATCATGATGGTTTAATGTAGATTAGGTTCATGTTTTGAGGTTATATGTTTTAGCTTCATTTTTATAGCATATCTAATTTATTCATGAACACATTTGACTTAAAGAATCTTAATCCTAGCAAAAATACTATAGTTTATGTTAGAAAGGAGGAAGTGTTCCACTTTGGTTTAGGGTTTAGGGTTTAGGTTGTAAAAGCTATGAAATGGGGTAAGAACACTTAAGAATCCCCAAAGCTTTAAACAAACAAATCAATGGACCATCATGATAAGAAATAAATAAGGATTCATTACTTTGCATGCATTAATCTTGAAGTAAACAAGCAAATCTAACATGTCTAGTTATCCTCTACTCTTGAAATCTTTGTAAATGAACCTAGTTAGATTCTAAGCAATCAGTTTGTGATTATGAGAATGGGAGCTCACCATTAATGGATATAAAGCCATATGGTTCTTCCAATTTACTCAAAGCTTGAGTGTGTAGTGCAATGGAAAAGTAAATAGCTTAATAAAACAAATGAAAAAAACTCTTAATCCTAGCAAAAATACTATAGTTTATGTTAGAAAGGAGGAAGTGTTGTATAGGTAACAAGATTAGTATGTTACCAAGTGTCCATTTTTGGACCTTTTTCAGACTCTTTCTTTAGTCCATATCTCATCTCACGATTTGTGCCTTAAGCTAATCACTTTTTCATCGTGAGGATTCTAAGCTACATTCATAACATTCGTTGTTCTTATACTTTGTTTAGAACATCCATGTGTATGGTATTGCCTTTTTGTCATGTTTTCATACACCTTTGTCCCCTTTCACAAAAAAATCTTCTACTTCCTTTTTATCACGTGTTTCTTGGCCAACTTACACTAGGGGCATCTTGCGCCTTCCTAACATGTCATTGGTTTACGTTCATTATCATAATTGAACCTATCCATATTGGCTTTGATCTATCCTTTGCGCATATGAAGAGTTTTATTTTGAATACTCCCACCTAAAGCTGGGAATTTTTCGTATCTTTACTTTCTTGCCCATATGAATGACATTTTTCCCTTATACATCCTATCTATCGATGGGGGAATCCATGCTTCTCTTTCTTCTTGTACATAGCTTGAGAAAACTTTCAAAATCATCAAAATATTCAAATATGTTAGAAAAATCAAAACATCAAATATGTTTTAGAAAACTTCTAAAAATTGAAAATCATTTAACAAAAAAACGTCACTCTTTGGTTCTCACATGTTCATGTGTGCAACTTGTGGATCATCTAGATCTACCTCCATTAACAAAACTAGTTTTCTTACTATGTCTATACCGGGGCACAACGAGTTTCTAGTACTATGTTGTAGTGCATGATTACTTTTTCATCGGACCCAAGTGTCCTCCATTTTTCCCCTTGCATGTATCCTTGCTTGGGGCACCGTCATTAACCCTTGTTGTTAATTCAAATAGGTTGGAATTGAAGCTTGATAGCAAAAACATTGCATTATGTTTCTCTATTAAGTTATCTTGTTTACTTTCTCGTATTGCATTCCATTATGTATGTTACATGGAGTTAGGCATCATCTTACTTTCTCGTATTACATTACATTTTGTATGTTGCATGGAGTTGGTGTTTTTAGCAATGAAAATTTGTTCATATATGGATTTTCATGTCATACTACACCTTTGTTCATTCTTTTTCTTAATAAGGACCAATGATGAAGATTGCTAACAATATGATGAAAATAATTTTTCTATAGCTTGGTTGATTGGACAACTCAAAATCACTTTGTTTGTCGTTTCTCTTCTATCTCCCATTTCTTTTTGCGCACTATTATTTCTTCTATTCTCTTTTTGATCGTTGATTGAGTAATTTCATCACCCCATCGACACTCGAGGGGAATCCTGAAGCTAACTAATTTTTCTTCTATCCCTTCAAAAATTTAGTTGTTTGTATTTATCTACTTTTTTGAAGTGACGTCACTTACGCCACCTCAAAGAGGGGCAAATGTCGACACCTATAGTTACTTGTAAATTGGATACACTATGTTAATTACTAAGATTGTACTAACTATACTAGTTACTTGTAAATTGGATACACTATGCTAGCTAATTATCTTATTTAACCTCTCTAGCCCCCTAAACCATGCTAATTCCTCTCTAAACGACTTCTATAAGCTTTTTTCCCTTAATTAACCTTGCTTTAGGTTAATTAACCCTCCTATTGACTTTCTAGAAGGATTTGACTTTCTAAACAAATATCTTACCTTTCCAAAAAGCCACTTAGCTTTCCAAAGTCATGTTCACACCCCCAAATGTGTTTTATTAAAAATCACCTTTTTGGAACCTTTTTAGTCCCACATGCATCCAAAACATCCTTTTCTCAAAATCCAAAAACTATAAATAGAGGCATACCCCTCCCACCATTTTTCTAAGAACTCTCTCTCCCTCTTATTTCTGATTTATGCCATTTTAGGTTGTTTAGATTTTCCTTCATAGTTTTATTTGAGCTATTTGTTTATAATTTTCTTATTTCATTTCAAAAGCCTTGGGTAAATGGGAGAATCCATTAATGGTGAGCTTCACTCTCATGTTGAGTTGTGGAGCTTAATTGATTTCACGGTGTGCTTTTATAGACTTGTTGGTATACATAGTAACTAGTGTTGATTGTGACAAACCTAAATTGGTCACCCAAGGACCGGTTAGGAAAGGAGGAATCGAAATCGGTTAAGGCTAAGCGACATCGTTTCATGTGCACGATCATTTATTTAAGTCATGAGAATTAGATCTATCTTTAGTTGTAAAGTGAATCTAATGGTTGTAATTGCATAAGCTAAAGTGCCATAAGTTTGTAGATGCCCATATAAGCATAAAGCTAGTGTAGACACCCTAATTTCACATCTATCCTAAATCAATTAATTCCCCTTCCTCATTTCCCACAAAAATACACTTCAAATTAATCAAATATAATTTGATTAATTATCCATTTCAAAATCTAAAAAATAACCCAATCCTCACCACATGTCATTATTCTCCATGTTTTTTTACTATTGAATTAAAAATTCAAATTCAAATCCTCACCCACTCTTTGTGGTCCCCACTCACCTAAAATCCTCCACTTATGAATTAAAAATCTAAATTGAAATCCTCACCCATTCTTCGTGGTCCCCACTCACCTAATCTTACCCACATTTTCAAACCATGATTACTTAAATTACTCTAAGTTAATCACTCCCCAGTGCTATAAATACAACCTTACCCCCCCTCTAAAGGACATGGAGAATAAGCTTAAATGCCCTATCTAAGTTCTTGCATCCTTTGAGAAAAGAACATCCTTACCTCTTCATCCTAATAGCCTCAATCGAAGCACCCAAGTCCATAATCATTTTTTCCCATCTCGGTGCAAAGTAAGAGGATCATTGTTGCAGAAAGACCTTGCTCCGTCTCGAAGAAAACACCTACATATCACATAATCAAGGCTCAATCCAAGTTTTCTAGCCCATTTTGAGGTTTTCTATGGAACACGAAGGAGGAGGTATGATTATTGGTATTTTACTTCATTGTTAGTAGTGCATTTTTCCTAGCTTACATTCTGGCATGCCCGGTGGTTACTTTCGATCTATTACCATTAATTTCTAATTAGTGGTTTTATTTGTTCTTTATTTATTATTGTTGTTATTATTTCTTTTTTGTTCCTTATGGCCTTTTTTGGTTAACCTTTCACACTTTGGGTAGTGTTTTTGTTGTGCGGTGTCTTGTGGTGTATCTGCAGGTTATAACAATAATGAAACTATGATGCTTGCCTTGTCTTTGATCTCGGCACTTGGTGTTTTAGCGGACATCTATCCGATCCGGATACTTGTGGATGGTGAAATATTAGTTACCCGTCCACAGAGGTTACATTTCAAATAGTTATTTTGATTTTTCTATTCACTCGTAATTTGTAGAAACAAATGAACTAGTCATTAGCTTATCATCTTACTTTCATGGACAACCAATCTAGAAAATGCATTTATTTATTTACTTTTGCTAAAATAACTGCTTTGTAGGAAGTTAATCATTTTCTTTTTTCATTTTAGTTAATCATTTTGTGATCTAACTCTTTATTTATGTTTATTGTTCTTTTTTAACCTTGTTGTCAAAATTTTAGCTTCTCAGGTGAAGTACAAAAGTCAGAAATAAAAAAACTAGCTCCAGGGCGTTTTTCTCACGTTCAAAATTTTCATTCAGAGTGCTACCGTAGCCCATCTTCCGGAAGCCATAACTTTTTCTCCCGAACTTGGAATGACTTCATTTTTTTAACGGAAAGGTATTGAAAAGATATATGCAATGGAAAAATAATTTTTTGATTTAGACTTACGAAATGTTTTGGTTTCATTTCTTCTAACACCTATCTTTTTAACAAAAAAAAAAACAAAAAAATAGTTTTTTTATTTTAATTTAATTTTTTTAACATAACAACCTCACATGCGTATGATCTTTCCTCGCACTTTAAAAGTGATCTTGGAAATCAGAAACGTGAGGCCACTCGGGCTCTGTAAAACAATTTTTTTAATTTTTAATTTTTTTGCCTTACATTTCAATTTTCCACGACAACACTTCTAGGTAACGTTTTCACACTCTTCTTTCGTCATTTTTCTTTTTTGTGAAAATAATCATTATCGCTATTTCACAATCATGATTAATTGCAATAATTATTAACATTTAAAAGAAAATTATAAAAAAATAAAAATAAAATCTATTCCAATTGTATCCGTGTATGCTCTTTTCTTGCGCCTTCGAGCGATCTAGAAAATCAAAAACGGTCACAATTTTTAGTTTCTTGTTCTAACATTGCAGGATCCTCTAGCTTTGTTTTCTAATTATCATTTCAATCATTATTTTCCTTCGTCATATTATTAATATTTGTTTGGTCGTTGGTTGTGTATGCTCTTTTCCTACGCCTTCGAGCGATCTGGAAAATAAAAAACAACCACGATCACTTTTCTAACATTTCGTTTGTAGGATAACTACTAATTTGTTTTCTGTAGGACCGCGTCACTGGAATATTGTCAAAAAAAAACACAAAAACAAAAAAATCCCGCAAAAATACCACCATTCAAAGAAAATTGCTGAAACAAAAAAAATTAGTACGCTCAAGTACACAATTATTTTCTACTAGTGATTTATTTCAAGTTGGAAAGAACCTTGTGTTTAATCACTTTATCATTTTGTTTTTGCACGTAGTGAGGTGGATTTCATCACCACCAAAGCTACACCGGTGACGTGGACTTGACTACCACACACCAACAACATTTGCATCTGCATTGCACTTTGAGACCTAGTCTCATCACATTCGTATTTACCTCGCCCCTACTCTTCACTTACATGTAATGTTGTTGTGTAGCACATGTGAGTCACGCCTAAATAGCTGTAATAATGAAGCCTGGGCATCATCCCTGTAAATCTTCGGGAGTTATAAGGACACCATACACATTCATCCCCCCATCACCTTCCACATTTTCACAAAACTTTTTAGATGTGGTGATTCACTCCAAAGCAGGAAAGTAAGAATTGGTGAGTCTCCTCAAGTGCTCTAAGGGTTCCTCGTACCAATTTGTCCCGTACAAAATTAGGTATATCAGGACTAGGGTATATCAGAGGACACATCTTTTTGGAGTGATAAGATCCTGCATCCATCATTTCACATGACATACTTGTATGATTGCATGAAACAATGATCATTCCCTAAAGGATCTACCTCTTAAGCCAAAACAATTTGATACACATGACTGCTTGTTGTTTGTAAACAAAATAGTTTAGCATTGTTTTTATCATAAAACTTGGTTGATATCAATGTGTTTATTGTAAAATTAAAATCCTAGTCATGTTCCACAACACCATTTCTTAGACCGATTCTTTTAATACCAAGAAAAGCGTTCAAGCAATCAAAGAATGAACATCAAACGACCGATTCAATCATTAGATCAAACCACATTATTTCATTAGCCTTCCAACAACAACAAATCCACCATAGCTTGTTTTCAGCTATATCCAATAGATATTGAGTGACTTGTGTTCACTCCTTATCTCATCAATTGTCAAAACATCCTTTATAGCTCATTTCAAGCTATATCAAAATGACATTGGGTGACTTGTTTGAGTTCACTCATTATTTCATCAACTATCGAGTTTAACAAAATCCCATCCGACACAAATCCCTTCAAAGCTCATTTTGAGTTCACAATTATGTTGAGTCACTTGTTTGAGTTACTCTTCCTATCAACAATCTAGATCTTGTTTAAGCCAAACCAATCAACATATTCATCATAGCTTGTTTGAGCTATATCCCACTTGTATCGAGTACCTTGTTTGAGTGTACTCCTTACATTGTCACATGTTAAGCTTGTTTAAGCCAAATCTAAACCATTTTCATTATAGCTTGTTTGAGCTATCACATATTTATCCCGAGTAGCTTGTTCAAGCTTACTCCTTATAGCCTTACTTGTTTAAAACTTGAGCCAAAACAAAGATCACAATCAATAGGTTGAGTTCTTCATTACACCATTCTTCATTTTCCCTCTCTTTCAAACACGATGAATTCACGAAAAACATCACACAATGAGCTATTAGAACAAATTAATAAGATGACAACACAACTCTCTCAAATGGCTACCCAAATTAGTGAACGATCACCCAAAAAGCCAATCATACAACCTCACGAAGACATCACTTCACGTAAATTCAACGTCAGTTTACCCCCCTTGGAGAAAGTCTCTCTAGTGTTTTTCAACAACTAAAAGAGGCTAAACTGATAAGATATCCAATTACAAAACCCTTTGTCGAAGGGGAATCTAAGCCATGTTGGTATAAACCTAACACATATTGTGACTTTCATCGCATTGATGGTCATCACATAGATAAATGTGTGTGATTTAAGAATTACGTCCAAGACTTAATTGATGATGACATCATCTCTATAGAACTTGATGACAATGCTCTTGCAACCAATGACACATCCAATACCACAACTTTCAATGAAGAGCTTGACTACTGTCGAAACTCCTATACATACTAAAATTCCACGAGATCATGACGAAAAAATTCAAGACTCTCTAATTCCAAACCAATCCATATCTTCTTCAAATTTTCTTCCATTAGTTCAAACATACATTGAACCTATTTTGGACAACACCATTCTTCCAACATCTAATGAGCACTTGAACTTATTTCAAGACTCTCTTTCAACCCAAACATACATTGAACCTATTTTGGACAACAATATTCTTCCAACATCTAACGAGATCTTGACCTCACTTCAAGACTCCCTTTCAACCCTTGATATAACTGTAGACACTACAAAAGAGAGTCCATCATCAAACACCATTGAGCTTGATTCTATTATTCCTATGCCTAACATCTCTAGCCTTGTTGTTAAAACACAACCACATCAAGTTTGGACACTTGTGACAATGCAACCTTCTATGTCCATTATGCTTTCAACGATCAATCTTGCAGGCATCTCATCACCGATGATTCCCACCTCTCAAGACTTATATATGTATACATTCTATGAGGTACGTATACCTAGGAATATCCTCACGCAACATTTTCCATCTTTAATTGTGAATCTATCGTCAAATCAATTAATTAATGGACAAATAGAAGCAACAAACCAAATAATACAAACCATCATGGAAAATATTGTCAACACACATGGAAGCTATTGGCTTAACCAAATCTATCCCACTCTTTGGGATTACCTAACATCTTATCACACACCTACTGGAGCCATTCCCTTCTCCCTTGTTTATGGTTGGGAAGCTATTTTACATGTCAAGGTTGAATTTACGTCCTTTAGAATATCCCTCAAAGATGTAATCAATAAAGATTATTATCGACACTCACACCTTAATGAACTCGAGCTTCTTGATGAAAAATGACTTAATGTCCTAGATCATCTTCAAGTTTATCAAAATCAGCTACCATGGCTACCATAAAAAATTCAAACCTAGAAAATTTAAGTTCAATGATCTCATTCTTAAAGAAAATTGAAAGAACACACCCAAAGAATAAGACAAAAAGACAAATTTGAGCCCAACGTAATCATAGATAATTTTGGGTTTAGAGCTTATAAATTGGCCATTGAACATAGGCCAAGTCATTACTCTGAACCCATGAATGCAATCCATCTAAAATAGAAATTTATTCTTGAGCAGCTTCTATTAGGTGAATCTACATGTTGTCATGTGAACATAGAATATTATAAAGTCATTATATTATCTAGGATAAATAATATGTGTTGTAATAATTATTCAGGCATTGTAAATGTAATCGGATAAAATTTATCATCATGATATTGTTATGAGTTGTTGATCCTATTAAACAAATCATTCACAATACTAGTTACTCTCACAAAACAAAATCTCACGTATAATACATGTTAAGTTGTTTTAGGAGTTATGTGTGGAGATATTTATGGAGATTATATCTCCTTAAATCAGAACAACACTATTATTGATCAATTGTAATACTTATATGTCATTGAGCAAGAATAAAGAGTAAGATTTCAAATTTTCTTTATGAATTATGATATTAACTTTTCATTTGGTACAGATCAAGGCTGGACAAAAAAGGCTTTCATGATCAGATCCGTCTCAAAGAATATATTATACAATTTTCGTTTCCAGATGTGGGTTTTTCTATAATTTTGTGTGCAGAATCACGTGATGGTCAAGAAACTACAAAATAAATTTCAGAAGAACCCAGAACGTATTTTGGAAGAAATAGATTTTACTTACTATGCAGCTATCAAATTAAGCAGGAAAATTCTTCTTCTGAAAGTTTTCTCAAATTTTCAAATAATGTTGAATTCACAATGATACAAGTTCTTGACTTGCTTGATTGAATGGTTAAAAGATGCAATTACATTTAATAGAAAAGGATCTATGGGATGTGGTGAATGTCTAATTCAACTCATCCACGAGGAAATGAATTGGCAAAATGGAATGCAAATCAGAAGCATTGGGTACCATTGTGAAGTGCGGGCTTATCAAAAGCCTATCTACATCATGGATTTCACAAAATCTACAAAAGAAATTTGGGAGTCTCTTAAAAATTGTTTGGTTCTGAAGCTGAAATGGCAATGATCATGTTTGCTTTGAAGCAACGTCAGGTATGCAGGTTGAAAATGGAAGAGAATTTCAAAAAATGGCAAAGATCATATAAGTAAGTTTGAGTTCTTTGCTGCTAAAATCAACTAATGGAATTAAAGAACATGTAAAAGATGATGATGCTAAAGCTATTCTTCTTAATAGCATGCCTAAGAGTTACTCAAATATTGGATTTACTTTGAGTAAAATTACTATTAGTCTCAGAAGGAGTGATTTAGGATACATTGTTATCAATATCCAATCATGAAGAACATGAAGAATACTATATGTAGGAAACAAACCGAGCTCCTCATCTAAGAAGGAAAACATAAACCAAAGAAGGTTCCTTCACATGGATGGTGAAATAAAATGCTTTTATTGTAAGAGATTGATCCATGTGAATGATGATCAGTAAAGAGAAGCTCTTGAGCGATCTTCTTGAGATGACCAAGATAGATCGTAAAGCCCTTCTTAGTGCTTAAATAGAAATTGATTGGGAAGGACTTCAACCTTTGATGAAGAACTTTCATGTCCTAGTGATGAGGATTTCCTATGGTAGACTGCTTTTTCTTGTTGGAGGAAGGAGGCAATGGAGGAAGGAGGAAAATGGCGTCTATCTTTCAATCTCATTCAACATGAAATCTAAATCAAATATTGGTGATATTTTATTTCAGGTTATGTGGTGTAACTTATACATCAATAGTATGAAACTAGTTTCATGTTTTGATTTTAATGTGTTCACATAGACTAACAATCAAAAAAACCTAGATAATATCAAGGAAGTGAACATGCGATAATGTAACTGTCGTATTCCATCATGCTTTACGAAAATCGATCTAGGCATCTCATCATTAATCATTCTCACGTTCAATGAAGACTCGGCATACATTTAGGTACTTATACCAGGAAGGTACTTCTTGGAAGGTGATTTTCCATCTTTAAGATGTTCTATCCGACAAATGATCAATTAATGGACAAATCCGAGATAGCAATGAAATCAAATAATAAAGCATGAATCAACACACATGGAAGGTTGATGTTTTTCCAAGCTCTATCCCACTCTTTGGGCTTACCACACATCTTATCACGAATGTTAGGAATATCTCCCTTCTCCTTTGTTTGTGAACATGAATTTTATGTAATGTGAATTATATTATCTAGGATAATATCCTCAAAGATGTAATCAATCAAATTAATTATGCATTATTGTAAATGTAATTATTGATGAAAAATATTGTTATGAGTTGTTGAGATAATCTTCTATTCTATCAAAATAGGCTTAGTTTTGCTAGAAAATTCAAATCCTATAAAAGCATTAAGTTGTTCAAGGAGTTCATTCTGGAGAAATCGAAAGATTACACTCCTTAAATACGGACAAACAAGACAAATTTAAGCCTATTGAAATCATAAATAATCTATGGGTTTGGAGATTATAAATTAGCCAGACATGGGCTAAGATTTCAAATTTGAATGCAATTCCATTCAATTAAATTCTATTCTTGAAAGCACTCTATATTTAGGAACAACAAAAACATGTACATTGTTCCTTCTATCTTACTTATCTCCGAATAATTTAAATTTATTCATTTCCATTGGCAGATATTTTCATTATCAAAATCACATCTTCATATTTATCATCATGAGACAAGTGCTAATATAAATCCTATTAAGTTTTGTGAGTGTCATACTTCTTATCATATCTCCCATTTTCAGTGCTTTCACCTATGGTCATACATAGAAGCTTCGATGGTAATATATTCCCTTCAAAACATTCTCTCTTTCATAACAAAGCTCTAAACTTCTTTATCTAGTTCGTTTGGTCGTCCATCTCGGTCTACGGTGTTGAACCTCGTGCGTCCTACTAGTGTGTGGGAACATGAGATTGGGGCAGAAGTTCCTTCCCAAATACAAAGCACTATTATAAAAAAATCCATCAATTCAATAACTTATGAATAATTCATCATCACATCTTTCATCCTTCATAGTCTTTGGTGTTGAGCCCACACTTCTTACTAGTAGTGTGAGACTGGGAATGGAGGAAGGTGCCCTTACTCATCTACGTCTTATCTTGGTGATAAACCCTTCCTCTTACAAGTGGCATGGGGAAAAGCGTAGAGGGTCATTCTCATCTCATAAAAGCATAAAAATATTTCAAAAAAAAAAAAAAAAAAAAAAAGAAAAAGGGAATTCACTCACCTATATTTTCCTTCGGTGATGACCTTGCTTCTTCTACTAGTAGCATGGGGCAAGGCATAGGGAGTCATTTAAAAAATAAAAATCTTACAAAGTGCTTTGTAATTATAGAATCCCCAAAGAAGTAATTTAGATGCCTAAGTGAAGAGAAGAACTATCCCTTCACCTCATATCTTATCAATCAAGGCCACATAAATGTCTAAGTCTAAGATGTGACTCATAAAGTGAAAGCTCATTTTGAAACTAGTTTAGTACCGTTATGAAGAATGGAGTCACAATTTCCCAAAGGGATTGTTGTTAGAATTTGTCTCTATATTCATTATCTACCTCCTACATCCTTCTTGATTCTAGTGATGAGCCCATGCATCTTACTAGTTGTGTGGAGTCAAGAATGGAGCTGGACTTCTTTTCATCATATCATCACCACCATATCCTACCAATGGAAAGAGAATTTGTGTTATTCCGAGCATAAGTTACAACACATGGTACATATGGATAATATCTTGGTTTATCACCTCTCAAAAATAAGTCTCGCACTCTTAGTTCATAAATTAATAAAAACATTTGAAAATTGTAAAAATCCACAAATAGTGTGAAAATCGTCAAAAATCCAAAAAAAAAGTGTAAAATCCAAAAATCCAAAAACATTTGAAAATCGTCAAAAAATTAAAAACATGTAAAATGTCAAAAATCCAAAAACATTTAAAATCGTCAAAAATCTAAAAACATTAGAAAATCGTCAAAAATCTAAAAACATTAGAAAAAAATTTTCATTAAAATCCAAAAACAAAAATAAAAAAAAAATTAGAAACAATTATCAAAATATTTGAAAAAAACATTAGAAAAATAATATATATATATATATATATATATATATAAATAAATAAATATAAAAAAAAAAATTTTGTAAAATCACAAAAACTCTAAAATAATCAACACAATTCAACCTTTGAACTATTATCCCCAACGGATGATCCAATCACTTTATGACTACCGAATTCAAAACACTTCTCTCGCATGAATCCTCGCTTGGGGCAAATCCGGCTCTCACTATTTCCTTGTTTGAGGATAATGACCCAATACTTTACTATGTCCTCGTACCTCTGCTTGGGGGCACATCCAATCAATCCTCACTGTGGAACACGTTAGGGACATGTTTTTTGGTTCTTGTGTTGCATTATTAGTTATAAATTATTAATTGCTTTCTTGTATCTTGATATATTACGGGGGCATCTTGATTTTATGTATCCTGGTGTTCTCTCTAATATTCTTATGTTATCTGATTGCATGTCATACTGGGGCATCATACTTTCTTGATGGCCTCTATCTATGCTCTCTTCCATTTGCATATCATACTGGGGCATCAAACCTTTTTGATGGCCCCTATCTATGCTATCACACATATTACAGTCTAGTCATCCTGATCTTTTATATCACGATGCATCCTATTATGTGCTATATTAAAATTAAGATGCTTTTCATCACATGAGTATCTTCCTGCATGATCAACATCTTACTTTACACCCCATCCATTCACCCATACTAATACATTCCCTAATTTGGGAATCCTACTTGATCACCATTGCATAGTTTTGAATCCTACTTGATGATCTTTCTCAAGTAGCATTCACTATCCAAGCAACTCCTCCTCCCCCACCATGCTCACCATGTATTTGATCCATTCATCCTCGCTCCTCATTTTTAATCCTCCGCCACTTATCCCCATATTACCCTTCTCACCCTTCATGTCCCCTCTCACCCATTTGTATTCTTTCCTTTCACTCTTACTTCCCGCTTGACAATCTTACTTAATAACCCTTCTATATGGGATCCTCGGTGGAGGTTTACCCTCTCCCTAAGATCTTCCCACTGTAGAAGCTTCTTCACCACCCCCTCTCATCAAACAACACTCACCACCGCACACATCTTCCCATTCCACCTCTTCTCGCTTCTCATTCTCGCATCATTACTCTCACCACGTGGGCATCCCAATTAAGGATTCCCTCACACTCTCTTCGCCTCACTACATATATTCCTTCATCCATTCATGTTACACTCCTTTGTTTCTTTCTTTCTTGTTATCACCTCATCTCGTATCCTATTCCACTCAGGCATACCTCACTCACTCTTTTCTCATCCTTCCCCAAATCCATCTTATGCCTGGTCATCCTACTTACACACTCTCGTAGTATGGAAAATTCACTTGAGGGTTCCCCTTCGGTCCATTTTGTCATACCCTATTCCCACCAACTCTATCATCATCCTTCTTCTTCTTCAACTTGGCGATCTTACTTAACCATTCCAACCGCATGACAATCTTACTTAAGACTTCCTCTTAAGGTTGATCTACCCTATGGCCTTCCCCATCCCATCATATTTCCCCATATTATTTCTCCCACCTCTCGTCACGATCATCTTCTTCAACCTACCATTCCACCCCTGTCCCCAATATAATTTTGTCTTTCTCCTTACATATCATCCCTGTCGGTTAGGTGATCTTACGAAACCTCTCCGTGCAACATGATGATCTTACTTAAGCAATTATCTTAAGCATGACATGTCATCTTACACTCTCCCATCACTTTACATTCTCACCATCCATATTTCCTCTTCATTCCCCATCATCACATCTTTTTTTCCACCACTATCACCCTCCTCTGCTTGGCAATCTTACTTAACCACTCACCTGACATGGCGATCTCACTTAAGAGTCCCTCTTAAGGATGATCTATCTTCTTGCCTTTCCCCATCACTACACACCCTTCACCCTTCACTTTTTTTTGGTATTACCCATTATCACATCCTTTCACCTCCTTTTCCATTATTGCAAACACCACTTCTCACTTGACCACTTGTCATCTCCAGATTTTTCTCGCTTGGCAATCTTACTTAACCACTTCCGTCACATGAAAGTCTTATGTCAGGGTCCTCCCTACGCTTAACTCGTCATCATGAAATTCTCCCTCACCTCATTCTTTGTTCACTTTGTTGATCGCTTCTTCCACCTGGTCTCTCCTACTACCCACTTTTTCCTCCTACCATTATCCTTTCTCCACCTATCCTCTTACAACATATGTCTAATCTCTTCCACCTACAATCACATTCTTTTCCCCCATTTTCCCCTTCTTGATCCATCATCCTTCATACCATTTCTTCCCATTATTTTCATGTCTTGTTTCTTCATCCTCACCTCATTCATCCTCATCACCCACATCCTCTCCTCACTTTCACCTAGTCCCAACTCATCCCTCCCATTTTCTTTACTCTTTCCACTTCATCTTCTCAAATCCCCCACATTTCTACCCACACACGTGTTCGCCATTATTGTTAACATTCCTCTATCATTCTTTCATCATCATCTTCTATTCCCGCACTAATAATTGTTAGTGGGCTTTCCCTAAAAATCATCAATCCTCATTCCGCATGACCTCATTCACTCCCTTGGACCTTCTAGAGTTTCCCTTCATTCCTTCCCTCCTCTAAGCCCACCACTCATTATTAGGGGGCTTTCCCTAACATCCCTTTATTGGCGTTACCCTTTCCAATCCTTGTTACCTTTCTCCTTTTATTCATTTTTTCTCTCACCCTTCCTCACCACTCATTGTTAGTGGACTTCCCTAATGTCCCCTCATTGGCATTGCCTCTTCTATCCCCCATTCTCTTTTCTCTCCTATTCTTTTCCCTCAATCCCACCCTTTCTTGTCGCTTCTTACCCATCTCTCCATCTTCCCTTCGCCCTCTTCAATATCTTTACTATCTTCATCATACATCCTTTGTCTATTTTCTCGTAGTCCTAGTATCCTCATTTCATGCATCTCCGCATCTTTTCCAATCGATGTCATTCCTCCCCTCTTTCTTCTCTTTACATTCCTTATATTGTTCCTTTCCACTTATTATCCCCTTTCTGTATTCCCTTCCTTCTACATCATTTTCTTTGTTATCCTCTTCTCTCTCCCACCCCTCGTCTTATTTCCTTCCCCTATATCATCTTCTTCCCCTTTTTCCATCATGTTTCCTCCTTACTTCCCCATCAATAACCTGGCTCTTCAAGTTGTCTATCCTCTTTATCATACCACCCTCCACATGCATCTCCATACGGTCTGCTCCATATTATTTTCCTTGGTCTTCCTTACAATGACACGGTTCCTTCAATCTTCTCCCGTATTCACTCTATCTTCCTTTCCTATCCCCTAATTTTCACGTTTCTTCTAACCACTTCTCCTTTTCTCTACCACCCCTACCTTTTCATTCATTTTGTATCTATTTCTCTTCTTTTCTCTACTCTTTTTCACACTTTCCTCGCCCCTCATAGTTTTTTTTTTCTCTGTTCTACTTCTTCTTTCATCCTCTTTCCATTTTCGTTGATTTCACCCCCTACTCCCACCTTTTCTTCTCCTTCTTATTTATCCTTCTTTGTTTTATGATTTTCTCAGCTCTATCATTTCTTTCACTTTCATGCATCCCTCTTTATTATCTTTGTTCCTTCATTCATTTGGCACATCTCTCTGATTTCATCCCTTCACCCTCTACTTTGTCATTTTCCTTTTTCTCCTTTTTTTCCTTCATCATTCCATTCTTCCCCTATCATCCCTCTCTTATTTCTACCTCTTTCATTTATTTTTTCCCCTCCCTATCTCCCTTATTCTTCTTATAATCAACCCCAATCCTATCCATTCCCTTTTCTCTTTCCCACACACTTTCACACCTACCATTCAAGGCTGATTGAATCCTTTCTCCATTTACGCGTCGTGTGGTCATTCCAATCTCTTCCACTCCATTATCGTCATCTTCTCTGCATAATTCATTTCTCTTCTTTTTTAGAGTTATGTTGTCTATTCCATTCTCGTCAGTCCTCTGAGGGGCATCACCACATCTATCCATAATCACATCTTCTCATGAATTTTTGTCTTGGAGGATACTATGACATCCGTCACTCACCACTTTCTATTCTCCCCAACAAACATTTGCTCTACTTTTTGCTTAAGAAAAGTATATTGAATTCTTCCCCCATCTCGTCTACTTTCTTTGAAAGGACACTACTTTCATAATACCCTTCCAAAGAGGGGCAAATGTAGACACCCTAATTTCACATCTATCCTAAATCAATTAATTCCCCTTCCTCATTTCCCACAAAATACACTTCGAATTAATCAAATATAATTTGATTAATTATCCATTTCAAAATCTAAAAAATAACCCAATCCTCACCACATGTCATTATTCTCCATGTTTTTCTACTATTGAATTAAAAATTCAAATTCAAATCCTCACCCACTCTTTGTGGTCCCCACTCACCTAAAATCCTCCACTTATGAATTAAAAATCTAAAAATGAAATCTTCACCCATTCTTTGTGGTCCCCACTCACCTAATCTTGCCCACATTTTCAAACCATGATTACTTAAATTACTCTAAGTTAATCACTCCCCAGGATATAAATACAACCTTACCCCTCCCCTCTAAGGACATGGAGAATAAACTTAAATGCCCTATCTAAGTTCTTGTATCCTTTGAGAAAAGAAACATCTTTCGCCTCGTCCTAATAGCCTCATTTTGAAGCACCCCAAGTCCATAATCATTTTTCTCATCTGGTGCAAAGTAAGAAGATCATTGTTGTAGGAAGACCTTGCTCCGTCTTGAAGAAAAACACCTACATATCACATAATCAGGGTTCAATCCAAGTTTTCTAGCCCATTTCGAGGTTTGATACGGAACGTAAAGGAGGAGGTATGATTATTGATATTTTACTTCCTTGTTAGTAGTGCATTTTTCTTAGCTTACAGTTAGGATTAGAAGGTAAGATTTACAAGAATTGTAAAGAAGTTTCCTTTTGTAGAGAAAAAGAAAACTTGTAGAGAAGAAAGTACAAGACATCCAAGAAGGTGTGGAAGATTGTAGATATTCATTATATTTCCTCTATGATAATAAATTGGTTATTTCTTAGTGGACATAGCCCATAATGGGTGAACCACGTTAAATCTTGTGTATTGTATATTCGGTTATTTCCGTATTCATTGTTTATATGCTTATATGCTTAGATTGGATTAATATATCTCACAAATTGGTGTGCTAACCCCAACAACTGGTATCAATATTTTTATTTGAGGGTTGTGTGTGTTGTGATCTACTCACAGAGCGATTTTGATTGAGTGAGAGAAAAGTAATGGGAGAAGAAAGAAAATTCATAGTAGAAAATTTTGATTGTCATGATTATCTATTATAGAAGATGTAGGTGGAGGATTATCTGTATCAAAAGAATTTATACTTACCATTGGATGAGAAGGAAAGACTGCAAAGATGACTAATGAAGAATGGAAAATTCTTGATAGAAAGACTCGAGATTTATAAGATTGAGCATGACAACATATGTGGCTTCGAATATTACCGAAGCAGGATCTACAGTAGAGTTGATGAAATCTTTTGCAAATCTATATGAAAAACCTAGTGCCTCAAATAAAGTTTATTTGATGAAAAAATGTTTAATTTAAAGATGTAAGAAGGTGGATCTGCACCAAATCATTTGAATAATTTCTGATCTATTATAAATCAATTAAAATATATTAGTATTTCATTTGAGGATGAAGTGAAAGAACTTTTATTATTATGCTCTTTTCCAGATAGTTGGGATAAATTGGTAATGGATATTAGTAATACGTTTTTGCTACTAATGTTTTAAAGTTTGATGATGTGGTTAGTATAATATTGAATGAAGAAATACATAGGAAAAGTATAAGAGAATCATCATCTAGGAATGCTTTGAATGTAGAAAGAAGGGAAAGACATAAAGAGAGATCCAAGAGAAATAATAATGGGAAATCAAACTCTAGGAATGGTATATCTAAATTCTAGAGGTAGAGGTATAATCTGCTAGAATTGTGGAAAGAAATGTCATGCAAAGAAGGATTGTTGGTTCAAGGAAAACAAAGAGAATTTACCAGAAAAAGGTAAAGAGGAAAATGTTGCTGCAAAATAGGTATTACAAGATGCTCTAATTCTCTCCTTGAATAATAAAATTGAATCATGAATTTTAGATTTAGGATCCTCTTTTCATGTTACCCCTAATAAGGGTTATTTCAGAAATTATGTCCACCATAATTTTGGGCATGTTTATTTAGGAGATGATGAACCATGCAATATTAATGGTAAAGGTGAAGTTCATCTTAAATTGTAGAATGAAAATACATTGATATTGAAAGATTTGAGGCATGTTCCAAGCCTCAAGAGAAATCTAATTTCTAGGACAATTGTGTGAAATTGGTTACATGGTTACACTCACAACTGAATCTTAGAAAGTTACCAAAGGATATATTGTTGTAAGCAAGAGGTAAGAAGTTAAGATAATTGTATTTATCAACCTACATTACTGATTCCTTTTCTATTCTATCTACTTTAGATACATATGAAAGCATGTGGCATAATCAACTAGGCCATATGAGTGAAAAGGTAATGTAGATCTTAAAGAAAAGGGTAAGTTATCAGATCTTAAATGTGTAGATCTTGATTTCTATGAGTATTGTATTTTTGAAAAGATAAGAGAGTGAGATTTCTCAAAGTTGGGGCAAAAAAGAAGAAACATAATTTGGAGCTTGTACACTCGGATGTGTGGGGACCAGCCCAAGTAGCTTCTCATGGAGGATCCCAATATTATGTTACTTTCATTGATGATGCCACAAGAAAGGTATGGTTTTATTATATTAAATGTAAATATGATGTTTTTTAAACATTACAAAAATGGAAATACCTTGTGGAAAATGAATCAAATTAAAAGTTAAAATGTCTTAGATCTAAAATAGTGGTGAGTCTTTTGTAAATATTTTAATTATTATTGTTCAAGTAAGTGAAATAAGTAGAGAAAGGATGATTCCAAGAACACCACATGGGAATGGTGTTGCAGAGAGAATGAATAGGACAAGCATGGGACATGATAAAAGTATGAGGATACATGTTGGATTGCCCTTATAGTTTTGGGTGGAAGCAAGAGACATGGTCATTTATTTAATTAACCATGGACCTTCAAGTGCACTGGATGGTGGAATACTAGAAGAAACTTGGACTAGAAAATATGTAGATATTTCTTTTCTTAGAGTATTTGGCTCAAAAGATTTTGTGCATGTTGATAAGGAAAATAGAAAGAAATTGGATACTAAATCCAAAATATGTACTTTCATTGGTTATGGCTTTGGTGATTTTAGATTTCGGTTTTGGGATTGAGAGGATGATAAGATTGTTAGGAGTCGTGACTTTGATTGGAATGTAAAGAGAATGTACAAGGAACAAGTTTTGGTACCCAAAGGTGAACCGGTGGAGAAGTTTGTGGATGAAAATGAATTCTCGAATTTAAAATTAACACCTACATGTTTACATACTAAGTAATCGTATTAGTTTACCCTTGACTGAAATTTGTCCCTGGTACAACGTCGGTTAGTGAAATGGTGTCAATAGAAGGTGACCAGCATTGGTCATTGTCAGAAGTAGATACAAATCTGCAGGATGAGAAAATTGAGCCTCTGGCACCCCAAATCTCAGTGAGAAGGTCACAAAGGGTAAGTAGACCTCCAGAAATATTTTCATCTTCCTTTTCTTATTTATTATTGACTTATAGTGGTGAACCAAAAAGCTTTGAAGAAGTAATGTAGGATAAAGCCCACAAGTAGTGGGAACATGGCATGAATGAGGAGATGGACTCCTTAGAGTAGAACCAAACATGGAATTTGGTTAATTTTCTAGTAGGTAAAAGAGAATTACATAACAAGTGGGTTTACAAGATCAAGGAAGAAGAGGGTGGACATAAGAGATATAAGGCAATGCTTGTAGTAAAGGGATTTGCATGAAATCGGGTATTGATTTTGGTAAAAAAATTCTCCTATTCTTAAGATGACTTCTATTCGTACTATATTGAGTTTAATTGCAGTAGAGGATTTAAATTTAGAGAAAGTTGATGTCAAGAAGGCATTCCTTCATGGTGATTTGGAGGAAGAGATTTGTATACAACGGTCACTTGGGTATGAAGTCAAGAGTAAGGAGAAATTTGTGTGCAGATTGAAAAAGAGCCTATATGGGCTCAAGCAAGCCCCAAGGAAATGGTATATGAGGTTTGATAGTTTCATCCATGAGAATGGTTATTTGAGATGTGAATCGACCATTGTGTTTATTTCAAGAAGCTTAGAAATGGGAGATATATTATTTTGTTCTTTGTATGCGGATGATATGCTTATTACATGATTTAGTATACATGACATTGGTAAGCTTAAGGGAAATCTAGCTCACACATTTGAAATGAAGGATTTGGGAGCTATAAAGCAAATCCTTGGCATGTAAATTCTTAGAGGCGAAAGAACAGGAAGTTATATTTGTCTCAAGATCATTATATCAATAAGGTGTTGGAAAGGTTTAATTTGCAAAATTCAAAACTTGTAAGTACACCTATGGCTAGACACTTAAAATTGAGCAAAGATAGTGTCCTATATCACATGAGGAGGTTGAGTACATGGCATGAGTTTTGTATGCTTTAGTAGTTGGGAGCTTGATGTATGCTATGGTTTGTACTAGACCAAACATTGCACAGGTAGTGGGAGTTATGAGAATATTTATGGCTAATCTAGGTAAAGAGCATTGGAAAGTAGTCCAATGGATTCTCAAGTATTTGAGAGGGACATCTAGCATGCAGTTATGTTATGGAGGGTTAGATACTTCTTTACGTGGCTATGTGGATTTAGACATGGATGGTGATTTGATGGCAAGAGAAGCACCATTGGATATGTTTTCACAATAGGTGGCATGATAGTTAGCTGGATTTCTAGATTGCAGAAGGTTGTGGCCTTGTCTACTATAGAGGATGAGTATGTTGTAGCTACAGAAGCTAACAAGGAGATGATATGGATGATAAAGTTCATGGAAGAGTTGGGAAAGGAGAAAGAGGATTGCAGATTGTACAGTGATAGTCAAAGTGTAATTCATCTGGAAAATAACTCAACATTTCATTCTAGAATGAAACACATTCAGTTGAGATATCACTTCATATGACAGGTATTGGAGGATGGGCAATTGAAGTTGAGAAAATTCATACAAAGGAGAACCCTGCAAATATGCTAACGAAGTCATTGGAAAAGGAGAAGTTGGATCTACACTCCACTTATGTTGGTATTCAAGTTTAAGACTTGAAGAGGGAGAAACATACCAAGAAAAGGATCAGAGGAAGGATTTGATGGTACAGTGCACCAATTTATCTCCAAGTTGGATATTTTTGAGTTATGGAGCTTAATTACTTCACTAAAATGCTTTTACTGCACCTTTGGAATACACAATAACCAACATTGGTTGAAGAACCGATGTCGGTCACCCAAAGACTAGTATCGATCGGGAAAGGAGGAACCGACATCAGTTAAGGGTAACCGACATCGGTTTCCTATGTGATAATTTATTTAAATCATGGGAATTAGATCTATCTTTAGTTGTAAAGTAAATCTAATGGTTGTAATTGCATAACTAGATTTCCCTAAGTTTGTAGATGCCTATATAAGAATAAAGCTATGGTTAGAAGGTAGCATTTATAAGAATTGTAAAGAAGTTTCCTTTTGTAGAGAAAAGAGAAATTTATAAAGAAGAAAGTATAGGACATCCAAGAAGGTGGAAGATTACATATCTTCATTAGTGATAATAAATTGGTTGTTTCTTAGTGGGACGTAGCCCACACTAGGTGAACCACATTAAATCTTGTGTATTGTATCTTCTCGGTTTTTTGTATTAATTATTTGTATGCTTGGATATGATTAATATATTTGTACAACTAGTGTGCTAACCCCAACATCTCAAGATTTTGAAGATCAGCAATCAAAACTAATTGCTAGAGCTTTAATAGGTTCATTTTTTATAGCTTTCATGGAGTAGAGAAATAATGTAGACATGTTAGGGATTGATTATTTGTTTCAAGCTTCATATATGCATGTAAATAGATAACTCTTGTTTATCTCCAATCTGATGGTCCATTGATGGTGGTCCATCCGGTAGACCTCCATCTTCTACTTGTGGGTCACTCCCCTAATAGTCGCTCATCATCTTCTTCCACTTTAGGGTCATGTCCTAGTAGCCCTCCATTATTTTCTATTTGTGAGTCACCTTGGGGTAGCTCATTACCTTCTATTCTTGGGTCGCATCCTAGTATCCCTTCATCCTCTTCCATTTATGGGACACCTCCGGGAAGTCCATCATCTTCTATTCTTGTTCCATGTCCTCGTAGCCCAATTTCTTCTATCTTAGGGCCATATCCTAACATTGCTTTGTCATCTTCTATCAATGCCTCACCTCGTGGTATCCCATCCTATAATTCTTGGACCATATCCTTTTCACCTATCACACTCTTATTCTATTAATGAGTGGGGAAAGCCCACCATCATTTATCTCATTCCTATCATCAATGATAAACATCCACTTTCTTCTCCCACTTCATGGGATTAGACATGTCATATAGTTGCTCATAAGAAACCTAAACATTTTCTTTATCAAGAAAAGATCAAAGATTCAAAGATCTCCAAATCTCCTAACAACTCAAATGATCTTAAAGTTAAGAATAAGACATGATTCAAAAATGTGCACTAACGTAACCATCAAGTATGGCACAACTCTAGAAACCGGTGGATAGGGAACTCAAGCTCTTGCATACACGAAATTCATGTTTCGGGATAAATTGCAGTCATTTGTTGAGTATGATCTCACCATGATCATCGAGATCGGGGATAATATAACTCGTAAAAAACAAACACACCTAGTATCGTTTATCAAATAAATCGCAAACCTCATTGTTGGATCTTATCATGTAGAGTGAATTTGTTAGTCCTAACTTTCCAAAACTATCAAAAACCTAAAAATCAAAACAATTCAAAAATACAAAAAAATGAGAAAAAATATCAATTAGAGGTATAAAGATCAAACATTGTAATCAAATATTGCATATGCATGGATGTTATTTCTTCCCTTCCTTGCTATTATTATGCAAGTCTTCCTACCATTTTCATCCCTTCGGTGATATTTTGGTTAGCCAATTCACACACATTTTGCGACAATTATCTCTATGGTATCCGTTTGGCATTGGTATTTCATCACCTTGGTAAATTAAAGAATTACTGACCTCTTAGAGATTATATCACTATCAACATCTAAAAAAATTTGCAAAGAAATTTTGGATATATTTGTTGACACGAGCCAATGTCATCATCGTAATCACTTCCATATCCTTCCATCAAGCCATGTATGAATCTTAATCCCTTGTCAAGTAAGAGAGATGAAATAAGTTCTCGTAAAGCAAAAGAATCAAAATTAATCAAAAAATATCATAAGCTAAAAGCTACAAGCAAAAGAAAATTGATATATGACTCTCTCTTGGGGTATTTCCAATAATCTCTACGGGGTTATGGATGTATGATGGTAGCAAAGAGAGAAATGTTGTGATTAGAATCAAATACATCTCCGTCGGGGCTATGGATGCCTGGCTTGTAGTGGAGAAATGTACGGCTCTCCTTCCACCTTCCATTCACAAATCAACTTTGAAAATAAATCATTCCTACACATTGGCTAGTTTGTCCTCATTTGTTTCCTATTAAATCTTCCCTTCAAGAGGTAATACATTCCACGTGCACACACTAGATCTCTATGAGTGAACAAGATTAGTATGTTACTAAGTGTCTTTTTTTTTAGCTTGTTTACACTCTTGATTTAGTCCATATCTCGTCTCATGATTTGCACCTTAAGCTAATCACTTTTTCATCACGAGGCTTCTAATCTACATTCATAATATTCATTGTTGTTCTACTTCATTCAAAACATCCATGTGTATGGTATTACCTTTTTTCCATGTTTTCGGACACCTTTGTTCCCTTTCACAAAAACAATCTTCTACTTCCTTTCTATCATGTGTTCCTTGGCCAACTTATGTTGGGGGCATCCTTATTCCTTCCTAGTAGGTCATTGGGTTTAAAGTCATCATCATGTTGGAATTATCCATATTGGTCCCGATCCCCCGCTCATCATCGCCGCATGTAAATATTTTTCCTTTGAATAATCCCACCTAATGATGGGGAATTTCACATCTTCACTTTCTTGTGTGTACGCATGTCATTCCTCCCTTTTACATCCTATCTATCGCTAGGCATCCACGCTTCTTTGTCTTCCGAACATAGCTTGAGAAAAATTTCAAAATCACAAAAATATTCAAATATGTTAGATAAATCACAAAAACATTCAAGTATGTTAGAAAAATCAAAACATTCAAATATAGAAAAATCTTCAAATAAAAAACTTCTTAAAAATTAAAAACATCCTACAAAACGTCGTTCTTTGGTCCTAGTTTATTCTTGTCATAAATGACTCGTGGATCATTTTGATCTACCCTCATTAACAAATATAGTTCGCATGTTTGTCTATACTCTGGGGCACAACGAGTTACCTAGTATTATTTTGTAGCACATAATTTTTTTCATAGGACCCAAGTGTCCTCCGTTATTCCCCTCGCATGTACAATTTGCTTGGGGCACCACTTTTAGCCCTTGTTATTTCACATGAATAGGTTGAAATTGAATCTTGATAACAAAAACATTACATTATGTTTGTCTATTAGGTTTTCTTGTTTACTTTCTCGCATTGCATTGAATTTTGTATGTTGCATGGAGTTGGTGTTTTTAGCAATGAGAATTTGTTCGTATATGTCTTTTCATGTCATATTAAACTTTTGTTCATTCTTTTTATAATAAGGACCAATGATGAAGATCACTAGCAATATGATGAAATTAAATTTGTTTAAAAGGCCTTTGGATGGATGTTAGCTCATTCCCCCTTCCTCATCATCATTTTATTCTATATTCCATTTATTCCTTCATCTTCTATATATTTCCTTCATCTTTTGATCATCGATCGGCCTCTTTCATCAACCCATCAAAATCGAGGGGGATCCTTTATTCTACTAAGTTTTCTTCTATCCTTCAAAATTCTTTTACTTGTTTATGTTTGTCTACTATCTTTGAAGTGTCGTCACTTATGCCACCCCAAAGAGGGGAAAATGTAGACACCTAAAGTTTTTTTATGCCTAATGTTTCATCCAAGTCAATCAATTAACGACACTTCGTTAATCAACCTTCCTTTGCTCCATTCTTCGAATGCCCATTCACAACACTCTTTCGGTCATATTCCTCATATAATCAACTAATTGGGCTAATATCTTTCTTATTAGCTAAACATTCCTCCTTTCAATCATTAAGAACCTCCTAGTTCTCTCTCAACCACTTTGCAAGCTTCCTAGGCTATCTATTAGTCACATCTAGCTAATCATAATCCTCCCAACTCTCAACGAGTCTCTAATCACTTATTAATCAAATTTAACTAGCCTAAAGCATGTTTATCACTCCTAATCATAAAGTGCTTTTGGCTTAGCTTTAGTCCCACATGCACCAAAGTTCCAAACTCTCCCATTTGGAAATCTATAAATAGAAGGCTAAGCCCTCCCTTTCAACTTGAATTTTGATTATCATATCAAAACCTCTTGACTTGATATGAAGGTTTAAATCATATAATACTTTTGTAAGTGTTATTTTTTTATGATTTTAATAAATCGGTCCCTTTAATTAGACTGGAGATGTAGGCTATAAATGCCAAACTCCATTATCATGGATGGTGTTGAATTATTGTCAAATTGTTCTAGTTTATTCTTTGATTTTACACAATACTTGAATATTTTGAATTTTAATTAAAAATACAAAAATTTGTAATGTCGATTTTAATATGAAAATTCATGTTTTAAAGAAAATTTGGTGAATGGTTTTGTAATTCGCTTATGGTTTTGGATCGATGCATTCCTTTCATGAGATCATACCGATCTATGAAATTACCTTGCAAATCTACAATGTCAATATTGTACAACGTAGTTTCACGTAACAAAAGTGGTAGGTGATGATTAGTTATGAAGAGATTGTAAGCTGTTCAAACCAATGCTTCATCTCCTTGATGATATATCAAATAAATCTTCTATTCTTATAAGATAAATTGGAGATAAACTAGACTCAAGAATACATAGGCATCCTACATCCGACCTCTTAGATCTTGTACATGATTTTACATTACATCTCTGTTATCCAATTTTGCACCCCTTATAAATTGGCTAACTTGACAAATCCAGACTAAGGTGGTATGATGGATCTTGGAGAAGAAAAATGGTAAAAATAGGCAAATTTCATCATTAGGGCATTTTCTCTTTTCCTTGAAAATCTATTCAGATCCATATGTAGACACTTAAAATTAGCACCGCTAATTGCAGTGTCCTTTGTCTGTGAGGCACCCTTCACCATCACATTACACCCCTCATATTTATTAAATATTAACATCGTCGCCATACTTTCATAAGTCCACATCCATCATTAATTAAATTGAACCCTCCATTTATTAATTAAACAACACTCCATGACCTAGATCACCCACTTCTACCCTTTAATTAATTAATTTAATAATTACGTCACCACATCCCTATCCCTAAAAATAATCAAATAAAATGAATAACTACCCTCACACCTCACCCTCACACCTCAACATGATAACTCAGACACCTCACTAACCACCTAACTAATTTACTAACCTTCCAAAAATCCCTAACTTATTCCTAACCATCACTAAAACAACCTTCTAAAAATCCCATGATGACTCATCCTAACCAACTAACTAATTTACTAACCTTCTAAATATATTTTAACCACCTTTAACCACCTCTAAACCTCCCATATAACCTCTCTAAATAATATATATAATTCCCCTAAATATTCAACCACCCAAGACCAAAATAGAAATTGTATCCTCCATATCTTAACCAAACTCGAACTACCCGCAAAATCGACGATTGCCCCAATTGCGGCGATTCTCTCCTATTTTACACTATAAATATGGGCTCTATGCCTCTATTTGAGATTGAATGGTAGGTGAAAGGTAATCTAGGAATTCATATTAGACCTCTCACAGAGCCAGAGATCATCCAACAATAATCAATCTCCTTAAGCGTCATTCGTATGTCCAAAAATCGTGTCAACAATCTTCTTGCATCAACAATATTTCTCTCTCGGGTAACTTCACCTTTTGTTCTTATTTTATCAAATTATGTAAGGTAAGTGGCTTCCCTTGATTTATTACATCATTATGCATCATTTATAATCTTAATCAACCTTTCTAACATTTATTTCAAGTCTTGTTTTTGTCCATTTTTGGCCTATAACATTTTTACAAGAATTGCTAGTGATTGCCCAAAATCACCAAATATTGGCCCAATTACTAGAAATTCACATAAAATCACTGGAAATTCTCTACACCATTGAAAATTTATTGAAATCAGATTTTGACACATCTTTTGGTTTGCAAAATGGAGCTACGGTTCTCAAGTTATGGTCAAAACATCAGAGGGTGGTTTTTATCAGATCTAGAGCTTCACCATCAACAAAATCATCATCCTTCAACCTTCACCTCTCCGGTAATCTCATAATTTTAACAAAATTGATTATCTACATACAATCAAGTAGCCATCTTTATTTTTAATATCATTGTCTGTCTCTTTATTTAATTAATCATTTCTTTCAAGCTAACTCATATGTTTAGCAACATGTACACATCTACCACAATCGCTTGACAATTCACCCAATCGCCAAGGATTCCTATCTCTTAAAACTGATTTCAATTCTAATTACCTTTCTAATATCTAGATCTCGGTCTTGACTATCAGTTTTCCTTTGCAAGTCTCCATTGAGCCTAGTCAAGCTCCTTTGAGCCATTTGCAACATTTTATCATCTATCCAAATCGAATACATCAACACCATTTGCCTTTGTGAGCACATATTTGTGCACACTTTTTCTCCTTCAAACCACATTGTGATTCCTCAACCCCCTTTGGATTAGGAACCACCATTAGACCAACATATAACCTTGGACTCCTTCTGACCCTTTTCCTTTGCATTGTTGGTTGTATTGTATGTTATTGTTTTATCATTTACTATCAATGCACATTATCATTATCAGATTAATTTATTGAACATGGATTAACATCCTTTGAGGAAGTCCATTGATTTCTAGGGACTGGCCTTTTCCAAGAAATCCACCATATATTTTACTAACTCCATCTTGTGTGAGTGTTTTTGATTTGCAGGCTTGCTTATAGGGAAAAGGAGCCTTGTTCACATTCTTCCATGGAGCGCAATATCGAACATTGTCCATCCACATCCGTGAGTATCACGTAAACCCCACCATATCAAGGTTTTGAAGGTCATATCATATTTCTTGCAAACACAGATTGAAGATTGGCAATATTTATCCCAAACACCATACTTAACTAAAAATTGAAAAATGGGCCTTTTGAGAGTATTGTGGGTTTTTCGGGCCTAGGAGGAATGGATGAAACAAGTTCCTTGGGGCTTTGAGTTCCTATATCATCATTTCAGCCGTAAGATAAAGAAGAAAATGCATTGCAAGTGAGTCATATATTTTGGGAACAAGTGGAATGGTTGTTGCGGGCCCTTGGTTCTCCGTAGAAGTCATTTGGCTACAACAAAGGATTTGAGGGCGGGGATAGTGTAATATGAGAAGAAGTGAGTTGTATAGAGGAACGTGAAGTAAGAGAAACGGTTCCCGCTGGAGCATGAGTTCCCGCATGGGTTTTCAAGTCGAATAAAATAATAAAATAGTAGAGCGATGACGGAAACAAAGCGGATAGTGTGTTGTGGAATGGTGGACATGCGGGAATAGTTTTTGGATCCTTTAGTTATCCACATAGCCGGATCGGCTGATTAACTAAGCGTCACATAACATGGGAGGGGGAACATAGTTGTAGATGAAGTGAGCAATACATGCATTAGATTTTTGGGTGGAATGATTGCACAATTCCACGAGATCCGATTCACCAATCAAAACACAACCAATGACCCCTACGTAGTAAAAGAGGACATCACTAGAATAGAAAAACAATTCCATGCCTCTCGTAATTTCTTGATCATGATCAATCCTCACTAAGTAAAAACAATTAAATGCGGATTGTAGCGTTGCATAGGGAACCCCTGTCGTGTTCCTTCCGAACTCTAAAAAATATGCATGGGCATAATTTCACTGGTTGCTCCAAATTCTACAAAATTAGAATTTTTGGAAAGGTCTCATCATGCACTACACCATGGAAATTGGATTTATTATTTTAGGTGAGGGTAGGTGGGTGAAAAGAGGAAATACTATCCAATATTAAATAACATAGTTCTAGGTTGCTCAACCACCACATTTGATGAATTATGGTGCCTTTTATTTCTCCAACAAATAAAGTATCAGGGGAATGGTCTTGTAAGGGTGTCCATACCTATTTTCATAATTTTAATGCATGTTGTTGGTGGTTGAAAATGGAAATATGAATTTCCCTCTATTTTCCCTCCTCTCTCTCTCTCTCTCTCTCTCTCCAATTTTCTATAAATTGTAAAATGATGCTCATTTTAATGTTGGATATTATTTGAATGCAAGGCATCATTTCAAAGTGTCACATAATTTTTTTGAGTTGTAGGCCTCGGATTTATATATCTACATGGTGATCCTTTCTTTCTCCTTCACTATAATGGATTGTGCATCTATTTGAAGTAATAAAATACTTGTTTTGTGGTTATTATATGCCCTAGCTTGTGTTTTATTGCATTTTCTTTCCTTTCATTGCATCTACAGGTACATTATGCATGTTTTATTCTCCTTATAGGGTTTGAATCTGTTGTGCTCCATGGAAATGGTGGTTTGAATGTTGTTTTGGACTATGGCACTCATGTCTACCCTCTCCTTCCTCATTTTCTCCCATTTTCCCTCATTTAAGAGTGTCTTTCCCCTTGTAGGTGATATCATCTCCCCTTAGTGTAGGATTTTTGGGAATTCGGGATGCGGAATAGTGTTATGATTTAATAACAAGAAAATCATGCAAACAGGATCTAAAAAATTTCCCAAAATCTACAAAGAAGTGGAAGTATAAACTAGAATAATCCAAATCAAAGAAAAGTACACACACATAACACAACATGTACACCGTGGTTCACCCAATGTGGGATACATCCACCAAAGATAGAGATATCATATATAATATAACAAGAGTATAAATTAACTCTTCAATACAAGAGTACAATGCATCTCTCCAAGATTATCTCTCTCCTCCAAATCTCTAAATGGATCTCCATGAGTGGACTACAATTGTGCCTCCAAACACAACCAACATATCTCACATAACCCTAAACTACCGCATCTCTCGAAATTCTACCAAATTCTCTATGGATCTGCGATAAGACCTCTTGAATGGGTCTTTAAATGTCCAACTATGACTATGCACCAAGAAGTAATTTTTTCTCTCCATCACTACATAACTTGTGTAAACATGAAGAAAACCTCCTCTACAATATCTAGATCTACATGGATCAACAATACAATATGATCTCATGGATCTACAATACAAGATCTCACAATAACTTGTGGATCTAACAATATAAGACTAGATCTACATGGATCTATAATACAAGATCTCACCAACATGTGGATCTATAAGAAGAAACTCTATGTGCTTTGCATACTATGAAAGCCATTACAATGAGATAATAACTATATAAAGGAAATATAATAGAAGATGTTACCCTCTTCTCACCATTAAGATGTACCTATTATTTCCTTATGTTCATCTCCTCTCTATGGAGACTCTATCTTCATATATCTTGTTCTTTCTTTTCTATTCGCTTCATCCTCTCAATCTAGGAGAATTAAGGATCTAATTCAATCATTCTCTTAATTTACCTTCTAACCCTATATTTTATGCTTATATAGGCATATACAAACTTAGGGCACAATAGCTATGTAATTACATCCTTTAGATCAACTTTATAACAAAGTTAGATCTAATTCCCATGAGTTAAATATAAAATTTATGCACAACTAACCAGCGATAGTTACCTAACCTAGGATGGTTACTCGACCGATGGTAGTTACCTAATTGATAATGGTTACCTAAATGGTGATGGTTACCACGACCGCGATGATTCTTTTGTGTAAAATAAAGCAAGGTGTAAAACATGATATCTATGAAGTAATTCAAATCCACAATCCTAACAGGATTTTATTTTTATGCATCTCCTCACCCTGGTCGATTGGAATGATAGAGTAGAGTCACGTAGCTACATTCCCCTTCTTAAGAGTAGTTTTAGAAATAGGAATAAGAAGAGGAAGCATCCTTCTATGGAGGTCTGTCTTAGTACAAGTCCCACAACTTTGAGACAGTCCCATGTTTCCTCAAAGCCCTAGATCATTCTAATTTGGGACAAGTGCAATTTTAAGCTCCAATAAGTTCTACATATGGTTTTTTTGTTCCTTTGAATTCTTTCTCTATTACTTAAGAACTTTTTATATATCTTAGTCTTTTTCGTTTCGCATAATACATTTTCGTATATAACACATCTAGATTTACATTTAGTGTTTTTCATCAAGTTTACTCATGGGCCCTAGATTAATAATATTAGATCACATTCTCGCTTCATCATAACTTGGTAATATTAGATTTTCATCTTAATTTTATCCTTTTTTGTATTCCCACACACACAAGGTTTGAATATAGGAAGTTAGGACATACACAAAGTTAAGACTCAAAATCCATGATCCTTCTTCATACCTACCTTCACATCCTCACATGGAAGACATCATATACATTCAAAAACTCCCAACTTAAAATATTTTAAAAAAAATGATAGAGGATTCTTTGCAAAAAAAATGAGAAGAATTACAAAGACTGTCATGCATAGGAAAGAGTAGGGATCATAAATCGGTTCTCTCACCTTCTTAAGCATGTACAAGTGACTCACAATCCTAATCCTTGTGAAATTTTGTGGTCATACCCCATATAAGGTACAAGTCAATCTAGACATTCCTTTATTTGAAGGAGAGATAAAAATATAGATGTTTGGCTTAACCTTAATTGTTTACACTATGTTGTTAATGATTTTTATGAAAACGAAAATATTATTTTCTAATGCAAAGCCCATACATCTACACAAATAATTCACAATGAAAATTTGTAGAGTTAATGAATTAAATCCTAAGTATTGGAAGGCACGTAAGGTTGAGGCGTGCAAACATGGGGGCATGAGGTACGTGTGGAAATGTAGTAGAGAAGGGCGCGCTGGAAAATTATGAGGATGAGACTTGGCCATTTGTTTATAATGGGCTATACTTGAACTCATGGTGTGATTGGATAACATGGGTACTATCTCCAAGTTGTGGGACATGAATACTTGAGATAGACTCCAAAGAAAGGTTCTTTCCTAAACTACAGCCACAAGACTCTAATGCGGGGAAACTAACTATTCTAATCTAAATTTTGGGAGAGAATGCATAAAATGAAATTAGATAGTGATAGAAAAGGAGGGTGTAGAGTAGTCTTAAATGCGTGAGATTAGAAAGTGCACACTAGAAGGGGTGATGACATTCTCCATAATCTAGAATGCATTTTACAACAATATTTCAAACATACACAATGATAATGGATCCCTGCAAGAACATAATAATAGACACAATATTCTTATAATCAAGGTTAAAAGGGGAAGAATGCAAGAAAACACCAGGGAAGATACATCCACAAACTTGTATTTTATGTTATATATGCATAGTTCAATGTACAAGATGTGGATCATATAGGAGTCCAAAACAAGGGCCTACAACATATAGCTTATAAAGAAATTTATAGATATATATAAAACTACCCCCTTACATGAACCCAACACTCCCATTTATAGAAAAAATGAGAAGAAAGAGATATAAATAAATCCCAAAATCTATCCTTCAACCATATGAGGAATTAAATGAGTATAAATGATTGTATATTGTATAAAAGGATCCCCATATGTAGTATATGCATATACAGAGAAATAATATGATATGCCTCTTTATATATACTCCCAACTACCAAATATATATGATCTTGGCCATGTTTTATAAAAAAATATCCATCAATATCTCATCAAATTTGGAATTTATTGATTTTTGTGCATTGGGCTTAGCCATGATTCCAATGGTACCAATTTTGTGTGATTTTGTTAAATGCCAAATTTATATATACACTATTTTATATATATTTATGTATTATGGAATGAGCATTATATGGAGCCGAATATGTTTCTTTTAATTATATATATCTACCATCATAAAAATAATAAATCTATATATATGTCGTAGAGGATGTATATATATAAAGTCCAATTTGTGAAAATCGGATCAGAGTCAAAAGTTATGGCCGTTTAGTTACGGGTCATACGTTGACTTTTCTTCTTTGCCTTTGGCCATTTATATATACGTATATGTACTTTTGTATATATATCCGGATGAATTCTATCGGCCGGGTGGGGATTCCTTGTCTCTTCGCGGCTTTTTCACCTTTTCACGCCCCTCGCGTACTTTTGTCTCAAAAAATCTCTCGAATGCTTGAAATGGAATGGAAAATCGGCCGATTATACTTTTGTATATGTCCCATACCGCGTAAAAAATGACGATTTCTTTCTTTATCCATTTCACCTTTTATGTATATATATTTTGTCCCAATATCTATATGGACCGCGGGATATATATATATCGACTTATGATTTTCTTTGTATTTCCCCCATACTTGTATATGAACCTATATAATATGTACGACCGAACCCTTATACCCGAAATTCTTTAAAACAATGTACCTTATTTTTATTTTTCCATTTTTCCAATCGTATGGGATTTCTTATAGATGGGAGAGTTAGAGAGAAGCCAGGGGACCCCAAAACAAGATTTCGGGCTTTGAATCAATCTACTTGCTCGGGATGAATATTTATATGTTATCAAAATTACCTTGAGGGGTGAATTTGGATAATATATAGCCGTTTTTCTTATAATGGGCTAGAGATAGGTATGAATGTGGAGCACATAGGCATGAAGATGGAGACTAAGAAAAGGCTATTTTACAAGTAGAAGATCAATCAACATGCACAATTTTGGGCTAATAATATATTATACTGTAGTTATTATTAGATAATATATTATATTTTTTATTTATCTTGTAGCGGCGCATATATATATATACAAGCTATTTTGAGGATGCGTAGGCGGTGTACCCATGTGTGTGTGTGTGTGTGTGTGTGTGTGTGTGTGTGTATTGATTTGCATGGATTTAGTATTCCATGAATGCTTATAAGGTTATGTTGTTGGTTTATGGGTGTGCATGACCTATGATGATACTCATATGTATGTATTCAACTTATGTGTTTTGTAGTGATTAATACAATGGATCTATGTGGTTGGATATTGGTTATTGACTCATCTGTAAATGGATCTAGCATAGTAAATTAGATCTTAATTCTTGTTTGATCCTTCATACAATAAGGTTGTGACCTAGATCTTTCATGCTTTACTTTTGAATGGTTATAATGAATCTATATTATATGTGTGTTTATCATGCTAACTCCTTGACAATGTTGTCATAAAGAGGGACTTGGTATCCTTGTGCTCTTGGGTGATCGCTCGGGTTTTCCTGAGTGATGTGCCAACATGCCTTGGGCTATTTGGTAAAATAAAAGACTATATTTTGGTTTCATTACGAGACCTATTTTTAAGTTTATCAAGGACATTGCATGATGAAGACATATCGGTTGACTTTATCCTAGTATTGAGAGTTGGGTAGAAAAATTAGAGGAATAATTTTCTCACATATTTAACACTAGACCTAATTTTGATGCTGTGCATGGGTTGAAGAGAATCTGTATCATGAGCTCTATGAGACATTCTTTTCATGTTTCTATAGATTTGTACATGATTGGCTAGTAACATACGCATCAAAGAAATTGAAGGCATAGAATAATTGTTTGGACACAAGAAGATTACCAGACTCTGCATGATGTTGATTTATCTTGGACACGCATTGTAGATCATTGGTGGGGTGGTGTCTTGAATAGTTATACATTGGAGTACATTATTTCTACTTATTCTTGTCTAGAGGTTGTTGAGTTTCAGTTCTTGTGTGAACCCAAAGGATCCTATTTGTGCACTATCCCTTTAGTGATTAAGATCTTGATTGTAACTCTAGATTTGGAAGAATGCCCCATGGCTAGCTAAATCCCACCACGCATAGGGGTAGGAGTAGGTGTGGTGAAAGATGGAGGACCTAGTGGTAGAAAGGTAGAGAGAAGAAAGGTGGCTTAAGTTTAATGAAGCACGTGAGAGGGACTTGGAAAATTAGCGTGATGTTGAGGAATGAATGGTGTTGTGGAGAGATGGCTCACAAAGGATTTGGAGCTCACGTGGAAGACATGGAGTTGGAGTATCTAGTACTCCCCATTTGGGTAAGTATGGAAGAGAACCCTCTTCAGATTTAGATGAGAGCACATCTAAGGAAGAAAGACTAAGAACCATAGGCATGCATCTAATCCCACCTAGTGACCTAGCCCTTGCGCTTGGTGTTCCAGTTTCTAAGACAGTTATTGAGAATCAAGCTAGTGTTGGTGACAAAGTAGTGATAGGTAGATTTAAATTTCCATTGAGTACAGGAGTTAATCAGATAGCACATTCATCTATAATGAAAAATGTTGTCTTTGTTATTTGGGGGTCTAGTTGAATGCATATTTTCTAGTACATCTTTTGTACATATAATGTGGGCACGTAGAACATTGGTAATACATTTGGGAGTAGCACAAATTCACAGACTGTGGGAGTTTGATTTAGCACAACAGTGGGGACACAAGACAACACATCCTCTATCTCAATGCTCACTAAAGGAGGAGGATCAAGAGGATGGGTGGGTGGGATCTAGTGGATCTGGTGGTTCCGAAGGTGGAGGGAATACAAGAGGTAATACAGGTTATGGATATGTATTATATGTGTGTTTATCATGCTAACTCCTTAACAAAGTTGTCTTAAAGAGGGACCCGGTACCCTTGTGTGCTTCAAGTAGTGTTCAAGTATTCTGAGTGATGTGCTAGCACGCATTAGGTTGTTTGGTAAAATAAAAGACTACATAGTTTGAACACAACTTCCAAAGATAATGTTTTACAAGCTAATCACTCACTTTTCTCTTAAGCTTAAATACCCACTTCTTAACTTAATATGAGCCTAAAAACCCAATTTGATATTTCATTCACTATTAACCCTATTATTACACCTCATTCAATACTCAAACACCCAATAAAATGGAACAAAGAAAAAAAAAGAATCAACTAATTACCTTAACCTTGTCAAAACTACCCTTTTAGAGCTAGTTGAGGCTTGCATACAGTAGGTTCATAGTTAGAGAAATATGGAAGGTTTCTCAATAAAGTAAAATCTTATTTAGACACCCTTTAGGCTTATACAAGTGTGTATTAAATTTCATATATCAACTCTTTGACTAAGTACTAACATCTTTTCCTTCCCCTTCTCACTTACACTCTTCTAGCATTTTTTTAGAGGTTTTTTCTCTTAACTTTTGACTCGTGGTTTTACTTGAAAAACTAAGGCCTATCTCAAACACCCATTGGGATATTTTTTTGTGTTCAAAGATTAATTTCACCTTCCTTCATAGTAAATTGATCGAAAGGGACTATTTTCCTTCCAATTAGGTCTTTCTCGTTGTACTAGTTACCTCAAAGCTAAATGTAATGGATTTTGAGAAATTGGTAGAATTATAACTCTTTAAAAAAATTAAATATATCATCCCCCTTCTTTTAAGTTCTAACATAACCATCCCGAAGACTCCATTCACCTTGATACTCACTCAACTATCTACTTTTCCTTTAACTCTTTATATCACTATACACATATTTTCCTTGAAACATATTGTCATGCTAAATGAAAAATGGGGGATAGATATGGTCCTAAGTTTTCACCAAATACATGGGAGACATATTAAGGTCATATCTTACAATTTCTGATCCTTGAATCAATGTTTTTTTCTATCAACCACCTTCATTATTCTAAACCCTAGGAGGGTTTTGGATAAGCTTGAGGGTAAGAAATTTATAATAATCTTCAACAAAGAAAAATCAAGGTTTGATCTTCCTCCTCTAGGTCTATACAATAATTCCTTAGATTTTAATCATAAAAGTGAAGGATATTGCAAAAATGTGAAGCACGAGGATCATGTGGGATGGCGTGAACATCAACTGAGTTATAATCCGGCAACGTGAGAAGGTCACATGAAGGATCAAGATCTCCTTAAGCTCTCATAGATTTGAATGGAGGGAAATGTACATATAGATGGTGTTTTTTAACCCCTAGTGTTGTAATCATGACCTATCAAGTGGAGAGGGGGAGTTACATTCCCGGAATGGGAAGTAACTCATCATGATGCACTGACACGTAAGGGAATCTCATGATGACCCTAAATGACACCTAGAACTATGACAAGTGGAGAGGGGGAGTTACATTCCGGGAATTGACTCTCAACGTAAGGGACGTAAGGGAATCTCATGATGACCCTAAATGACACCTAGACCTATGACATCACCTAAGTGAGATGACCTACCATGTTGCATGGAAAATGATCATACCAACACCCACCTTTATCATAACTTAGGATGAGGCAAAAAGTCAGAAATGAGAAATGGGTCCCAACACTAAATCCTCGATGAGGTACTCATGAAAAAAATATCTCAAGCAATAGAGGAAAACATAGGGGAAAAAAACTACCACAAAAGATGAAAACACACTCTCTAATCTAAAAAGATACAAAAAATGGGTCCCTACCACTGAGGATTATGATAAGGTACCCATGTATAAAAGGGAACACTAACTAAAAGAAGGAGAGAGGAGAAAAGGGAGACTAGAGAAAACAGAAGATGCCATGGATGGATCTGAAGTTTACAAATCTAGAAATTCTTTAAGAAGAGTGTTGATGACCCGATCTTCTACCTATGGAATGAAGAAGAGCCACCCGTATCTAAACTATGTGCATGCCCTTAGAAGGGATAGAAATGGATTGTTGGAAGTCCGCCCACTTCGCAAAGAAATCTTAAGGTAGAAATATGAAGAAATCTTGAATCTAGTCTACATAAATGTGACATAGGTATAGTAAATGAGTGCTAAGGAACCAAAGGTAATTCCATGCATGCAAAATCGCGAGTAGGAAAGAGAAACATTTATGAAAGGATTCCAAAGTGAAGTAAAGGCAATGCAACAACCCCCACAACAAAAGATACAATGAGGAACCTGTATTGCATCACAAGTGGATACTGTGAAAAGATGACCAAGGTCAGGAAGATACTCATCCTAATGAGGGGGATCGACAAATAGAAGAGTTATTTTGGATAGGTATAAGTCATCCATGCATGAAGGAAGAGGAGTGGAAAGGGACTCACACTGGAATTGGAAAGGAGGAAACAAATGTAATGATGATATAATGATGAGATGGTAGGGGTGAAAAAACACTTTAGAATAGGGAGATGAGGAGAGGAGTCCTCTCAGTAGCACTCTTGTCATCAGAACTAGAAGCACAATCCTCATCATTAGATATAGAAACAAGTGAGTCCGATTCAATGGAATGGTCATCACATGAAGAAGAAGAAGATTCAACTGTATCAATAACAACAACAATATGTGAAGGGTATCCAACCAAAGATTGAAATAAAAAAGATACACTAGATTTGGTGGGGAGGATCTAAGTCTTCCATGTGAATGTGGATAGGTATGGCAATGGAAACATCAAGTAACCAACAACATGGTCGCAAGTGGTGAGAAATACCTCAAGATGATGATTATTAGTGGGTGCAGGAATTGGCCCAAGTAGAAAGTGTATAAGAACCTCGTAGGAAAAGTAGCATTCCATAGAAGCACACCATGATGTATAGTTCTCTCTCCCAAGAAGAAGTGGTGGAGACTTCAAAGTGATCTTGCGACACTCAAGTTTGGAAAGAGCATCCTCATGATGCGAAGTTTGGAAAGAACATCCTTATGGTAAGACGTCAAAATTAGTTGAGAATGTGTCTATGTGTAATACAACACCTGAGAAGAACAATGATAACCTCTTGTCATGACACTTTATAAGTAGTGTGTGATTACAATAATGTGTGTTCATGCGACATCTAACATTTACCACTCACCTCGAAGTAGGAAATGAGTCATACGAGAGTGGAGGCCATAAGAAGTCCTAGTGAAAAGTAAAGGAATGACATGCAATCAAACACAACATGGTGAAAGCAAGAATAAGGATACATTTATCAAAGTGTGAGATAAAAAGGTGTCTCAAATTGCAAAAATAAGACTCTCTTTCGAAAGGTTGTGGCGATGCAATCACTAGCTATAGGTGAAGAGGAGCAATACAATACAATGAGCCACAAAAGCTAGCCTGAAAAGCACAATAACCCTATATAAGGAGCCCAAAAAAAACCCCTCATTATTATAATGCTAAATTTTATGGTTTTCCCCTTATATTTCTTATAAAATGTGGAAAAAGGACAAAATTTGAAAACAAAATCATAAAGGGGGTGTAGAAGGGTCGTCCAAGCATTGGAGGGTGAGTTCTAAAGGTAACTTGGTGAGATGGCTCGGGAATTTGGTGAGTTGGTCGAGCAACTCGGTGGGTGAGCTATGTAGAGGTATGAGCGACAAGTTTGCTTTGTTAGGAAATATATCTTAGTGCTCCATTTGTATGTATGGGTGAATAATAATTACATGTGTAATTATTATTATGGTAAATTAGTGAAAGTACATTTACTATGTAAATGTAAATAGTAAATGTAAAATGTGGTTAGTATGTGGTAAGTTAGTAAGTTAGAATAATAAAACAATTAGTGTTGTTTTATTATTATATTGGTGAGAGGTTGAAACCATACGGGTGTATGGTTGTATATGCAGACAAAGGTTGTTGTGAGGATTGTTATTATACATCTCCTATATAATGGAGTGTAATGAAATAGTGAATCAATAAAAAAATGAGTGTGAGAATAATATAGTGTTGCTGATTTTAATTATTGTTTGTGTAGCTATTTCATGTATTATGTGTATTAGATCAGAGTAATTTTCACAAGCTTGACTCATCTATTCAAGTAGGCTATTTAATTGTGGATGGAGAGGTTCGAGCGGGGACAATTGGGGTAATCGAGCTCATCCAATGGGTGTTGAGTTAGGAATCTAATGGATTCGGAGGTGGAGTGATAATTGAAGGTGATACGTGGAGAGGAGTGAGAATCATGAAAGCGCAACATAGCTAAATGTGGCAGGGGTTGGGTTAGAGTGTGGAGCAATGAGATTACCACACAAGAAGGTAACAGATGTAGTAGAGGGCACAAAGAACAACTAACACATGGATCTAGGGGCACACGACGAACCGGTGGAACGATGGATCAAAGGAGGAGTCGATGCGGGGTGTTGAACCAAAGAAAGCCGGTGTGATGCATTCACAATGAGCTCAAGAAAAGTGTAGATCAAGGGAAATTTAGATGGAGGTCAAAAATTCCATAGGGGTCTAAGAGTCAAGAGCGAAAATGGAAACAAAGGACTAAACATGGAGAGAAAACTAGGAGAAAGCTTGGGATGAAGCATACTAGGAAAGTACGTGTAGAGTGGAGATCAAGAAGAGTTGCTGAATGATGAAAGAGGGAAGAAAAATGAATGGTAGAAGGATTGCAGAGAACAAGCTCGGAAAAAAACAAACGCAGAATACACACACGGGTAGTGGAGTCAAATCAAGCACACCGAGTTGAAAAAAAAAATGCAATGTGAGTTGTACATCGACCTAGTGGGGAGCTTCGTTCACAAGTTGGTGAGATGGGGCCGAGTTGGCCCTTAAAGGCATCTCTCACACTTCGAAACTCTCAAAACTAGTATGGAAAAACTAATCTATAACTCCAAACCTACAAATTGAGACTACAAGATGCCTCCAAACATGCATGCAAGCCCAAAAACCACAAACATGAACCATGAATGATATGTAAAACCCCATAATCAATGTAAGTAGAGCACAAACAGAATGACCATTATAACAGATGCTCATGAAATCTCAAAAACATGAATGGAGAGCTAGATAGAAACAAAAATAGGTGAGTAGAACAGATCCCATAATGTACACTCGATACCATGAGGGATAATGTGAAAATACAAAGCATGAGGATCATGTGGGATGGCATGAACATCGACCAAGTTATAATCTAGTAGCATGATAAGGTCCCATGAAGGAGCAAGCATCAACCATAACATGCATGCAAGGATTTGAAAAAGGGGCAAAATATCCTTGAGCTCTCATAGATCCGATTGAATGATAGTGTACATATAGAGGGTGTTGTATAACCTTCAGTGCTATAATCATGACCTCTCAAGGAGAGGGGGGTTACATACCTAGAATGGGAAGTAACTCCCATATGATGTATATGATGCATTTATGTGTAAGGGAATCTCATGATGACCCTAAATGACACCTAGACATATGACCTCACCTAAGTGAGATGACCTACCATGTGGCATGGAAAATAACTCACACAAATAGATAGTGAGGCATATTTTCCTCTTGTAATCACAATTTACTTATGTTGCACTATTATGGATATCACAATATGATCTATAGGGGTATTCTCTCTTGGTGTCATATCTCCTCTTATAGGTAGGGTAATGGCTCCCCCACTTCCTCATGTGGGTGGAACCCCATATTTTGGTGTTTCACCTTCTATGCCACATACACCCCATGTTATAACTCCCATAATGACCTAAAATAACAACACCCATCATGACTCTAGCTATTATTGAGTGTACCCCATTATACTCTAGACATCATCCATAATACCCACCACTATCAACAAGTCTACCTCGTCTTTAACTGGAACTATAACCTCGACCATCATCAAACCTAGCCTATCCCCCTCTTATCATTACATGTAGGGATATCCTCCATGAATATGGTTCCAGGGCATATTCTACACTACCTCAAATTGATGTGTCACATGCTCATATTGATAACACTCCCTCTTGTACAAAGAAATAATCCTCAAGCCACATACTTGTCTCACTATAACTCCATATCATCTTATACAACTCCCATATGGTCTCAAAAATCCTCCTTGAGGAGAATATACTAAGATGGATTGATATATCGTAGTCTTAATATGTCATCTCATGGGTAATATACACTACAATGTAAATATATCCAAATGGACCCATTTATCTCGTGGTCCTCCAATATATGTCACTTCCGCTAACCCGCCACCATGACTCTCTAAGAAAACCTATAAAAATCTTTAGATAAATGGGCTAGCATATAGCAAACCCAAATATATTTGATGTTCTACTACATTATAGCTTAACATACCTCCCAATATATATATATATATATATAATAGACACAATATCTCCATGAATTACTATAAAATATGTCAATAATACACTAATAAACATTTACACATGTGGATTATTTATAATCATTATGGAACTCAATCATAATGTAAACTCTTCCACTCCAACCTAACCCAACAAAAACCTTTGTTCCATCTTCATCTAAAATGGTATATTGGTAGGGATCACCTTTACCCTATCACCTATTATGAGAAAATGTCGAGGATCCTATACATGTATTCCAATTTCACTATCATCATCTTTTTGAGATCCATAAAGTACATGTATTCACATTCCACATCTCGCACATTATTGTCAACAGATGCATGTTAGGGGCACCTCCCCTAACCTACCCACATGATGGAGACCTTCCATGTCTAGTATGTCCCATAGCTAATCCTCTAATCCTAACTCAAGTAATGTCTCCATATAGAAACCCCAAAGAAACTCTAGACCATGCACATCCTGGTTGTAATCACAAACACAATAGAACATGAAGAATATAAAAAATCAGAAATTAATCACTAGTCAAAATCTACAAAATCATTGCATTCAATTGTCTTACTAACGATAAATTGCTACTATAAATGAAAGACCAAATTGTCTCATTTGGACGAAATCATCCAATAGGACCAAAGGATAAGAACGAAATATTATGGAAAAGGAAAAATCATCGAAACATGATGGTCGTGTCCTTAAATACAAAAATGACCACCACTAAAAGTTGGCCCTATTCTACTAAAAAAACAAAAATAATAAATTTACTCTTAATTTCAGCCAAAATAATGTTTTAGGAAATATATATTAATGTTCACATTTATATTTGGGTGAATAATATATATGTTTGTAAATGACTTTACATGGTTAGTATATAGGTTTAATGTAATTAAACATATTATTGCAAGTGGGTTACCCGAGTTATAGTAATTAAACATTAATCTAAATAATATTGGAAGGGAATTAATTTTAGCCTTGGTGGATGAGAGACTTGAGTTATTTAAATACGATTGCATGCATAGATTCTACGGTGCATATTCATCTCATCATTACAACTTATGTGCACTCATAAGCATGGTGTATTTGATTCCATGGATGAAAACATATCTTAAACATTTCAAAATTTTTGGCAAATAGAAGTGTATAATGATATCATATGATCTCTTAACTCTCTATCTCCACATGGCCACCCTTCTTAGCCTCTAGCAATATCCATAAACATAATCCACTCCACATTATGCTTCTCCCTCAATAGGCATGGCTCCTCTAGCTCTGTGAGCTTTATTTGGCCATATTTGTTTTTTTTATAAAGTTTAGTATTTTTTGTTATAAGTCTTTAGTATTAGTAATAATAATCGCTTCGTTAATAGTTATTTTTAGTATATAGTTATTTTGATGAAAAAATCTTATATTATATTAATTCAATATGATACAAGATAAATTTCAACAAAAAATCGGATGTTATGAGAGCATGCCCCAAAACCACAAACAAAGCTAGGCTGAGCCTAGAAGAACAAAAGAAAAACTAGGATGAGCCTAGGAGAATAAAAAATCCAAGCATCACCTAGAAGTAGACAAAAAATCAAGTCACATGCAAGTGCAGATAACATGCCCAAAGTGGATAGATCATGATCATATGGCCAGCCCGAGCCATTTAAATATTTGCAAGTATCTCTGAAGCTCCCACCCAAGTAGAAATTTCTTCTTTGGATCCTCCTCTCCATGAGTGGGAATAACGAGGTTTATATGAGGGAAATTTTAGGAAGATGGAGGTGGTTGGGGAAAATTCCAACCATCAACAAAGTGTGTGGCACGGAGGCAAGAGGAGAGCCCCATCCATGTTGGTGAGTCGGTAACCCCTTGTCCCCTGCTGGCAAGATGGTGAAGGACTCCTATGTTGGTGAGGTGGTGGTGAAACTATGCCACACGACGATGATTTGGTGTGTAACTTTGTTGATATAAAGGGCTCGAGGATCATCAAGCCTAGCTTAAAGCACACCATTGTGAATGGCTACGTTAACCACCATGGTCTAGAGGCAGGGAGCACCTAGTAGGAGACGGTGGCACACGAGAAACATTATACGATGCTCCCCCAATGTCGTAGCAGGTTTTGGAGGTTCTCCACCTCCATCGCAACTTGTTATCCTGGACTTGTATCTACAACAGTACATTGGAGATCACCATATATTTTTATAAATAGAAAAATATTGATCACTATAGAATTAGCAAAGAAAAAATCATTTCTTTCTTTCCATATCCAAAAATAATTTCCCCTCTAAAAACATGCCAAATCTAGGTGAACATAGGTATAAGCTTGGGATTATCTCCCAAAAGGATATGCTACCAAGTAAAGCAATGTGGTCTTAGTGAGAAAAAATTGATTGAATCAATCCGGTAACCTGAGCTTTGGGAAAAACCAAAAAAGATGTAGAATAGTTTCTAAATGACCACAAAATGGGCATTTGGGAGCTGGGATCCCAATTTGAACAAGACAAGCCTTGATAGGAAGTCCTTGGTGCAAAATACACTAGAGGAAGTGGGAAATCTTGGGCTCCACACAAATAGTCCAAATAGTTGCAAATCACCTACTCTAGGTAGACGAAGTGGATTGAATTCCCCATCATGTGTTGAGTTTATCCACCATGGGAAAATGAGGTGAAATCCAATGGTAGCCTTTACTAGCTATGTAATTGTGAAATGGAGTATCCACATACCATTTCCAGTCCATCCACCAAGGGTGAGAGGAATGCACAACAATTTTGTGCAACATGTGGTCAGGGACCGAGTTGATCACTACATTATAAGTATCTTGGTCTTGGTTAGAAATCTGAAAAATGGGTTTTAATTGCTGGCCAAGAGAACTAGGATTGCGCATGTTTGTAGAATAAGTCTTCAATGGTGTGAATTCTGTGTTTGAAAAATTTGAGCGTAGAGATTCCCGGGCTTCTACCAAACACTTATCATGTGCTTAAAAAATGGTGACCACCAGATGGATTGATGATTAACAGAAATCCCATTAGAAAACCATCACCTTTCCATAGGATCTAGGGTTTAATGCATTCCCATGCTTTCCAAATGCTCTTAAGCACAAAAGTGCCAATAACTTTGATAGGCACTGGGGTGATGAGCAGATTGATAAACCCCAATCCTTTCCACGCAGGGTAGCCATAAGGTGAGCCTTCTTCAATACCATGTCATATGAGAACTTTCCAAGCTTCTTGGCTAGTGATGCTTCTAACAATCCATTTTGCACAAAGTTTCCGCCCTTGACGTTGAATGTCAATAAGGTCGAGTCCCCCAGAGTTATGAGGAAGGCAACATATCTCCCAGGCCACATGATGAAATCCTTTTCTTGTAGTGACATTAGCCCATAAAAAGGATTTGAGCAACTTTTCCAGCTTCTGTATAGAGGCTTTGGAGGGAACCCAACACGACGAGTAATACATGTGTGTGGCCGCAAGAACTTTGGAATAGATTTGGAATTTCCCAGCCAAAGATAAAGGTTTGGTAAGCATATTCTCTATCTTTTTTTCATCCCTTTTAATAACATATTATCAGAGCTCGACCAGGGAGGCTTGAAAAGAAAAAGGAATACCTAAGAACTTAAAGATTTTTCCATGGGCCAATACCTTCCATTGAAAGTGGTAAGCCAATCAGGCGTAGGAAGGAAGGATTGCTGATAGCACTGGGTTTTTTACCATTGAATTGAGGATCCATAAGCTAAACAAAAAGTATCCAAACATTGTGAATGTTTTGCTTCATCTTCAATGAGTGTAAGAAAATAATCATCCACAAAATGTCCATTAAGAAGTTGAGAGTTGGCTATGCAAAAGAAGAGCGATATTCCCCTAATGAGCCCCTGAGATTTGGCGTGGGCCAATAAATATCTAAATCCTTCGGAAACTAGCACATACAAAGTGTGCGAGGGGCCAAAGGGCGGCCTTAGAGAATAGAGTGAAAAATACCAAAGGGTTCCAAGTGATGCCATTTATCAAGATCGAGCACAAGCATCTCTGCAAAAATCATATTGATAGATTGAATAAAAATGGGGCCAAAGCCAAGGGCTTGAAGCATGGAAAGAATAAACGACCATTCAATCTGATCATAAGCTTTCTCAAAATCAATTTTTATGAACATGGAAGACTGATTAGATCTATGGGCCCATTCCATGCCTTCCCAAACAACAATAATGTTATCTAGGATGTATCTTCCCTGAATAAATCCTATTTATTCTGGTTGAATAACATCCAGGAGGATATTGTGAAGCCACATAGCCAAATATTTAGCAATGATTTTGTAGGAGACATTCAACAGGGTGATCGATCGCCAACAAGTAATTTTCTCTAGGTCTCCTTGTTTAGGGATGAATTTAATGTTTCCCTTGTTGATTCGTGGCCCTAAAGATTGATTCTAAAACCCCTCGAGGTATACTTGGAAATGTTCTTGACCGATCGAGTCCCAAAGGGATTCATAGAATTCACGGGGGAATGTCACATCCATGCACTTTATCATTGGCCATTTACATGGTGGCTTCATGGAGGTCCTCAATGGTGAGCATTTTTTTGCATATCACCTTCTAAGCCTCAAAAATTTACACATCACAACACCCAGACATTGGTCAAGAGTATTTTTATGAGCTGTAGAAGGTTATTGAGCTTGGAACATAAGCTTGTAGTGGAAATCAAAGGCTTGCAACATAAGTTGGGGATTTATAATCTGAGCTCCACCTTCCATGATGGCCCAAATTTTTGAGAAGGGTTTTTGGCTCTAAGGGAAAGAAAAAATTATTTTGAGACTTGATCTCCAATTTTGAGCCAATGCATACTGGATTGGATATGTGCTCCCTTGACATTGTAATTGTTAGTAATTTGAGTTTTTGGAAAAGTTTTACAACATCAAGTTACAAAGTTTCAGAGAAGGGATCACCTTGAAGCACCATCACCGCTCGCTAAGAGCCGAGGTGTTAGTGAAGTATAAGCGGCTCCAATTTTTCCAGTTGTTCTGCAATAGATTTTGAGGAATCTAGTTGGTCAAGTCAGCCCCATCCTCCCACCTTTGAATTCAGCTGGTTTGCATAGGTGGATGATACCGTTGGAAATGACTAGGCCGGGAATTAAATTCCAAACACACTTGATATGATTGACATTGGGCCCATGTTACATCAAGGTAGTATTAAGAAAGAATTATCCTTTATGAAAAAAGGGTGTGTATCATGCCAAGTGATACAAAATTGTATTGGAGAATGTTCGAAATGAAAAAGTCAGTCATGAACTCTTGGCATGAAATAAATGCTATCAAACTCAAAATAATCTTGAGCTGACAACATGACTCTATCGATTTGTTTAATTATGCAATTTTTCCCTCCTCGAAGATTGGACCAAATATACCATGCTTATGATGTAGGAAAGCGAGAGATGTTAGGGTCATAAAACCCAAACTTATTATGCATAAAAACCAACACCTCCATTTCACCAGGTGTTCCACCTCATCGGCAAGTGGCCACATTTATCAGTGGGTGAATCAACCATATTAAAATCACCACTTATGACCCAATATGCATTGGGAATTGAGTTGGTAATCCACCGCCATAGATCGTCCCTTTCGGCCGCATCATTAGAGGCGTAAATATTAATGAGGCCAAAAAGGTGGCCATCAACATTAAATAGGACCCATATGGCACGGTTGGTGGGGTTGATGCCATGGTCAATTAACAAGGGCCACCATTTGGGGTAAAAAGTGAAATTAAACCCCCATGCCCTACTTCATGATTACTACAGAAAGCCAAGTTGTCAGGCCAAATGGATTTACAAACCATTTGTAACTGAAAACCAATAATTTTACTTCCTACAAAAACAAAACATCCAAATTTACAAATATTTTCCAAATTTCATGAACAACATATTTAGGATAGGAGTTTGTAATACCCTGAACATTCCAAGATAGAAAATTCATGGGAAACGATGGTCAAGAGCCATGTCACCATCCTCCAAGCCATCAAGGGAATCATATTGGTTTTGTAGGAATTGAGAAGTATTATCTTTGCAAAAATCTTGTAACTCAATTTTTTTATTCGCATACTCAATGTTGTACTATGCTTGGTTGAATCCATGTTGTGAGTCGAGGATATGGTCTCGAGAGATGTGGGAAGGGATTTGGGGCCTTTGGAGGGCCCTTGTGAACTCTAATCTTGGAAAGCAAGAGTACCGACAAGGATTATGGGATGGTAGCATTACAAATGGAATTTTTCTGGTCCATGAGAACCAAAACCGCTTGGGGCATGCTGGAATATTTTGGCAATTGAATAGTCGAGTTAGCAAGTGAGAATTTGGTTCTTTAGCAACAAAAGTTGGCTCTTTAGCATGAGTGTTATGGGGTTGTTCCTTAACAGGTGGCTCATGTTGGCCATTAGAACCAGAGGCCTTAGATTGTTGGACTTTGTTCTTGTTTTTAATTGACCCCCAGAAACTTGAAAAACTTCCTCCTTTAGGGGTTTGATTAGTTCGGGAGTTGCTTTGGCCATAAGGAAGTCATGAGGGACATAAAGAGGATAGTATTTGATCTTATGATCAAATACCTCATAATGGAAACAAGTGTTAGGAAAGTTGATATACATGACTCGTTGAGAATAGTTTTAAATCCCATCTGAATTTCTACAAATTCTTTCAGATCTTGAGAGAGATCTAATTCAACACAAACACGCTTCTCGTGGGTGAGCATGGTAAAACCTATCTGCTTCAAGGTAGACCATTCAGCCTAAGTAGAAATCTATGATAAAAAAGGCACACATGGTAAAGGTAGGCCAGGGAATTCAACCCAGATGGGCACTTTAAGGGAGGTATAGTTAGATACCATGAAATCCTTGTGCCATAGGGTTAAAACAAGTAGAGAGTTACAAACATACCAAGTGGCTTGCTTAGCTAGAATATTGGGGGCATTAGTAAGATCAGAAAAGTGAAAAAAAAAAAACCCTTGGTCATGTTTTGAACACTTTCTAGTCTAACTCCATGGGAGTCCAGACTGTATTGACCCAGGATTTGAGCATGCTTTCAGAGGGGATGCAACCCACAAAATATCCAATGAGACAAAACTTCTCTAACCATTGAAAAACAACATTAAATTTTGGAATGGGAAAAACCACATTCAGGAGGAGAAACATTACCTCATGGAATACTTTCGAAATGAACTTCCTGGGTTGTTTTCTGATGGTGCCATTGCTCAAAGCTCCACTATCTCCAACCATGGTTGTAACAACCAGAGTTTGAATATGGTGAGGTCATTTTATAGGGGATGCCCAAAGGGTGAGAAACCTTAGAGAAACTATAGCAATAAATTCCCACATATCCCGAAAAGGCCACGGTATGACGGTATAAGTAAAACCCTAACATAGCCAACTCCATATTTTTCCAGAGTGTTGAGTGTTTTTTCTTCACTCCATCTTTTCTAGAGTGCAAAGCATTTTTAGTATATAGTTTTAAAAGGTATCGTATCATGTTTTTTTGTCCATTTAAGTCCAAGTCGAGTCAATTTGTTTGGAAGATTTTAATTCTTATCCTCGAATCTTAAGAAAGATTATTTGTTTTAAAAGCTACATAGGTTGCATTAAATGTGAGGATCATTTTATGCTCAAGGTAAATGATCCAAAAAGTCATAGTTCATGTAGTCATTGGATTTTATAAAGTTCATTGGAAATAAAGTTAAGAATTAGTGTCATTTTCTATAAAGTGTGTCTAATTTGTCAAAGTAAGAGAACCCTCCATTGTAATGGATGTAATTTTGGGTGAATCCTACATCTAAATTCATATGTCCACAATATTGTGGAGTATTTGCATGAGCAACAATATACTTTTGATCCTCAAACTCAAATAGACCGAGTAAGCAATGAGAAAATTAGAGGAAGGAGGACAAGAGGTTGAAGGTTTATTAATGACCTCTCATCAATTGCCAATGACGAGGCCCACAAATGGTTTGGTGACATTTTTTCAGTGTGTTTGATTTTAGTTGAGTGTGGTGTGATACATGTACAATGTTCTGATTGTTTGGTTTGTGGAATAAGTGAAAATTTCACATTGAGGGGTGAATATAATACCAATGCTCCATTTCCATTATGACATATTTCTTATGTGGATATGAATAATAGAATTTCCTATATTATTCCATGCAGTGAGATGTTGATGAGAGTATTACACATCATGATGTGGTTGTTGGTAACCCACTTGTAAAACCATCATTTTTGGTTTGTGGTAAACCATTTATAAAACCATCATTTTTGGTTTGTGGTAAACCACTTGTAAAACCACCACTTTTGGTTTTTGGTTAACCATATGTAAAACCATCACTAGGGTTTGTGATTGTCCTATGAAAATCGTTAGATCATGAGCAGTGTAGATACAAGATAGGTTTTTTTCCATATTCGCACTAAGTGATGGAATGTTAGGAATTATGTATTAGTGCTCACATTTATATTTGGATGAATAATAGATGTGTGTGTGTGTTTGTAAATGATTTGTAATAACAACTCATGCATGGTTAGTATATAGGTCTAATATAACTAAACCTATTATTGTAAGTGGGTTATGAGTTATACTTCACCCCACATAAATAGGCCTGGAGATTTGAAGTTGGGATTTAGTAGCTAGAAATACTCCTAAAAATAAGAGAGCACTTGCATATATATTTCTAATATGGTTTGTGTAATTAAAAAACAAAGAATTAGAAGAATATTCGTAGCATGTTATTCATTGTTATAACTTTGACCAAAATTTATAGATACTTGTCAAATCTCTAGGCATTTGTGTTTGGATGGCCTCTATCACTAGTAAAATCACATTTTCGGGGCATCTATAGTGTGTGGCATGATGTCTTACTCAAATCTGGGTCTCTATCATGAAAGGTTCAAATAAAATTACTTTTGACTTTTCAACTTTATTATTTATATTAAATTGACATTTTAACTTGTTGTTATACTTTTCAATCATGTTTCAATTCATAAATTAATTCCTCAAATTTTTCAAGGTGAAATATTAAGCCTTGCTTACTAGATTCTCACACAATTTTTAGCATTAGGAATGTTATTTCACTTAATTCTATATTATGGCATGATTTAACCTTATTTTATAGTATTGATAGTTGTGTTGTAAATTTTATCGAATCTTTATCCTCACCTTTATACTACAACACAATAAAATCACTACTCTTACTCGAGAACCAACTTATCGCATTATCGATTACCATGTCTCTTTATTTCAATTACTACTATCAAATTATTTCAGTTTAATGGTTTCACCATCCCTTTCCCCAAAGTGGGGAAACATATGGAATTAGTATTCAATCCATCATATCTTATTCAACTTGATACAAGACACAATGTTCAAATGTAGCTACAAGAATGCAAAAATCTAAGTTACTAAAATACAAATGGAAGCACCACTACATTTATTTCAAATGTGGGGAAATTTTGGCAAATCAATAAATATAATAATACTTCTAATAGTGACACCCATACAATTTATGGTGGGGGCATAAGGTATCATTCCCTCTTGAATTTGTAGGGATTACAAATTTGGGACCTAGATCCATTTGCAGTTGTGTGGTCCCTTGAGTGGAAGATTTTGAGGTGATTAGAAAACCCTATCGAAACCTACCTCTCACTCTATTTTGGGAAAAAAAATTGGGTGAATAGAAAGCTCTGTGACACCTTTTCTTTAGTTATGGGACATCTAATTCCCTCACATATCTTAAATATCTATTGGGATTGATCACCCCTAATTATCCACAAACAAAGTACAATGTTGATATCTACAAGCATGTTTGACACAAATAACATGTGTCAACACCAACAATATGTTTTTTCTATCTCTTCATAAGTAACTAATAACTCACACTATTTTCCACACTTTCATTACTCTCTCAACAAATTTTTTTTTTCTCTACTTCAAGTATTATCTCCAAACTATGTTATGCTTTATTAAAATGACAAACATCACATATTAAACGTGATTTCCAAATTGGTGTGATCCTTTTTCTCTTGTAAACTAGAAATTTTTACTCACTAGCTTAAAGGGGGAAATGTAGACACCTAATTTGGTACAATATCATTATTATTACAATTTTAGAAAATTATATGTATATGTGTCTTGAACAACAAAACTAGGGATTAGTTGTATAAGTCCTTGTTATTTCACTTTCGTATTACTTGATTGGATTTCTTATATTGAATACTCTAGATCTTGTGTATTTTATGATGTTGTGTCACAAATATATTTGGTTGTTTCTTTTTAAATTTTGATTATTACTAACATTGGTATAGGACCATAAAACTTGGACTAGATTGTCCCACGAGTCTGGTCCCAAGTGAACCAATATCATCCCCCTTTTGCTTTAGGTCATTTTTGCTTGTTGGAACTCTTTGATACTATTTTTTATTTTGTATATTATGTTGTATGTCTTAATTATGTATCATTCAATTTAAATTTCATAGTAAAAGACTCTTATATATACAATTTTATTATAAGAATTTATCATCTAACAATCACCTATCTACTATCCATGCAAGAAGCTAGTAAAAATAAAATACTATTATAACACATATCATGAGCACATAAAAGGGGGAAATATCTTATTTCAAGTGTTCTACAACAACACACAAGGTTCTTAATTGGGAAAATTAGCTATCTTGTTATCGGTGTTAAGGCACGAGGGTAAATTTGGGACAATGGACCTAGTTGCATACACATATGCACCATGCACTAGAAGAACTACATGGAGTTTAAGAAATTGTGCAACACTTAGTGTAAATTACATTGGGTGACCAACAAGGTCAATCCGAATCAAGCACATAACATTTTTTAACCTTATGTGTGCTTGAAGTGATTTATAAGAAGCTATGGTATTTTTACATATACATGCGTAGATGTGAGGGTTACCTAAAACTAAATATATCAAAATGTGAAACAAGCAGAGGTGAAAAAAAACATGAAAAATAGAGGTGCACCAATTTCTAGTTTGAAATTGTACAACAGATGACCGAGCCTAGTATTGTCTAGTACAACATTGTATGGTTCAAGATTTCCACACATAGGAAAATAATGAGCTATTAGACACATTCAAGAATATGTATACCTCCTAGATCCATTGAAACCATAGTTAAAACATCATTTGAACTCGATAAGTCATATCTTAAATCCCTATTGTACTCTTAATTTATTTATCAAATAATCTTATTTGCAAACTCTAGTTTCCAATCTTGTAATTCAAAGTATATTATTTAAATTTATGGTTTATTTTATGACTACAATTTCAGTACTAATTTAATTAATAAATACAACTTATTTATTAAATTTAAGGTTGAATCACCATATTATTGTTCAAAATGTATAAAATAACGCTATCAATAAAATATTATTAAAATTATAATCTTCATTTATTTTAATAGGTTTTGAGACAATCATATTTTAAATATGCAAGTTAGAAGAGACAATGATTTCATAAAGTTGCAATTATTTTACAAGCAATAAAATATAGAAAACATGTAAATGGGCGTCAAATTTAAACCCTAAATACACACTACCAAAATATTTGCTAGTGGAGAAATAGGTTAGAGGGCTTAACATTAAAAATGCAATTAATTTAAATTTGGGTTAATCTCACTGGATAATAATTGTGAGACAACGATGATCTATATGATAGACATTACAAAAGCTTTGCTTATAATGAGTAAAATGTCATTAAGAGCCTAGAAGAGGAAAGATGTCATTAGATAAATAATAGGTTAGAGGAGGAAAACATGTTATTAGATTAATAACTACTCGTGGATGAGGTCATTTGGGTAATGAGTAAAAATATGCAAAAACTTCATTAAGTTAATGGTTATTCGTAGAAGTCAAAGGTAATGATTAAAATAGTCGGAGAAATGTTATTAAGTAAATGACTAAAAATGGAGGTCATTTAGATAATGAGTAAAAAAACACGAGAAATATGCTATGTTACACCAATTTTCTACGATGGGGATGGGAGGGGAGGAAAACACATTTCTATGATGGATTTTTTGGGAGACCATTTTTAGGGGATGCTTGTTAAAAAAAAGGATAATTTTAAATTTACAAGAAACTAAAAATATTCATATAATAACAAAGAATATGCATTCATCATATACATTATAGAACCTTAATACATAATATCATAGTTGAACTACGATTTCACATAAGTGTCAAAGACACAAATTTAGAAAATAAAAAAATTCATTACTTTCATTGTCAATGTGCATATATATTATATAAAACTTACAAAAAATGCCCAAAGGATACAAGTTTCAAGTACAAAATGATTAAAACATAAGAATTTTGTTGCTGCCCCTAATTAGCATATGCTTTCATTACATCAAAATTGAAGTTTGAGTCTAATTCATTGCCATTATGAGGGACTATGTGATCCAATAAAACCCCAACCAACCCCTCTTATGCCTCCTCCTCATCAACCTATGTGGCATTTTGGGATCAAATTCCCAATGTGCGGCTAGATTCCAACAATATTCAAGAGTATGTCAATCCTAAAGACGCAAGGAACCGTGAATGACCACCAACTTCTAAGCTCATCGAGAGGTAAGCCTATTTATCTTGATTTGGATAGATGAAATAGTATGTGAACTGATTTCTCACTATAATAGAAGAACTAACAACCTATAAAAGGAGGTAAGAAGTAAGCATCCTCATATTTTTCATGCCATATCCACCATCTAATAGGGTCAGTTTGAGATAATGTAGCTTTATCTTATACAAAAATATGAGAGTAAACCCTTGTGTATTCATCCTTGTAATCCTTGTTGCATTTAAATGGCATATCCTACTCCCCCTTAAGTTATCTATTGTTGTTATAAATTGTAAATGAAATTTTATTTGGATTAAATAGGCCCTTTGCATAATTTTTTAGTTTAGAATGACATTCAAATGGGTTATTTGAACGCAGTGTCCCCTAACACTCCCACTCCCACAAGAACCCCCAATATTACCTTTATGTCCTTTTTGTTAAATCTTAACATATTCACCTTCATTACCCTCTCTATTGCTCATTGTTATTTTTTTTAATACTCAAAACATAGTTGTAAGTGCACACATAAAAAAATCCTCCCTAAGTGTTTAAAACTTTGATTATTTTTTTTAAATGCATAAGAGTTTTGAAAAGAACAATGGATTATAAACTTACCTATAATGATGTTTGATTTTCTTATTCTCTTTTTGTAGTTCTCCTTTGTTTTATTATTTTTTATTTTTAGATGTTAGAGTGGGTATTTGTTGTAAAGGGTTGGTGTAAAGGGGTGTGGGGGTCATTGTGGGACCCCACCCTATTTTTTTCAATTAATTTTTAAAAACATTACTTTATTTGGTTGAGTTGTAGGGGACGACTAGTCATCACTTACCATTTCTTAGTAAAATAAATCCACCCTAAATATGTTTTCCAAAAACTACAATTCAAATATGGTTGAGAGACATTTCCAACTTGTCCCCACATTGTAGAAACATTTCTAATAGGAAACCGGGTCTTAAAACTTAGAAGACATATCCCCAAGTTACATAAAAAAATCATTAAGTTAATGAGTATTCATATAGGACTATTGACTACTCATGAAGGACTCATAGAGATAAACTAGGTAATGAGTAGAAACACACAAATAAAATTCTCACAAAAAGGTGAACTATGGTTAAAAAAAAAAATCTCACATAAAACATGTAAATATGGACAATTTTTCAATATAATGAGATAATTTAGTTTAAATTTCACATGCTTATAATCATTGTAAGTTGTGATTCTAGATTGAATATTTTTATTGGAATGCATCAACATATTAACTCATAATACAATATGGTCACAATAAAAGGTGATTGGAAAAATCACAATCCAAAACAAAGTTGGAAAAACACATGAAAGCTAAAAAATTCCCAAAAAGACAAGCGCAAAAGAAATAAAAATCCAAAGGGACCCACAACACTAGTTTAATGCTAGAGAGGCACACCATAACAACCCATATTGCATACACATGAGCAAGGAGAGTTAAGCACATTCAATAGTTACACTAAGGGGAGGTGGTGGATTATCCTTTAGGGGAATAAACCCCCTACTAGAAGGTTCTTGAGTTAGTGGATCAATAGTGGTCCAACCATCAATTTTCTCGCCCGTTATGTTGAATAGTGAGTGTGAACATATAGAAATTTTCCATGCTAAATAAACAAAGCTAACACCTAGTAGCTTCTAAGCACAATCAAACCTACTATAGAACCATCAAGATAATATCTTATGAGAAACAACTTCTTCAATGCATGAACAATATCAAATCAAATGCTAAGTTATTTATTACTCTTTAGATTGCTACCTAAATAAATGAACCTATTTAGATCACTTTTGCAATCAAAATGGAGTGGTTTCCACAAGATTTGAAGATGGGATCTCACCAAGAAATGGCTACAAGGACATTTTTGGATCTTCCCATACTCTTCAATTTGAGAGAATGGATGCAAGATGGAGAAGATATTTCCTTCAATGGAGAATGGCTCAAGATCAAAATGCCTATAGTTTATCCTAGGGAAAATAAGGTAAGTAAGAAAGGGAAGGAGGAAGGTTCCTTATATAACCTTCCTATTTGAGAGAGCTTTGCATCTTAGTGCATGTGGGATAAGGGTAAAGAAAGATTAGAAATGGATAAGCATGCTTTGGAAAAGGTAAGTTTGATTTAGAGGAGTTTAATTTGTCATTAGTAACTCATGGGAGTTGGGGGATGTTTTAATTAATCAGGTGTGATTAATTAATAGGCTAGAATAAGCTTAGAAAGCTATTTGGAGTTGATTTAGAGGAAAATATGTAGGATTGAGATGATTTAAAAGGGGATTTAATTAATAAGAAGGTTTATTAATTAAATAAATTGTTTAAAAAGGCTTAATTAACTAATAAGTAGTTGATTAATTTTAAAGAGGATTATAACTAACGAAGTGTCATTAATTGGCATCAGAGTGGGGTAAAGGATACTTAATTAATGAAGTGTCGTTAATTGACCAAAATGGAGGGAAATGTTAGTTAATTAGCAAGAAATTGCTAATTATTACGGAAATGAGGGGAAAGTGGGTAATTAGTGCAATTTTAGTATTAAAACAATGTAAGCGGATTTTAGGTGTCTACATTTGCCCCTCTTTGGGGTGGTATAAGTGACACCACTTCAAAGATAGTAGACAATTACAAACAAGTAAAATTTTTGAAGGGATAAAAGAAAAATTAGTAGAATGAAGGATTCCCACTCGAGTGTTGATGGGGTGATGGAAGAGTTCGATCAATGATTGAAAAAGATGAAGGAAACAAATAAAAGAAATGAAGGGGGAGGGGGATAGAAGGTGATCCCTATTGCCCTAGGTGTTATTGAAGAAAAAATTTTATAGAAGAAAATGATAAGGAAGAAAAATGAAGGTGGAAGAGAATGGAAATATATTTCCTCCGTTGATGTAAAAACAACTTTGTTTCATCATTATGCTTCGTGATCTATGTCATCGGCTCTTATTAAAATATACGCATACAACAAAAGTGTACCATAACATGAAAAGATATAATACTAACATTTTTTCATTGCTAAAAATTCTTAACTCCATGCAACATACATAATGCAATGCAATACGAGAAAGTAAACAAGCTAACCTGACAGGAAACAAGTACAAACACACATACTCAAACAAACAACGTTCAAGACAGGTTGCACAAAGGTTTTTGTTATCAAGCTTCAATTTCGACCTATGCAAATTAACGATAAGGGTTAAGAATGGAACCCAAACAAGGATACATGCGAGGTGAATAAGAAAAGGACATATAAGTCCCATGAAAAAGAAATCATGGCAATGAAATTTCCCAAGCAACACGTTCATGCTAGGGAAGATAAATATAGCAAGTAAACAAACTTTTGTTAATGGAGGGTAGATCCAAATGATCTCACGAGTCACGTACAAGAACATGCGAGAATCAAAGAATGATGTTTTGTAGGACAATTTTTATGTTCAAGTACAATGCATTTGACACATATTTTAGCTACGTGCATGCCATTTACCAATTTTTGACAATTTTTGTATTTTTTTGGATTTTTGAATGTTTTACCAAATTTTTAGGATTTTTTTTTTTTTGCAATTTTTTAGCATTTTGATTTTTTACAATTTTTAGGATTTTTTATTTTAATTTTTTGAATTTTTGAAATTTACCAATTTTTGGGACTTTTTGTAATTTACCATTTTTTTATTTTTATGATGTTTTATGATGTGTTTTTTCATTTTTTTTAATTTTTTTTTATTTTTAATTTTTTTAGAGATTTTGATTTTTGGGAATTTGGGACCAATAATGTCACTCTGTGTGATAAGATCCAACAACAATGTTTGCGATTTCTTTGATGAGGAGACTAGGGGTTTTGCTTAGCAAGAGAGCTATTATCTCCAATCTTCATAAGCTGTAGTGAGATCATATTCGATAAGTAATCGTGACTTATCTTTCAACATGGATTTTGTACATGGGAGCTTGAGTTCCCTATCCATAGGTTTCGCACTTTGTGCCATACTTGATGGTTGCGTTGGTGTGCATTCTTGAAGCACATTTTATTTTTAAATTTATGGTTGTTTGAATTGTTGGGAGCAGCTCTTTGGAGTTTTTATCTTAGCTTGATAAAGAAACAATTTTGTTTTCCTATAAGCTAATGTGTGATTTGTCTGATCTTGAGAAATGGGAGAAGAAAGTGGATATTTGGGATTGATGATAGGAATTTTAGGAATGATGGTGGGATTTCCCCAATTGTTGATAGAAGGATGATATGATGGATGAAGAGGATACGGTCCAAGAATTGAAGAGGATGGGTTACCGGGAGGTGAGCCACAAATAGAAGATGAAGAGCTACTAGGATGTTGCCCCAAGATGGAAGAAAAGGGGCTACCAGGAGGTGTCCCATAGATGGAAAATAATGGGAGACCCGGAGGTGACCCACAAATAGAAGATGAATGGCTACTAGGAGGTGGCCCACATATAGAAGAAGATGATGGGCTACTAGGAGGTGACCCAAGGTGAGATTATGATTGAGGAATTGTGATATGTAAATAATGATTAGGTGATGAGAAGATAGGCCGGGATTAATGATAGACCTAATATTTTTTCTATGTAATGGGAAATGTGAAGATGAAAAAACAAGAGGAGGATCAAGTTTGACGATCTTAGTGTATTCTTTTGTTTTATGAAAAAGGAATAAACCTCTTCCCCCAATACGTGAACACATTAAATTCAAAAGATACTCCTTGCTCATGGTCCTCTAGAGGGATGTCATCATGTAGACCCATGAATTCTCTGATTACTTCTTCATTCTGAAATAAATCGATCGGTATGGGTTGTTTTTATTGATGATAGTAGGTTGATTAGAAGAAAGAGGTCCAATTGGTGTGGAAGATTTAGAAGATGATGACTCAAGAGACAAAGTAGATTTGGATTTAGATGTCTCGCGAGTGGAAGAAGATGTATATTGGTATTGGTTTCCTAGAAGAAAACATAGTACATAGGTAGACAAAGAGGATCACGTAGCCATTCATTTGATTGCGGCATGGGGGTCGACTTGGATGATTGATTAGAGGAATTTTGAGTCACATGGATCTTCGATAGAGGAAGAGGTCATTGAGGCAATTGATAAAAGGGGTCCTACGAAGAAAGGGAGGACCATGACTCAAGAGTAAAATTAGAGGAATGATTGGATTAACTTAGAGTCACATGATTTTTAAAATAGGAAGATGTCTTTGGGTGATTGATAAAGGGGTCTAGCGAAGAAAGGGAGGACCACAACGTAGGAGTTGAATAAGAAGAATGATGGGGAGATTTTGTGGTGATGAAAATCCTTAGAGGAGGAAAATATCATTTAGGTGATTGATTATTCCTTAGAAGAGAGTCGCTTGAATGAAGCTCGAGAGACTGAGAGGAATCTGAAAGATAATTTGGATTTGAATCATCAGAAGATTGAGAGGAATCAAGAATAGTTTGGATTAGAATTAGAAGAATAACATGGATTAGAATAAGAAGAATAGCAAGGATTAGAATTTTCAAAATCATACCACCAACTATGAGATGAAGGTGGGGAAAGGGGTAGCTGAATGGGTTCTCTAGCGTGAAGAACTAATTGAGGTTTAGTCATAATGGGCATATTTTGATGTGAATGCCTAAAACTAGGTTCCTTATTGTCATAATTATGAGGAACTATGTGATAGTTAGTCATTTTTAGAATTTTTGGGTCCAAATGACTAGAGCTATATTGTATGATTGAACTCCTTCAAATGCAAGGATGTTCCATATCGATTTGGGCAACATAACGACAACCAACTAGACATTTTGTAAGTATGCTCGTGTGATTTTTGAAGAGGATCTAAGGAAAACAAACATATTGATGAAATTTTTTGACAATCCAACTAGGTTTGGAAAACAAGTTACAAGTATAAATGTCAATATGAAGAACCAATGGATCAAAGGATCAAAATTATTGTCCTAATAAAAATAAGTTTACAAGATGAACGATCACAAGGAACAATCACGCAAGTTTGAAAAACAAGTCCAATCTACAAGAAACTACTCCTCATGTAAAGTGTATCTCAATGGTAGTTTGAGGCAAGAAGTGAAGTGAGGGGCTTCCATGTCCCAATACCCATGCCTAGACAACATCCTTACAAAAAATACTTGGGCCCCACGTATCGCACGGCATATATCAGGTACTCCCTAGTGATCTCATATATCCTATTCTAGGAAACCTTTTGGCAAAGATATCAAGCTATTATGTAAGGAGATTGCACTTCCCAAGATCACTTAATAGCCGACCCCACATTGGTAAATAGGTGGTGAGATAGGATTAGCACCCCTCAAAGTGTGTGGTAATGAAAGCAAGAAATAGCTTGATTGTAATCCCACTTGACTAGTTAGGGTGTGCATTACATGTTGGTTACTTTCTCGTGAACACCCTTAACCATCATATAACCTTAAACTTTTAATCAATCAAACATCATCATAATAGAATATTCTTAATCAAACAATCCCAACCCAAATACCATCACCATCCTTAATCAACCAACCTAATGCAAACATGACAACCTATGTATACCACGTATTAACAATGTTTGCAAGCTTGAATAAGTTTCAATATTTGTTATTATCTCAAAGTCACTCTATGCCTTCTTACTTCCTTCTAGCCCTTCAAATTTGCATTTTTGAGCAAAAACACACATTTATTTGAATCTAGTCTCATTGGTAAACTCTTTGAGGACCAATTAAACCCAACAAGCATCCTACAAAGTTTCATCAAGTAACTCTACACCCATTTACTTTTATACCCCATTTACCATTTTTTCCAATTTCTCCCAATTGCCCCTAGCTTTGGTCAAATTACTATATAAAGGGAAAAAATCCAATTTTATGCTAATGTAAAATAAGTTTCAGATACACATTACCCTTTTTATGCTTTGTACATATTTTCTAGCCCTATCTCTTGCTCCATCCCTCCAAACACCTTTTTCTTCATTTCCTAAGGCTCTTTTAGCCTTACCTAAGGTTTAGAAGTCATTTTTAAGTCTTCATCATTGATACTCTATTCCAAACTTAAGTACACATTAAATCCACTAATTCAAACTTACCAAAGCTCCCCATAAGTTCCTTTCACCTCAAATCCCCTTTCTTACTAGTTTTCCAACCTGTTGCTTCTTAGGTTGCCTATAACTTCTTAGTATTTCAAGGGCTAGACAAGACTTTGCTCATTTTCACTACCTTCAACCTTTGTTACACCTTAAATCCCTTATGTACAACATGTTCAAGAATTTATCAATTCCTTATACTTTTTATTTCTTGAACTCGTCAATTTTTCCAAATCTTGACCTTCTAGGTTCTTGTTCATTCTTGAACAAGTAGTTCTTTAACTTTGAGTTCCTCCTCTTTAGTATTTTTCTCACCACCTCAATTATATTTTTATCTCATTGGACTTATCCTAATCCTTTCACTTTGATCATTCCCTTATCCATCACCTCATGATAATTTAACAAAAGAAACTAACGTAATCTTCATACCATTGCCAAGATCAGTAACAAGATAGTCACTCTAAGTTTCCATTCTTTTCCTTTCTCTACGATGTTCTTAGAACTTCTCAAATATCCTTTCCTGGTTCCATTTATTCACTCTTCACTTTTCATGCTTTTCCACTTGACAACTAATTAGTCTTAGCTCTCATTTGCGCTCTTTTCTTGAGATGATCTTAGTCTCACACCCTACATACTATACATGCATGTACAATATCAACACTTAGTCACACTTTTAATGACACTCGGGTCTTTATTTAATCTTCCCTCAACTATCATGGTTCCACATATTCCATCAAGTGGAAGATAATTCATCACCTTCACTAAACTACTTCTAAGATTATTAGTTATGTACGTCATCTTGTTTCTCCAAGTTTCAAATTTTAAGTGTAAGTCTTGGATATTCACGGTCCTCAAACTTATGAAAACTGAAAATACATTAAACTCTTCTTCCCATCATATTATTTTAAGATTATAAGGTTGTTACAATTTCTTATCTCAGTTTCTCTTGTTAGAAAAACATAGTGTACTCGCATTTAGTAGAATTTCCTAACCCCAAGCTCTTGCAAGCATGTTACTTGACGAACAGGAGATACAAAATTTTGATTACTCCTAGAACGTTGTTGTAAGGATTTTTAAACATTCATCCTTTATCCAATACATCGTACTCAAACTCAAAACATTGTGTTTAGTTATCTCATCCAGAGATAGGGTGCCTTCTAATCTCACTCCTAATTTTAAAACCATATCTTTAAGTCTTGACATATTGTAACATTAGTTTCATTCCTTCACAGAGGTTATAAATCTCATCAATCATCATGCACTTAACTAGTAATATTATATGATCATACTTATTTGTTTCAAACCGTTATATAGTTCCATATGCACATAATGTTCTACTTTTCCAAACCCTTTCCTTGCCATATGTAACTTACATATTAATTTCAGAAGATACCTAATGGTGATTCATTATCCATTTCATAATCACTCAATTCAAATACAAAATCCACAGAGTCATACATAGTTTATTAAGTATAAAGAAGCCTTATTAGATTATTCAAGAAAATACAAGCTTTAAGAGCCTTCATGGCTTCCCAAACAGAAAAACCTCCCTTTCTCTCACTCCTCTTAATTATTTAAATGTCTCCATATAATATATGAAGAAGGTGAGTTAGTTAGGGTTCTCTTTTCACAACCTCAGCAAGTTCATTCTCATGCCAACATCATAATAGGGGATTGGTGCTATCATATACACTTGGAGTAACTACAAACAAGGATTCATGAACATACACACAAATGGGACACTCATGCATTAAGAAAAGGAGTCATCCTTCACAATTCCAACGCAGAAAATACATATGGAGTGAAGAGTAGCTTGTCAATGAACTTAGATACATATATTAATATATTTTTTTCGTACAAATTCACAGAGCTTATATCTCTATTACTTCCTCCATCACAAGGAGCAAGCTTTGTAACTTATTCCTACCCTCCCATACTTGAACTCACACACCTGCATGTACCTTACCTAGCAATGTAACTAACTTTTGAGCTTCCCTTTCCTTCTAGATGTAAAAATGCAATTTTGACATTATTTCAAGCATCCTAATGACGTAAAAACATACAAAGACTCCACACATAAGCTATATGCACCTAAAAACACACTTTATCACCTTTAAAAACACCTAACATAATTGGAAATGCCCTTCTAATGGGATTCAATCATTTCACTTTGAAATCTCTCTCTTTGAGGACCACATATGCTGAAATTGAACTTATGAACCGTGGAATTGCATTTATTTAGTCTCATTAGAAGATGCCACTACATCAATTTATGGTATTATTTCTTACTAAAAATGTACATTTCCAATTCAATGCTTCTCATCTTAATTACCCTATTCACACACCTCAAAACATAGTTAGTCTAACCACAAAATGAATTTAAAACAACTAAAAACACTAAAATCATTTTGTTTGTCAATATTGTCATCTCATCCCCTTAGTATAAGCTTTCTTGATACAATCATGCATGGATACTTTGGAAGCTACCCAAAAATATTATAAGCTTCACTAGACTCAATTTGTCTTCCCTAAATTGCATGTAAAATCTTAGGACGCCACTACTTGATTTGTCTTTCTTGTTCGTAATTCCCTTCTAGTCTATCTAAGCCTATTGTAGTCTATCATAAGGGTTCAAGGTAGAAGGAAACATTTTTAAACACCCATTTTTGTCTTTCTTTCCATGTTCAAATTTGTAAGTGTTCGTTATAAATTTAAACCCTACTCACAATTCCTAACTCTTGGCTCATTTTAACATGCATGACACTAACATGAAGAGTTTACCTTAATAATCCTAAAATACCTCCAAACCACCACAAAATTTCACTACTAGTATCCTATTACGGTTTTTGCATCATTTTTCACGTACACACCAAAACAACAACCTATGTATACCACATAATACATGTTTAGATCTTTTTATGAATTTTTCATATTATGGTGCCTTATGTTTACAAAAATAACATATTATGTATATCATTTCATATACTGATATGTTAAATACCATGCTTACTGATTATACAAAGTTTTTTACATTATTTTGTTTAGGATGACATGGATGACAAAGTATGAATAATTACTTTCCCTAGATGTTTAGGATGTGGGAAATGGGAAACTACATTTTTCCCAAGACAATCTTGAATGGACACCAATTTGGGAAGATAGTGGTCACAAGGATCTTTGTGTGAAAACCCCTCTAGCACAGCTCAATGCCTTTATCAAAGGGGAATACCTTCTCAATAGCTCCAAGATAACATTCATATGCAGCACAAAAGGATATATACTCTTACAGAGGAAGGCACACCACCAAAAGATACCATTATGTATTGCATGTTTTTTTATATTAACTTTACAATTGGTCATCCTTAGGAATAGTGTTAACATATGTTAGTGCCATATTTTTCACATTCCTTAATTGATATCAATGTGTATTTCCTTTCGTTTCATCTATCGGTGTACTTATGGCCCTAAGGAAAATAGGAATAATACCTACTAGTAAAAGAATTAGGAGGTTTTTCAAAAAAAAAAAAACGTGGATGCCGGTGTCATTTCAATGTGAGGGTTATGTTAAGAACACCAGACGTGGAACATATCATATACAATGATATGTATCATGTTGATAAGAATGGTGAGCTTTTCCATGGTGTAAAGGACACAAGCTTGGATTGGTTTTGATTTGAATTTATTATTTGAATGTAAGCAATACATTAGATCTATTTTTCTTTTTGGTATATCTATTGAAACCTTTATTGAAAGGCACTACATGGATCTGAAGTTGGTAATTATTGTCAACAAAAGGGATGAGTTCTTAACTAGGAAATACGTGTTGAATGCATAGAGGAGGGTGAAGAGCATTAGATCCCAAAAGCACCAACATGACAGCATTAGTATCAACTTGTGGCATGTCACGAAAGGGATACATTTTTTTATTATCGAGGTCGTGTGGGACTGGCGTGCCTTTCATTATGGGCCTTCAAACAATGTGGATGCTTGAAATGATGGTTCGTCTTTTCCCCAAATCTATCATTGAATTGGATTCCATGTTCTTGTAAGATGGAAAAGTGACATGCGAGCATGAGAATCTACAAGTAACTTTTCTCGCACCCGACCTCCCGAGGTCGTGCTGAGACAGCCAGTGGGGATTGAATATGCGTGGGATGCAGACAAACTAGTTAGGCAATCTGATGTCTTCGACGCGCACTAGTGGAAATTGTGAATCTAAGGCAAAGAAGGCCCTCCTAACCTGAACTGGTGTGATAGATCAATTAGCAAGGATGACTGCTCGAAGGCTCCAATCAATATCGAGCTTTGGCATGATTCGGTCTATGGGTTGTGGAATACATGGAAAATGACCTGGGATAGTTTCGTGTATGTCTCCAAATAAGGTCATAGGGCGGATGGTAAATATAATTGACTCTATGGGTGATTCTCTAGCCTAGTCTAGAACTCCTTAGCTTTGTTAGCTGCTATGTCTAACAAGGATAACTGTTCGATGATGATAGGTGGAAGTGGAGTAGATCTGAATACTAATGTACGTAGGCCAACATCTATGTCTGATTCACCTATGGACTCGTTGGGCTGTGAGACTTGTGGGTCACAACCGTAGATTCATGTTTGTTGTGGTCCTGCTATGGTCATGTGCGGATTCAGTCCCTAATCCCTAGTATCCAATAGTCATATGCTTTCTCAGCCTCTATATTCAGAATTAATAGTTGTGTGATCTTTTCAGAGTATCTCACAGGTGTTTGTGCAACCTGAATTCTCAAGCTGGTATCTATATCTGTGAGAGTGTCTCCTGCGTCTAGTTGTGGGACCAAAGGATCACAACCAAAGGTTTGTTCTCTTTCAAACCCTTCCACAGTCATGCGGATATGTATCTAGGGTAATCTGTAGTTTGGTTGATTTGACCAAAACGTGTGTGCTTGGTCGTCTTCTATGTTTAACCCGTGTAGTTGGAAACTGATTTGTTGTAAGTTTACCGTTGTTCGGAAGACTTGGATCCTAAGATTCTGATCTATATCAGTTATGGCTATGATGAGATTGGGTTGGGGCATGATTGGCTCGAATACGTATTCTGGGCTCTCTAGGTCCCGTGATTGTCATACAAAAGCCACAATGTAAACTAAATGCAGCAAAGTAAAATTAACTATGTGAAGTATATCTATAACATATATGAATTCTATATTTTTGTATTTTTTGATGAATTTTATAAATGAATTGAAGGGCAGCTATTTTAATATATCTAGAAATTGACGATTAATCTAATGACAATTTAAAACAAACAAAGTAACCGAGTATAGCTACTTTTGCAATGCGGTTGTAAATCTATTCTAAACAATGAAATAACTGATCTAATCTATTTGAAAGACTCTCGATCCTACCTCAGAAGTGAGGAAAGAATCATAGTCTCTCAGAAACTATCAATCCTCACAACTTCCCTGGCAATATCAAAAGTAAAATTGATTGAAATAAAGTGATTGGCTACTTTATTTGATATGCTTCTAATTTAGAACTTTAAAAGCTAGAACCTGGATTCTGAGAACAGTGGCGAATCTGATGATGTGTGTGATCTTGTCCCCTCAGTGTGACCTCCTCACTCCTTCATGTTCACGTGGATCCAGAAAAGCGTGTAATGCTAGCATCAAGAAGTAGATATTGGACAAAGGCGGCTTAGGATACGGATGAATACAATGCAAGTAGGAGAGAGATAGTGCAAGAGTACAGAGCTTGGCTTATGCAATTCCTAGCGGGATTTATTGCGAGTCATGCAACATAAAACGTCCAGAACCTGAAACTATCTTTCTTGAAGAACAAAACCTGCAACTTTAATGGCTTCCTATTGAAAACAAACTATTCTACTCCAATGGATTGGATGAAATATCAACAACACTTGCACAAGATGGATATGTGGCTTCCTAACAAAAAAACAACACTAACTAAGCATGCAATGAATGAAACTAAGAATTCTAAGTAAAATGAAAGACTAATCTATTGCAATGAGAAATTTAGAGGAAAATTTGAGGGGCCATTTACTTGAGCACAAGCCAACTATTTATAACATTTGCATTTACCCAAGGTAAAAACCAAATTGAACTTAAACTATAAACAATGGAAAAACACTATTGGGGAACCAGAATCATTAATGCAAGCCCAAGGCGGTGAAAAAAGCTAGTAAACATTGAAATTTACATGAGTCACGTTAAAAGAGCATTCTGGAAAACACGTAAAGGACCGCCGCCCAAGCAGGGCGGTGGTTTCGTAACTGAAGAGCAAAAGGAAAAGAAAAGAGGGGAAAAGAGAAAAGAAAAGCACACGGGGGCTAAGCGGGGCATGTGGGATGATAATGCATACTTGGAGAGCTTTTTCGGATCCCGAACACCTTGCGAGGAGACCTATATCATCATTGGGGCACGTGTTACGTTGTTCGATGGTGCAGTACCCTACAATTTTGGGTACATACATATTGCCCCTCGGAGAAGCATTTTAGCCATGAAGAGGTGTAAAACGGTGGGTCCGAGTATGGCGGTCCCGAAATGGGAAGTTGGAAGTTATACCTAGTACGTCCGTGTGTCGAAATGACGCCATCCAAAATTCCCGCTCCTGCAAAATGAAAAGAGAACTCAAGTGCAGATAGACAAGATAGATCGGAAAATAAACGCTAAAATAATGGGAAATGAGGATGTACCATTTGTGCGGGGGTAAGAACTTACCTCCATCGGTGCTCCAAACTGTGAAAAAAAAAAACATTCAAAACAAGTCAGGCTGCTATATATATGAAAGTGGGCCCATTTTCCTATTCATTTGCGCGTGTTGATTTGATTGATTCTGAGCTCTGGGACCCACGGTGATGGTTTCTTATGAGAGTAGAGTCAAAACATCCGTGACGAGATAGTGATCATGCCTCGCGTGCAGATCATCGACCCGTGAGATCACAGGTTAGTTCTCCTCAATTTATTGTTTTTACCTCCAAACTTTTAAAATGCTAAAATCTTTGTCGTGGGGGTTATTTTTGAAAATGTTAGGTTCAAAAGGTCCATCTAGGGGGGGCTACTGGGTAGGCTTTGTTTTAGTTAAAATGGTCCTTTTTAGTGTTTTTGGCCTTTTTAGGATATAAAACCCGTGTGGGTTTTCGGGACACGACCGCCGCCCTTCCTAGGGTGGCGGTTACACCACCGCCCTATTCGGGGTGGCGGTTCAAGACCGCCGCCCCTTAAGGCGGTGGTTGCAAACCACCGCCCCTGCTCAGGGTGGCGGTTCTTCACAGAATGTCAAAAGAACACTTGTTTGAGACTGTTTTTGCATTTTTAGCATTTCTATGTGTTTTCATGATTTTTCTAATGTCATTCGGATGCTAACTTGCTTTGTTTTGTGTGTTTTTGGGTGTATGTAGGCGAGAGAGGAGTACATTTAGTGGAGCCGAGAGAGGGAGTGTGACTGGCTCCCAGCAGTGCTAGACGCCCTTTCACAGGACGAGCAGGATACTCTTCAGAGGGCTGGTATACTACGTATATCATGGGTTCCACATGTTGCACCATCCAGTCACATACTCTGTGACTTATTTTCCTACTGGGATGCTGATCGGAACACCTTCCGATTACCAGGGGTCCGAGGTGAGTGGACCATCACATTGGAGGATGTTTACCGTATCCTGGGGGTCCCGATCATCGGGAGATGACTCACCCTTGAGACAAGAGTTCACAGGCCTAGATAGCACAGTGGGCTTCTTACATGGGAGATGCAGTCATCTCCATGGGTTCGAAGAAGGGGGTCAGAGTTCGGTCTATTCCTAGTTTGCCCATCCCCTTGCTTTGCCAGGCTATTATGGGGATCCTTGCCTCGAGATTGATCGGGGACAAGGGAGGAGACACACTGCTATATTGTTGGTCCCCCATCATTGCACAGATCGAGGGTCATGGCCGGATTTATGCTGGGGAGCAGATATACTTGGGACTACCTACCATGACTTATACAGGGTAGTCCATTTATAGGGGTAGTCTTTGAGCCACCCGACCCTGGTCATGAGTTGGGTCTATGAGCACTTCATCCCCTATGGCAGAGGTGTAGAGGTGACAGATCCCGGAGCTGTGAGGGCAGCCAGATGGACAGATATGTCGGTGCTCAGAGCACCTCATCAGCCAGTTGCTTCTCTGACCACCGATGACATGGAGGCCACACCATATCAGACCATGGTAGGCATATGGGGCGAGGAGGCTCTTACTTTGATCTCTTGCTCCACCACAGGGTAGCTTATTGACAGAGTAGGGTGAGTGGAGATACACCCCTTTGGCCGAGTTCCTCAGTAGTTTGGCCTACCTTACATGGGCATGCTTCCCCTAGTAGTGCCAATTATACAGGTCAATTCGAGAGGCAGAGGGGGTCCTAGAGGCCGGGGTTGGATAGTTGTTACACCTGGCATTCCTATTGCAGCCAGGAGGGTAGTACATGCCCGAGGGAGAGCCGGTGCTCCTTAGGCACCCTTACTTCAGATTGCTGCGGGTCCTGCCCATAGCAGCGATGACCCCATCGACATAGACTCCGAGTCGAGGAGTTCACAAGGGGGAGAGACAGAGGAGAAGAGACCGAGGAGGACGGTGATCACGAGTGGCATGACACTCGGGATATCATGCAGTAGAGAGGCGGAGAGAGAGTGCGAGAGAGAGTGACTCTGGTTTTAGAGGAGCCACTCTCCCAGGGCCATGGTGGGGAGGATGAGTCCATTGTAGGATGCTACGTTGCTCTAGCCAGCCAAGGGGAGCACCTCAGTCAGTGGTGGCATCTGTGGCGGGTGCCGACCCTAGAGATCCATCCTGGAGGCCCGGTGATCCGAGTAAGTTATCTTCTCTTTAACGAGTTAGGATTTCTTTAATTGCCATCTCTCCTTTTGTTTACATTTGTGTTTATCTCTTGTTTTATTTCTAATTCATTTTTCCTTTGTTTTGCAGAGACCGCCGATGAGTGGCCGAGACTTCGCGGGGTATGCACCGATACTACCACTGATGATCCCCATGGAGAGGACCCGTGCGAGGCTGTCTGCATGGATGTCGGGAGCCCTTAGCACTGGCGAGACATGCGACATCTTTTCCCCTGTCTGGCATGTGGCCAGGATGGTATCGACTCTCCGTATGGAGCTAGCGGGGTATAGGACAGCCGAGCACCTGATGAGGAGTCATTCTCGTGGTGAGACTGTGGCTGCCCCTCGAGATCTTGAGCCCTCCGTGCACTCAAAGCGCTGGCGTAGCCGGAGTCCTAGGCGTGGGCGTGCACCTTCAGAGGGGTCTCATAGGGATTGAGAAGCCACTTGGCTCTCCTAGATTTTTGTATGATATTTTTGTATATCTCGGGCTCTTTGAGCGTTTTGACCATGCTTAGCGCATGATGGCATTGTACAGGAATTTTGATATTTATATATATATATATATATATATATATATATATATTCTTTTGGATCAGACTTTTGGCATTTATGGCTTTGCTTCCATTTCTATTTCCTCATGTACATTATGATGTTATGCTTATATGCTTTTTAGAATGTATGCAATGGAGAACAAATGATACAAATGTTTACTCTCTTTTTGTATTTCATGATGCTGATATATGATAATGTAGATATAATGTGATTTTGAATCTTATTTTTCGTAAGTAATTTTGGGTACTTCATATTTGTTTTGGCAAAGTGGTGAAGATAAGCCAGTATGATGAGTAGATAGACTTGCCCCTCTCCTAACCCCACGCAACTAGTAAGATGCGAGGGCTCATCACCGAGAGCTGAAAAGGGCACAAGTTATGAAATGTGTTGAAATGATAGTGATGAAAGATAGACAAATCTTTGGTGGAACCAAATTAGGATGCTACAAGCCTACTCCACTCGAGTGACTTCATAGTTTTGGGATGCAACTTGCTTTGTGGTTTATCTAGACTTAGATCCGTGGATGGCCACATGGTAGACAAAATATGGGTTTTAGGATTTTTAATTCTCTTGGAATTTTGGACATCCGATTCATTTGTTTTTGACTCAAGACTTCAAGATTTGAATTTTTTGTTTATGACCTTTTACGTTTGTTTGTCAAGAGGACCCCCCACACCTTGCCCCATGCTACTAGTAAGAAGCGTGGGTTTATCACCTTAGGTAAGGCATAGGCGAGTAAGGGCATTTCCATCCTTTCCCAACCCTACGTCACTAGTAAGAGATGCAAGCTCATCACCGAAGGTTGGTGGGGCAAGGAAATGTGTAAATTTAAAATTTTCTGTTTGATCTATATTTGACTTGTTTACTTGAGAAAAATGTCAGTGTGTTCTTATTTCCAAAGAGATATACATATGGGATAGATGTGACACCGTGAAGCTTCTAGAACAGACCATAGGCAAGACACCTATCCTAAGAAGAAACCAAAAGTGAGAACAAACCTGCAGATCTTGGTATGGTTACCGTTAAGACCCTGTCATATCTAGCTTTATTTGATGAAGTGATTCCGAAATAGTTTGATGATATCATGGAAATAGAGAAGTATGATTAGAGCGTTTATGCCAACAACATCATGAGTTTGTAATGAATTTCTTTGAGAATAAATTCCTTGATCACAAAATTGTACAAAACAAGTGGACAAAATGATCCTAACTGTATGAAGATGCAATGTAGATATAACTATACAAGTAGTACTAGTTGCTTACGCGTAGAATCATTTGAGGTGTAGGGAATTGAATGTTTCACCAAATTCCTCACCTTCCAGTGTACATAGGAGATATGCACCATTTCCATAGTCCTTCATGACTTGGTATGGGCCCAACCATTTGGGCCGGAACTTCCTTCCTTCACCGGTCTTTTTGTCGATCCAAAGTTGTCTAGCCTTAGAACTAGATCACCTTCATATATGTCACGTTCATAGACTTTCTTGTTATACTGCCGGCACATTCGGTCAGCATAGACTCTGTGCCGCTGTTCAACATCTAACCTAGCTTCATCTAGGCTTTCTAGTTGGGAGAGACGTGCTTCTCTGTAAGCGTCTTTGTCTAGAATCCCTTGTAATGAGATACGGAGACTGGGTATTTCAACCTCAAGCGGGAGAACTGCTTCTACCCCGAATACCAGTGAAAAAGGAGTGGCTCCTGTTGGTGTTCTTATTGAGGTTCGGTGGGCCCATAAGGCTAGATATAACTTTAAATGCCAATCTCGCTTGTTTTCTTTCACCGTTTTAAGGAGAATGGCTTTTAATGTTTTGTTTGTCGCCTCAGCTTGTCCATTGGCTTGAGGGTAATACAAGGAGGCCATATGATGGCTTATTTTAAATTTATTACACAATTCGTGAACTTCGTCATTCTTAAAAGAAGTCCCATTATCTGAGATAATGATTTGCGGGATACCATACCTGCAAATGATTTGGTTCAAAATGAACTTGGCGATTACAGAACCCGGCACAGTAGTAAGAGGCATAGCCTCTACCCACTTGGTAAAATATTTGGTGGCCGTGATTATGAAATTATGGCCGTCTGTAGATGAGGGAGAGAATTTCCCTATTAAATCTAGGCCCCACGTAGAAAAGGGCCATGGAGTAGTGATTGGTTGTAGAGCTTGTGCCGGCATGTGAATCTCATGAGAGAATTCTTGGCACTTATGACACCTTTGTACAAACTCTACTGCATCGTGTTCTAGAGTAGGCCAGAAATAGCCCATTCGATGTATTTTTCGAGTGGTGGCATGGCCACGAAGTGGCCTCCACACATTCCACTGTGAGATTCATGGAGAATCTTCTTGGATTCTTCTGTGTCGACACATCTTAAAAGCATTCCATCGAACGCTTTTCGATAGAGAACTTGCTCTATAACGACGTATTTGGCTACAATAATACGTAACCGCCTTCTTTGTTGCGATGTAATGCCTTCCGGATACGTATGATCCATGATGTAATTAATAATATCAGTATACCAAGGACACTCAGAGATGGGAGGTCTGTTTTCGATGTAGTATATGCACTCATCGGGAAAGTCCAGATCTACTAGATCACCTCCATCTAATGGATTATCAGCTAACCAATCCACGATGATTTGTCCTTTAACAGACTTCTTGATTTACGAATGTTAATTCAAATTCACCCATTAAGGTTATAAAGCGTCCAGCCTTTTTAGATAAGGACCCTTGCGTGAGGAAAGTTCGTAAATGTTATGTCTTTACAATGACCTTTGTTTCTTGATTTAACATGTAATGTCTTAAGCGTTTGGTTGCAAAGACTATGGCGAGGCATTCTCGTTCTGCTTGCGTATAGTGTGTTTCATAGTCGAGCAATGTCCGGCTAATGAAATAGATCACACGTTCTCTCTTGTCATCGTCTTCTTGAGCCAAATATAGGCTAGCGAGACATTGGTGGCTCGCGAATATAAAATTAATGGGCGATCCGGCTTAGGTGGCATTAGCGTAGGTGGTGATAACAAGAAACGCTTAACTGTGTTGAAAGCTTCATTGTAGTCTTCGGTCCAATCAATGTTATAATATTTCTTGAGTAGATTGTTGATTGGATGAATGGTGAAACTTAAGTCCGGGATGAATCTCTGGATTGCACCAAGTTTTCCAAGAAATGACCTGATTCCAGATTCATCCGAAGGTGGCACCATTTCGAGAATAGCCTTAATTTTGGTTGGGTCAACATCAATCCCATGTGATGATATAATGTAACCTAGGAGCTTCCCTCTGTTACACCAAAGACACATTTTTCTGGATTTAGCGTGACTCTCGTATTCTATTAGACGTGAAAGAATGACGTGAAGCACTTCGGATGGTCACAACACTTCTTGGCCTTGGCCAACAAGTCATCTACGTAGGATTCCACAATTTTATGAATAAGATCATGAAATATATACGTCATAGCCCCCGGTACATAGCACCAGCGTTCTTGAGACCGAATGGCCTATAACAACATAGCAATAGGTTCCCAAGGAGTTATAAACATGGTTTTAGCTTGATCTTGTTTGGATATTCTGATTTGATTTTATCTCAAGAATCCATCCATGAGAGATAAAAGCTCAAATCCAGTTGTTGCATCAATAATGACATCTATAGATGGTAATGGGAAGTCGTCTTTAGGACATGCCTTGTTAATGTCTCGGAAGTCTACACAGATGCATATCTTTCCATTCTTTTTGAGAACCAGAATGATATTAGATACCCACTGAGAGTAATCGACTGGTTTGATGAATCCTACTTGGAGGAGTTTCATTACCTCCTCTTTCACCATGAGAGCTACCTTGGGTTTCATTGGTCTCGATTTTTGTTTAATCGGTTTTGCATCTGATTTAGTGACGAGGTTGTGCACCGCAATGTGTGGTGTAACCCCTGTCATTTCTTTATAATTAAATGCAAAATCCTTCTGATGTTCCTTGAGGATCGAGTGTGTATTTCTACTTCTGATGGAGTTAACGAGGATCCTAACTTCAATATTCTTGGTTCATCTTCCGTTCCGATGTTAATATCAATTGTTTCTTCGATTAAAGAAGTGTTACCTTCTTCAAACTCAGGCGGGGCTAGAGGTAGTTCCAGATCGTCTCTATTTTCGACTGTGTATATGCTAAGTTCCTTTTGTAGGGGAAGTTCTGTCATGGGATTCCCGAAGTAAGAAGATGAATGTGGGATTAGGGATAAATCTACCACATGATGGGTGAGATGTAACGCCGCATAGGCGTTCAAGAAATCAAGAGTGTTTGTATCACTATCGATGTGGTCTAGGATAGTAGATTTGTTTTCATTTCCATTTAAAAGAGGTTTTGACACTGTTTTTATCGGTGGTTTGATACGAAGGGATACCATGAAATGGGTGTCCTCTAACTTACTATTTGGAGTAAAGCGCGATCTTTGAGGTTCTTTATTGAATCGGCGAGAAGATTTTATTCTCGCATGGGATTGCTTCAATTGATATGAAGTCAAACTCCTTTCTTAAATTCGGTATAGTTGTTTTGTAGAGTTGTAAGTGTTCGGCTCTAGTTTCATACATCTCAAAGAACTTGATTTGCTTTAATTGTGAGTCTCCTAACACTCGATGTTATCAACACCGATTCTCTTAGCTAAGATGAGGCCAAGGAGGAGGGCTTCATACTCAAGACCGCCATTGTTTGTGCATTCGAAATTTAGTTTAAAGGAAAATGGTAGGACTTTTCCTGGGAGAAGTAAGGATTACTCTTGCCCTGACTCCATAACTGACATTTAGCTCCATTGAAATGGAGAGTCCAATACTTAGCTGGGAATATGGGCATTGGGATATTTGTTGTGTTAACATCTTCTACCTCTACCATGCAGATATCTGTTGGGAGAGAACCGACACCTAGGGTGTACCCCATGCCTACAGAATCAAATGGTAGGAACATTGGTAGATCCTGTTCTAGTAATTCAACAATTTTTGCAGTAGTTCCTAATGATATTGTTTCTACAATGTTAGCCTCATCTTTGAGGGCTGGGATTGTCTTGGCTAGGCTCATAGTTTCAAGATCTGTTGTAGGTACCAACTTTTCTTCTAGTTTCGCGTCGGTAGGTTTATTAAGTTGGTTCGTTGGGAGTTCAAACTCCGAGTGCACGCCTAGTCTTTTCTTTAGGTTAGCCAGGTGTACATCGAATGGTTTTGGATCACCTTTGGCTATGAACACCTTTCCTAAATGCAAGAATCTTACTTCTTGAAATAACGTAGAAGGGATTGCCTTCATACGGTGTATCCATGGTCGGCCGAGGATCATATTATAGTTAGTTTCCCGATCTATAATATAAAACTCAGTCAGGATTGTTTTGGGTCCTAAGGTGACTGGTAGTATTATAGTTCCAATTGAAGTGGCTTTAAGGTTGTCATAGCCTCTTAGTGTATTTTGAGTTGTGGAACAATTCGTTTCTCCATACCCTAGCTTTTGAAGGAAAGAAAAAGGGACTATGTTAACTGCTGCCCCATCGTCAACCATCACTCATTTCACATAATTGTTATAAACCCACACTTGCAAGTGTAAGGCTGGATCACCTCGGCGTGCAATCTCAATGTCTGTTGGCATTTTTTTATTTTGAATATGAATTCGGTGTCCCTATCCGGCTGCCCCGGAGGGTGGATATCAAAGTCTATATGGTTCACCTGTGTTTCGGGAGGTGGAGTGATGTTAATTAGATGACCTAAACCCAATGCTTCTAAAAGAGAAGCCCTATGAGCAGGGGAGTTCTTCAATAAGTCCAAAAAGGAGATGTGTGAGAAGGTTTTTGTTAGATCATTAATTAAATCGTAAGCACCCATGGGTTTTATTAATACTTGTTGGATATTGTCTTTTTAGCGGGTAGCTTGGACTTAGCCGAGAGGAATACTCTCGTGTCCTTTTACAGCCTCTACGGGTAGTTCAACATCTAACTCCACTAATCGACTATCTTAGGTCGTGGCTGACTTCCTAATTGTGGCGCAACTAATGGATTCGGTGAAGTTGAGGCTTCATGATCATTGTTTCCTGTAATTACACCCTTGTTTGTCCCATTTGGATTTATCTTGTTATTGTTGTGATTTGGGAGCGGATCATTAAAGATCCGGAGGGTGAATTTTGAGGGGAAACCGCCCCCTGTAAAAGTATTTGGTCTTTGGTGACGTAGGATCTGCTGCCAAGAACATATCTATAAAAAGTTGTCTTTGTTCCTCTGGCAAACATTGCATGAATTTATTGTAGTCACGGCATGTTCTAGTGTCATGGCCTCAGATTTTGTGAAAACCACAATACGAGTTAGGATTGTAATTCCTAGTTTGTTGGCTTGGTGTATATTGTGGCCTAAAACTTTGATCAAACCGTTGCCTATTAAAGTTTTACGTTTGTTGTCTTTGGTTTGAATTCTGGTTTTGATACCCAGTTGAATTTTGGTTTGGATCCCATGTAGGGCTTCGCCATTGTTGTTGTTGTTGTTGTTGTTGTGGATGATTAAAATCCACTGTATTGATTGTTGGAGTAAATTTGTTGTTTCGTTGGTTGTTTATTTGTGGTGGAGTATTCACAACATTTACCTTTCTAGCCTGATCAGTTACTCCATCTGTTGTCACTCCATGATTTTTATTAAGGATTTTAGGTCCTTGATTGACATTCGTGGTAGTAGGATAAGTTGTAGTGTTCTGGTTGGAAGTGATTAACCTCCCATTTGCTCCATATGTTTTGCGACCACTATCAATTTCGCTTGATCTATTCGGAGAGCACTCTCAAGTACTTCATCGTAAGTTCTTAGTGGGAACTTCTAGACTTCTTCCTTCACTTCTCTGCTGAGAGAATGAAGGAATAAATCACATAGTTCCATTTGGTCCATATTTGGAGCACTTGCCAAAGAATAAAGAACTGTACGCCACCTCTGGATGAAATGGGTGACAGATTCATTGTGTTCTTGCTTGATGTGTAAGAATTCCCTGATTCTTGTTCTTAATAGTTTGTTCATGTCAAATGCCTTGATGAAATCTAAAACGAGTTGCTTGAATGAATGGATGGAAGCCTCAGGTATTCTATAATACCAATCGAGAGTGATACCTTCCAAGGTTTTGGGAAATATTTTAGCAACAACCCCATCCCAAGGAGTAGTTCTCGGATGGCTGTGGCGTAAGCTTTGATATGTGTGTTCAGATCTCCCTCACCTTTGTACTTGGGAAAATCGGGAAGAGGTCTTAGAAGCATGACGCTTCGTATGGTGAAATCTAAGGGCTCTTTCAAGTATTCTGAATATGTCCCTATCGCATAGGTTTCGACCATTGATGGTGCTTGTTGAGGGAGTGGAGGTGGAATGGGTTGTTGATATGGCATAGCGTACACATTGGCGGGGGCATAAGGAAACCCCTGTGTTTGAGGAATCATGCCGAGAGAGGAGAACATATCCCCTTGTGGTGATTTGGAGTACATGTTTAAGTATGAAGGGGTATTGTCCAAAATGGATTATTTTGTACTAGACCGGGAGGTGTCAGAATGGTGTTAGAAATGACGGTTCTAGTCGGCGTTTGTTGTGAATACTGAGGGTCACGCCTAACGTACCTATTCCTGTGAGGAGGTCTATTTGGCTAGGATTAGAATTTCCTGCCTGCATGAGTTGAGAATGGTGATTTTCCTAAGCAAGTTCTAACCCCCTCACTTTTTCTACTAACGTTGAAATGACTTCATTTGGTGAAGTCACGGTATTTTTCCTTAGCGGCGTTTGTTGTATATCATGGTGTTGTATAGGCATGTGATATCCTGCTATGAATTGATTGCTGCCCTGCCAAGTTTCCCGAGGGCATTTCCTATATGTAATGGCATGGAGGTATTTCCTTGAAAAGAGACCTCGGGTTGTGTTTGTAAACTCCCTATAGGTGGGTACATACCTTGGGAACGTTGTTCATTCCTGGCATAACGTATCGAATGTTCATTATCTAAAACCATGTATGGGTCAGCTTGTCTACTAATTTGTGGTCTAAGTAGTACCTGAGGAGATGAACTAGACTCTCCTGTGAGCGTCATATTGTTCGAGCCTGAAGGCTCTGTTTGTTGTGTTTGAGTGAATTGATCCAACTCCTCTGTTTGGAAAGATGAGTTATATCTGACCCTTGGAGTTTGTGTTGATGACTGGTTAGTTGAGTAGTTGTCACCCCATACTGAGAGTGAGGGTGATGATTGTCTATTCAGTTGAGCGTAGTATGCCTCAAGACCTAAGAGAGGCCTACCATATGCATCGAATCCCGACATATTCGGGGGGTATATGAATACCCGTAGAATAATGGGAAGGAGTGAAGGTGATGGTGAAAGATGATGAGGTAGTAAAGATGAAAAAGGTCATTTAATTTAAAAGAACCAGTAGAAATCTGACTCCAAATGAGAAAGTAGAAAAGTTCACGTCGGGTTCACCAATTTTGTACGATGGAAAAGTGACATGCAAGCATGAGAATCTACAAGTAACTTTTCCTCACACCCGACCTCCCGAGGTCGTGCCAAGACAGCCGGTGGGGATTAAATATGCGTGGGATGCAGACAAACTAGTTAGGCCATCTGATGTCTTCAACGCGCACTAGTGGAAATTGTGAATCTAAGGCAAAGAAGGCCCTCCTAACCTGAACTGGTGTGATAGATCAATGAGCAAGGATGACTGCTCGAAGGCTCCAATCAATATCGAGCTCTGGCATGATTCAGTCTATGGGTTGTGGAATACGTGGAAAATGACCTGGGATATTTTTGTGTATGTCTCCAGATAAGGTCATAGGGTGGATGGTAAATATAATTGAATCTATGGGTGATTCTCTCGGCCTAGTCTATAACTCCTTAGCTTCATTATGCTATGTCCAACAAGGATAACTATTCGATGATGATAGGTGGAAGTGGAGTAGATCTGAATACTAATGTACGTAGGCCAGCATCTATGTCTGATTCACCTATGGACTCGTTGGGATGTGAGACTTGTGGGTCACAACCTAGATTCGTGTTTGTTGTGGTCCTGCTTTATGGTCCGGTGTGGATTCAGTCCCTAATCCCTAGTATCCAATATTCATATGCTTTCTCGTCCTCTATATTCAGAATTAGCAATTGTGTGATCTTTTCATAGTATCTCATAGGCGTTTGTGCAACCTAAATTCTCAAGTTGGTATCTATATCTGTGAGAGTGTCTCCTGTACTCTGGCTGTGGGACCAAAGGATCACAACCAAAGGTCTTTTCTCTTTCAAACCCTTCCATAGTCATGTGGATATCTATCTAGGGTAATCTGTAGCTTGGTTGATTTGACCAAAATGTGTGTGCTTGGTCGTCTTCTATGTTTAACCCATGCAGTTGGAAACTGATTTGTTGTAAGTTTACCGTTGTTCGGAAGACTTGGATCCTAAGATTCTGATCTATATCAATTATGGCTATGATGAGATTGGGTTGGGGCACGATTGGCTCGAATACGTATTCCCTGGGCTCTCTAGGTCCTGTGATTGTCATACAAAAGCCACAATGTAAACTAAATGCAGCAAAGTAAAATTAACTATGTGAAGTATATCTATAACATATATGACTTCTATATTTTTGTATTTTTCTGATGAATTTTATAAATGAATTGAAGGGGAAGCTATTTTAATATATCTAGAAATTGACGATTAATCTAATGACGAATTTAAAACAAACAAAGTAACCGAGTATAGCTACTTGCCTGTGCAGTTGTAAATCTATTCTAAACAATGAAATAACTGATCTAATCTATTTGAAAGACTCTCGATCCTACCTCAGAAGTGAGGAAAGAATCATAGTCTCTCAGAAACTATCAATCCTCACAGCTTCCCTGGCAATATCGAAAGTAAAATTGACTGAAATAAAGTGATTGGCTACTTTATTTGATATGCTTCTAATTTAGAACTTTGAAAGCTAGAACCTGGATTCTGCAAAATAGTGGCGAATCCGATGATGTGTGTGATCTTGTCCCCTCAGTGTGACCTCCTCACTCCTTCGTGTTCACGTGGATCTAGAAAAGTGTGTAATGCTAGCATCAACAGAAGTAGATATTGGGACAAAGGCAGCTTAGGATACAGACTGAATACAATGCAAGTAGGAGAAAGATAGTGCAAGAGTATAGAGCTTGGCTTATGCAATTCCTAGCGGGATTTATTGCGAGTCATGCAACATAAAACATCCAGAACCTGAAACTATCCTGCTTGAAGAACAAAACCTGTAACTTTAATGGCTTCCTATTGAAAACAAACTATTCTACTCCAATGGATTGGATGAAATATCAACAACACTTGCACAAGATGGATATGTGGCTTCCTAACAACAAAAAAACACTAACTAAGCATGCAATGAATGAAACTAAGAATTATAAGAAAAATGAAAGACTAATCTATTGCAATGAGAAATTCAAAGGCAAATTTGAGGGGCCATTTGCTTGAGCACAAGCCAACTATTTATAGCATTTGCATTTACCCAAGGTAAAAACCAAATTGAACACTTAAACTATAAACAATGGCAAAACACTATTCCAGGGAACCAGAATCATTAATGCAAGCCCAATGCGGTAAAAAAAAGCTTGTAAACATTGAAATTTACGTGAGTCACGTTAAAAGAAATTCGGAAAACGCGTAAAGGACTGTTGCCTAAGCGGGCGGCGGTTAGGACCACCACCCCCGATCGGGCGGTGATTTTGTAACTAAAGAGAAAAAGGCAAAGAAAGGAGGGGAAAAGAGAAAAGAAAAGCACGCGGGGGCTAAGCGGGGCATGCGGGATGATAACGCATACTTGGAGAGCTTTTCTAGATCCCGAACACCTTGCGAGGAGACCTGTATCATGATTGGGGCACGTGTTATGTTGTTCGACATGCAGTACCCTACAATTTTGGGTACGTACGGTTCTCAACTAATAAATATGGGGTAAGGACATTGTTGTCTCATTTCCATGCATAATTGATATTTGGATATTTTTTTAAGTCATTATCATACTAACAATAATTTCGTGTACACATTTTCCTCAACACCGATTATACGCGCTTCTTATTTTGATGAGAAATAGGTTGGGGTTCCTGTGCATGGGTAGTTTCACCTCGTAATAAAGTGGACAACATATATGCATGTCTTTTAAAGTCTACACGAGGGGAAAAAGGATAAGGATGGATTAACATGTCAATGAATTCATTACAGATGATGTGACTTTCAAAATACAAGCTATACAATATAAATTTACTACTAATTTTTCTATAAATTTAATACACACAATTTACATCCCTAACGATGTTATGTGTGTCTCGGGGTTGTTTTCGGTTGTTGTGTCTTGTTATGCATATGGCATGTTCGTAGGGCTTGGCTAAAGAATATTTACATGTTTGTTTCTTCATTTTTATAGCATAATGTTTACATGATTGGGTTGCTTTTTTGTTGTTCTACATTACTTATTGTCATGCAACAATTTTATTTACACATATACGAAAAATAAGGTGAGGAGTGTTATGTTCTAGAGACTAGGTGGTATCATGTGTGCCATCAATGACAATGAGAACATGAAATTTTTACTCATTGACTAATTCATGGATAAGTTCAAAGAGGAGACTATCTTTGTGGAGTATTTCATAAAGACGTGGTTATAATATGAAGGTATTGGTAAGTGTTAACTACATATGATTATATTTATAGCTATGTGTAGAGTTAATAATTTTTAATTCATTTCTAATGGTTTTATTGTTTCCACGTGTAGCTATGTGGTCAAATAATTTCTGCAACTTCACCCATGCCAATTAGGATATGAATGCATCCATAGAATCTTACCATTATTTCTTGAAGACCTGATACTTGTGTGATCGAAGAAATAAATGCACAAGGAGAATGGATTGGTTGTTGTACACATTGGTGTTTTGAGTTGAACCCCATTACAAAAATAAGAGGAAGTTGCAAGTATCGGGTTTCTTGACAAATTACAAGAAGGAGAAGGAAATTTTGACTGCCATCGAAAGGCTAGAGAAATACCAAACATTGATTGTTTTGCAAACCATACCATTCATAAGTCTTACATGGTTAGAATTCAAACATCTATGGAACAATGGTATTTTGTTTGGAGGTTTGACCCAAATTTTTATGTTTGTGACTGTCCTTGGGCTACCAAAGGAAACACCTGCAAACATGTTTTGAAGGTGTTGCAACTTGAGAGGACACTGAGGGTAGGGAGGGTGTATGTTTTTGTTTTATTATTTCAACTATTTTGTATCATTGTTATCCTCATAAAAATTCATTCTACATCCTTTACAATTATTGTTGTCATTGTAGATGACCATGTTATTCATATTGCAGAAGCAATTGAGTGCACTTGCACCTAAAGAAGCTCCATCAAAGAAGCCCGCATATTCATTGATAGTGCGTATTTTATTATGAATAAATAGTTTTTGATATATCAACAATTTATCAATTACTAAATCAATTTTATTTTTGTGACAGTTGAGGGTGATGATAGAATTCAACAGGAAACACAATACCTTAGTCTTGAGCAACATGTTAGAAACCATGGAAATTCATTGCAAATGCTCAGCCAATCTAAAGATTTTTTGAAATAATTGTTGGATGTGGTACCAGAAGTGATGAAAATGTTTTTTCTTTTGGATACTATGTGCAACAATTTCATAATATTTTACACGACTCTAGTTTATTTCCATTTGATGTTGTTCCATTGTAGTGAAAATGAGAGTTCTACCACCCGTTTGCAAACCATGGTTCGGTGCAAGGAGGAAACCTCGAAAGAATAAGCAAAAATATATCATGGTGGAGGATTTAAATATTGATGCTCAAGAGTACGAGGAGTATACATTGTCGACACAACTCGTTGAAGGAAATTACTCAAGCAAACAAAGAAATGGTCTCGTAGAAACAATCGAGATAAAGTTGTGAGGCTATACGAGATACTTTGGGTGAGTATGCCTATAATGTGATTACAAGATGTATACAATTCAAAACACTTAAATTTGTGTTTTGTGAATCACAAGGACAACCCCCTCGACTAAAATTCAAGTTCCACATCGTCGGCTCTCTTTTGGAACATCGAATGCATCTTGAAGGTATTTTTGTCTTTATGAAAAATAATGTTTATTGTTGGTTTTTTACTATAATGTGGATTACACAATCTAGTTTTAGTCGATTATGACAAATAATGATTCATGGTTCTTCATCGTGTTTAAGAAAAATAATGCTAAATGTTGTATTATGTGTGTTCTAATTTTTACACATTTTGATTTTATTGTATTATGGGTATATTTTTGATCTTGTATCTGATAATGGTGGTATCTAGTTTTTACATCTTATACGATGGAGGGGTGTGCAGAAGTCTTAAAGCTTTGAATAAATCATTGTTGTCACATTACATTAAATATATGATTTATTTGGTCCTACATTGATTTTGTCCCACATATTGAAAACATTTGATCTTAATATCAAAATTTGTAACATCATTACTGTTAACCCCATTGTATAGGGGAAATTTTATTTCCAAATTTTATGTATACGACTCTCAAAGTTCTGAGTATTGGAGGAAGAATATGATTTTTTGAATGATTGTTTGTAATCTTGGACAATGTGTTACATTTTTGTAATATTGTAGCCTTGTGCTTTGCATCTACAAATGGATCGTGACTGAGAGAAATTCTAGGTTATATGTTTGTATGTGATGAAAATTTACACTGTGGGATTGAAAGGGTGAATGCACTTGAGGAAGGATATTGAGGGTTTCTTGCAAGAATTTTGTGTAAATTCATTTTGATAGTTCTTACATGTTCTCAGTGTTTATTGTGATGCATAAATGGTTTCTTGTTTTTATACATATAAGAATGATTGTAGCCATCTATGAATGTTTGAGTTTTGGCATTGCACTTTATTTCAGTAAGGGGCATACTATGAATGCATGGGACTGTGAAACTTTGAGACAAAGTGTATAGTGTCTCTGTAAAGTATCCATTTGAGCATGTTATGATAGAACTATATGGTGACTAAATGGGTTGATCCTTGAGTAAGTAAAAGGTTATGATTATCAATGTTAGGGAAGTGTATATGGTGCATTGCATGTTGATACTCGGTGTGTATTGTGACTACATGGGATTAAAGAGTTGTAAGTAATCTTATGATTGCATTTGATTTGTGGAAATGTACATGGGCTCCTAGATATCCAAATAGGTGATTAAAAGTATTGATAATAAAAGGCATGGAGTGGAAATTCTATAATTTTGACCTCCTTATAAGCTAGGGTTCTTAAAATGATACCCTAAATTGAACTCGTGGTTGAGTGTTGAACAAGGAAGAAGTCTCCAAAGGTACTATACTCCCTGAGTAAATGGATTGATAAAAATGGAATGAGTGTATGAGGGGTGATTCAAAAAATAATGAAGCATTCCTTCTAGATAAGGTATTAAATTTGTTAACTATAAGTTCATGTTGTTTCAACGTGCCCCATGGTCTAATTTGCTTGATTAAATGTAGAAATTCTTGATATTGTACCCATTGTTAAGATAAGACTATGTAGGAAGCTAATGCATACTATGGGAACCATGTTGAAGTATTAAAACCCTAAAGAAGGAAAATTAGGAACAACTTAACTCCTCTCCGGCTAGACTTGTGTTCTACATGCATAGGCTAGCTAAGGCAGTCAAATTTGAGCAACGAATGAACTCATTTTTCCTTGAAATATCTTAGATAGCATGATAGCATATGTTCTATAGGCATAGGCTAGCTAAGGCCTTCAAATTTGAGCAATGAATGAACTCATTTTTCCTTGAATTTTCTTAGATAGCGTGATAGTTGTAAAACCCTCAAGAAGGAAATTTAGGAACAATTTAACTCCTCACAAGCTAGACTATGTTCTACAGGAAGAGGCTAGCTAAGGCCTTCAAATTTGAGCAATGAATGAACTCTTTTTTTACATGAAAATTATTAGATAACCTATACTAGGAGACCATGAAGAAATTTTACAAATTTAACGGTGAAATTTGAAGGAAAATCTGACATTCCTTGACTAAGACAAAGTGAGACACAGTTAAGACCTAGTTTTGAGGTCAATTTTACAAAGGAAGTGCTTGATATACATTGAGTTAAACGTTGAAATTTGGTATATATGTCAAATTATCTAAAGGGTGCTTGAATCTACATTCAATTTATCTTGAATTAACTTACACTAAAATTTATACATGACAGTCTTGACTACAAGACCACGGTTAAGCTGTTAGCAAGCTCAATTGATAAAGAAGAGCTATAGAGATTTTTACAACGAGTTGGAACCCCCAAACTTTGGGTAAAAATTTAAGTTGATAATAGTATGATACCATAGTGTTTTAAATCTTGGAGACATCCTTATAATTCAAATCCTACCTATGAACCAAAGATCATTGTCTTTAGAGGAAAGGACAGTTTTGTACCAAGAAGAAGAGCATTGAGTATAGAGTTGTCTTAAGTCATTTTGAAGTTATCTACTAACCCAAAGTAAGGTGTTTGAATAGGGTAATTCTTGTGGGATCATGAAAATAAAAAATACCCAAAATTTTCATGCTTGAGGAAGAATAATTGGTTGAGAAACTTGAAGAAGGGAGTGACTGAGATAAATGCAAGGTAAGATTGAATGAAAGTGGGATTTGGAGGGCTTAAAGTGATATCGGGAACACAAGTCTAAAGCCAACTAATATGAAAACTCAATATATTTAATATAAATTGGGTAGAAACCTAGAATGAGCCATCATTTAAACTAGGAATGATCCTCAAAGGAAAAGCCAAGTAAAGTTGCATTTGCTATGATTTCTTGATTATTGATGTATTTATATGAATGTATGATCCTTGACTACATCAACTTCAAGTAAGAAGATTATAATAAAAATTTAAGATCATTTTTAGGAGTCCATTAGACACCTATGAAAGTGGTTAGGAAGATGGGAAGTCAAAGCAGTTGTGTCAACTGATGACATTCTATGGTCCAAACCTGTGATAGCTAGTAAGGAGGATTTGATTTCACAATTACAAATTAAGACTTGTACTTTGAAGTAAGCTCTAGAAATTGGTACATAACATCTAATAAGCATAATAAATGATAACTTGAAGGTTTTAAGGATTTAATACCACTCAAGAAGTCACTCACTCATATATTTCTCAGGTAATAGGAATGAGTATAATAGATTTCTCATATATAATCCTCACTCATAGTTTTCCTTTTATTTTTATCTAATAAATTGTCTTCACTATTACAAAAGACTTGTTCAATGCATTCAAGATATGATACACACACAAAATTATGAAAAATTCATAAACATAAACACTATGGAAGACTACACTCGAAGCAAATAGTCTACACTTTGAAGCAATTATACTTCGAAGCAAGAATATTATAGGGAACGAGTGATAAAAACACCTATACATGGAATTAAGCCCTAAAAAGTTGTACTAATAATGATGACATGGTCTTCAATACTATTCAATAATAAATTTGGTATTCCACCGGTGCAAGGGGTAGATATCCTTTCCATTCCCCTTAGGTGATTGTATGCACTCTTACAAACCTAGTTTGAGAAGCTCATTTGCAAAGCAACTATAATTTGGACTATGATTTGGATAGGGAAAATTATAGGGAAGGATAAATATATTAATGGGTGTTATCCTACTGTAAGATGTGTTGTTTATACCTTGATTAGATGACTCTTTATTACTCTGGTTTGGAAAGGACTAGATAACACCATGTTAAGGGTTTGACCTACCCTCACTACTTTAGGTTGTGCCTTCAACCAGGGTGAGAGGACCCATTTTGTAACTGTGTTGGTGAAGAATATCAACGGATTAATAGTATTTGACTCTCCCTTTGCAATATTTGAAGGAGACCTTGAGAAAACATGGTCAATGCAACATAACCTAACTCTCACAAGTTGTCACCTTAGAGAATGAAGATGTTTTCTAGACAAGGTCTAGGTTACTAAAGACAATGATAAAAATTGATTGCATCTACATATTTTGGTAAAGGATAGGCAAATTCAATGAACTTCTTCAACATTTGTGGATATACAAAGTGCAAGCAAGGGATGGTTCATGTATGATTTATTACTGAATGTATAATTTTTGGTTGGGAAGTTAAGCAGGATAAAGTTGATTATACCAAATTCTTGAGAAATTTTAACAAATGTTGGAAAATCTACAAAACAAAATGAAAAAGGCTTCAAATAGTCAGAATGAACCTTCAACTAGAGGATGTGCATCTATGAAAGCTCAAAGACACATGGTTTCACACATTCTTCAAGGATTCAACACAAAATCTCATGTTAAAGACTTAATTAAACATAGAAGTCCCGATTCATCATGCCTAAGATACACTCATAGACTAACAAACAATCTGTATCATCAAAATGAAAGTAAAGTGAATTTAAATCATTTATTGCATCATGAAATGAAAACTCTCTTCATAATGTAATTGCAAATGCCACAATACTATCACGAGGACAAGATCTTGTGTGATTCAGAGGAACTCCTAACATAAGATTGCAATAGAACACATATAACTATTTGAAGATATCTCAAAATGAAAGAAGACACAACTAGGTTCATGATTAACATGATTTACTCAAGGTTCTTCAAATTGATCAGCAAGGGAAAGTTTATTTACAATCTCAAAGCTTATCAATGGTTGGACACTTGCAACCATCTTGACATGATCAATTTCAAAGATACATAGGAAATAACTGGTTTCTCAGATAAGTTCCTCGAAAAATGGCTTCTCTCGGCTTTCTCTCCTTCTCTTTTCTTTGAATAATTCTAGAAAAATTAACCCCCTTCTAGCGTGATTATCCTTTTTCCTTTTATATCACCCTCTTCACTTGTTAACCTTCAAAGTTTTTTCCCCCCAAAAGCATGAATATTCCAAGGAATATTTCCTTTACAAAACTTGTTCTAGAACATGACATTTAAAAAGTTTTTTTTTTTTAAACTACCAGATGTACAAAGTGCAAGTCTTTTCAATCAGCTCCACTTGTGCTTGAATGGGATATCAAGTCATCATTTCTGGAAAATTACTTTAATCATTCTTTCTGATATTGATTAGATAATCATTTCAAATAATAATCTTGAACACTTCTAGATGACTCTGATATGACATATATCCATATTCACTTTTCAAGAATCCACCTTGGGCACCACACACTCTATTTTATGTCTTATTGGCTTAATTTCCACACATAGTTCTATCGAATCACTTTGATTTACCAGCTCTGCTCATTCCTAACCTTTTCCAACTCTTAAATTCCTTTTTGTGTGAACTGAACAAAATCTCCTTCATCTCATGGGAAATATTTTACTAAATCAAAAACATATGTCTCCTTTTTATTATAAAACCTGGCTCAATTTCATTATCATTATGCATTTCCCTTCTTGTTTTGAATATAAGGAATTTCATCAGAAAAATGGTGAAGGTACTCATAGCACACAACCTGAAGGATATTTCTTAGAGGACTTAAATCAGATTTTTGATTTGAGTGGTCTGATGAAGCCTTTGTTAGGGCTCTGTTTGATGTAGAGTGTGTGGGTGACACCAGAGGACCCTTAACATATCGACAAGTCCAGATTAGCACTTCTTACAAGGCTAATCAAGATTAATCATGTATTTTCAGCCTTTCAAAGGTTATGTATTTTCATCTTTTTAGATGGGAACACTTGAAATCTCCCAAAGATTTAAAGAGATATTGGGTCGAGAGAAGACCTCAGGTATCTGGGAAAACTAGTTTTCAATGTCCCTTTTTATGTGATGAGGGATTTGTATCAAAAGATATTCCCAAGGAATCATATGTGTTGTATGATAAATCCTCCATCGACATTGTGCCTATTATTTCCCACAAAATAGATGAGTTGGAGAGAGAATCAATTCCCTGGAGAAAAAGCAAGTAGAGATTGTGCCTTCGCAACCAGTTTCAGCACACTAGGTCATCTTTAGGTAAGAGGAAGGGTGAACCACAACCTCAACCTCCAATCATTATCTCTGATGGAGAAGAGGACCGATCATTATTTCTACTCACCATTCAAGGGAAAAAATCTCCTCCGCTCGGGACAATAGGGGAGATTTACAATTTGGTCATCCACCCGCTTAATGCATCATGCTCCTAGTTAGAGCATGAGTTTTGGGGCCTCAACCAATTCCTTCTCAAAAGACAATCCACCTTTCACAAGGAAATGGGAGGTTGGGTCAAGCTCAAGACCTCACAATCAGCCCAGTCAACAACATGTAGTTGCTTTCCCTTCCAATCACCCCAGGTGTCCCCTCTCAAACCGCTCTCCTAGCACGTCAACCCTTCACAAAGGGAAAGGAAAACAATGACATTCTTCACAGGAGGTTTGGATCTTTTGGATTGGGTGTCATCACAACAAAAAAAGTTGAGCTTGAGAAAATCATGAGTCATCCTAGAATGACTCTGGAAGCATTGATGGACATGGGAATGTCCCCGGGACCTACTGGCAGGTCAAGTCATTTTTGTTCAGACAACACAAGGTTCAAGTGAGTTTGTGCTGAGGAAAAATAAGCTTTTGAATAAGCTTCCCCTGTTGGGAGGAAACTATGAAGTAGGACTGAAAAATGTCTAGATGTTGTTTTCCTTTCATTGTCTCTATTTCTGGCATGTGTATATCTTTCTTTTTCATGGGAAGGGCCCCTATAGAACCCCATTTTGTTCCTTATTCAAAATGCAAGAAGCACAACAATATCAATCATTTACATGCTTATCCAAATGTATGTAAAACTTCATCAAAGTAAATATGACACTACTGCATTCTTCCACTTTACAATTGAAATAAGGGAACAATAAAATTTAGAAAAACAATTACATCCCATGTAATAGAAGTATTATTTTAAAGTATCATTTTTAAAGAAGGAATATGAAAAGAAAATACAACTTAAGGAACAATGCCTAAGCATGTTCATCATCTTTTTTATCTGCATTCTTTTCTTCTTCAGCTTCCACTTTTGTATCTTGTTCTTTTGGAAACCTTGCTACATATGCATCATACCTTTTGAATAACTCATTAACCTCATCCTCATCTGGTCTTGTATATGATGCTGGAAAATTAGTGCTTTCCTAGATATTGCATCAATGCAATGGCCCATTTTCTGTTTGTATTCCAAGTGGTCTTGCTTTTAACTCTGCAATTCTATTCTCAATCCTTCTCATCATTTTAATGATTTCATAGGAGAAATCATTCTTCAGAATATTATTTTCAAAGGAATTAAGCAAAAATTCAATCTTCATATCCCCGTAGCTCTTTTTGAACTTATCAGCTACCATATCCTCTAACTTCAAGTCAATGGCATCGAGAGTATCATCAACCCAGTTTCTCTTGATTTCAAGCTTTTCCTTGATCCCATTCAAGGTTTCTACTGATCTTTGATAACTCTTCAATAGCATGTTGGCTTCCTTTGACTACTATGGAGGCACAATGTTTTCTTCTCAACTAACTCATCACTGAGTTGGGTAATGTGGTCTAGCTTGGGAAGAATTCCTCAAAATAGAAAATCTCATTGTCACATTGTTCAACTATCTCATCAATTTCATTGAGTCTATTCTTGAGATCTTCATACTTTGATCTGGCCTCTGCAATTGCTTCCTTTCCCCTCTTGGTTAATTTTTCAATCCATGTGTCCCTTCTGGACCTTCTTGATAACCTTGTTTATTTTATCCATTCCCTTAGGGGTATCTATGGAGGCACTTGTCTGAGCTTGACTAGGTTTCCCAATCAATTGCTACAAACTAGAGCTCAAGGATTTAACTTGTTCTTTTAACTACCTCTTTGTCATTCTATCTTCATCCACTTTTTGTAAAAGGTCATTCACAACTTCAGATACCCCTTGCTTTAGTTGGTCCCTTGAGGATTTCCTAAGGGAATAATCTGGACATTATAATCATTGGTTGTTATATCTTCCTAGTCTTTCCTTCAAAGGGGATTGCTACTTCCAAAGTTTTGGCTCTGATGAGTCAAGTGTGGGTTTTAGTGATAGTTCTAGCTCTTTTTGAGGCTCTTATTGTCTTTGGAAAAGATAGAGTAGTAAGGTCAATAGCTTGAACAAGGAAGGACCTCTTTTTCCTCATTTGAAATTAATTCACCGATCCACCCTTTCACCAAATTTGTTCCAGCCTTTGCCTCTTGTGATTCTTGTTGGGGTTCCTCAGGACAACCATCAACTGTTTGAAAACCCCTTGTTCATCCTGAACTAGTGATTCTTCTATTTGTTCTTCATTATTTATTTTGATGACCACCTTGTTATTCTCACCTTGTGTTAATAATTCTTTTGGATGTTCCTCTCCTTGGTCTAGGAAATTGAAGGTTGATCATTATTTTCTTGGTTTGTATCAAGTAATTAGGGAGATTCCTTCCTTATTTCTTCAATGGATGCCATACTGGACCCCAACTTTCCTCCAACATTTTCTTGTAGTTATTGACTGGCTTGCAAGCTCTTCATTCCTCAAACTCTTGTTGAGTTGGCATCCTACCCTCCTCATGCTCTGATGATGCACCTGGTAATGACATGGTAGGTTTTCATCTGAAGCCAACTTCACATTTCCATCTAGAGGTTGCATGTCTTTATCAACAATGCTTTTTTCTCCAGCAATTGTGGTTTGTGCTACTTCTACTTTCTCTTCAAAAATATATTTTTCCCTTTTGAGAAAGTTCATCAGCTTTAGTAACTTTAACAGAAATAGAAACAATCTCTTTTGTTAACACCTCTACATTAACATCTTCTCCACTAAGCAATTCTGGTTTATCTGATTCTGTAACCACTTGTCTTATAGAAGGAACATCTGTTGCTTGGGATTTTTCTTTACTAATTAATGGATGAGTATTTCTCTCTATTTCCTTACTTGTTTGGAGGTCATCTACCGGTGTCATCAATGGTTCACTCATAGATAATTTGAGTGCATCTAACATAGAAAATCCCTCACCAAGTATCAACATCAATTACATCATCTTGGGCCTTTGCAGATTCATACAATGTTCCAAACAAAGGCATACTCATATCCTTAGTAAGTAGGGTCTCAGATGTTTTCATACCTGGAGTTAAAATTTGGCTTACTTACTAAACTATCTACAACATTTTCCTAGGTTACTTGATCTTGAGTGGCTTTCATTGTTGTTTCCTCCATAGATAGAGGTGGGAATAGAGACTCTGATTGTTCCACTTGTGGTAATGATGGGGCATGTTGTGCTTGATAAACATCACTCCTTTCAAATTTAGGAGGATCGATTACCACATCTTGTGCTTGTGCTTTTTGGGTGTGTGGGCACCTACTCTCACCAAAACTGGTACATGAGCAACCTTATGTTTCTTGTGTGCCCTTTCAAACTTTTTTAGATTAGGTGCTGCTCTTTTCCCTTCCTTATGTGGCTTAGATTGAGTAAGACCACTTGTTATGGCTCCACTCATTAATTTCTCAATACTATGAGGTTTTGGTGAAACACCTGAGAAAACTACATGGGATGCTAAGCCCTTCCCCTTTTCTTGGATTGGCATTGCAAAAGTAATGGGGCATTTTCCATAGATTTTAAAAGCATGTTTTCAGTATTTTTCCTAAGAAATGACATAGGAGTACTAGTCCCACTAGTGGCTGAAGTCCACTCATCTATGAGTTTAGAGTGGGCCTTTTTAGGGAAATTGAGGGGCCTTTCCTCCCAAAGGATCCATTCTATCTCTCTCCTCCTTCAGGGGTGGAATATCATCATTCAAGTTTCCCAAACTCCTGAAGTTATTTAAGATTTTGGTATTCTGAATTGATAGGTCAATGCCCTTTTGAGTTAACCAATTCACAGTTCTTCTCATTACATCAAGTTATCCTTATATAAGAATCATCAGATTCTATCTCATTCCAATCTGGAGGGATTATGGGTTGTGCTTCCACCTTCTGATCAACATAATACCTACTTACTATATGTGGATCATCCACAATTCCTTCTGGGATAACTACAATTTTGAAATCTATTATTTGTGAAAGGGTCATTCTAGAGAAATCCCTTAATCTGACCTCTTCTTCATCCCTACAATTCATCCAATAATCTTCAAACTGAGGCTCATGCTCAAAAGTATTTGCAATGTTGTTGAATACCCATCTGATGTCATAATTGGCCCTTGCCTCAAACTTTTCCATGTCAAACTTTTGCATTTCATCTTCAATCAACCTAGATTTTATGATGGAAGGGCATGAATACCTTCCAATTCTAATAGGGAATTTGATATTTGTCTTATGCCTTCTAAAAAATCAAATTTATGCACAGGTGTTAGCTGCCTTGCTAGTTCACATAAAGCCAATTTATCATCTAAATACCTAGGCAACTTACAAGGTTTTCCTTCAAAACCACTAACCCTTATGTATGTGAACTTTTTATATTGAATGAAGTAGCATCCATACTCCAAAATCACTTGTCTTGGCTTGTTGGAAATTCTATATTGTCCCCACTCTGGTTTGAAAAGACAAATGATTGGGGAAAAGAAAGCATCATTAACTAACCTCACATTCCCACTCCAGTTGATCAGTTAGTTGAGGGAATATCTCATGCATTTGGCACTACTTGAAATCTACACGTGGTGACAAACCCGGAGAAATGTCTATGCCCAACAACATTGTAAATTAAGTAAGTCATCATATAAAATTCTAGCTCTGAATTGTCACCCATCTCAATTTTTTTGCTAAGGTGACCATGTGGCCATGGAGTGCTTCTACAATGAAATTAGCCCAAAAATGCTCCCCTTTCTCTCCAAAATGATCCATATGTAAGTAACCATCCATTCCTTAAATTCATTTATAGTTTCCAACCCCACCATTCGACTTAATAACACAATGACATCTTCAACCTCTTCAACAAATTGTGCCCTAACTAGCCTTTTTAGGGATTCTAGTTTTGTCTTTTTCATGATGAGCCACTTTGTATTTATGATCTTGGCATAATCCTTTTTCTTTGCTTCATAATCCCGTAAGGCTAATTTGATAGCAATGGTGATCGGGTTGGTGATTACAAGAAATTTTAACATTATTCTAATGGTTGTAGGCATCAATGTCAAAACTGCATCCCCACTCCCATCTAATACTTCCCTCTTTTTGGGATCATAATTCATAGCACAATGCCACACCAATTCTGGGAAATGAACCGATGGTGGGATATAGCACCGCTAGAGCAATGTGGCTATCTTGAATTGCCTTTAGGGATTCACTCTTATGGGGGCTATTAGTCTCTGAAGAAAATCATTTAGATCAACACTCATCAAGTCATGTGTCTGTAATCTTGTCTAAATCACTCGTGACCCCTGATGCAACCGAGAATGAAGATGGCATGGTCTTCATCTTCAACCCTAGCTTTACTTTAAACCAACTTGCCAATGAAGGAGAAACACAAGAGTTTCTAAGTTCTTACCAATCAACCCATGAGCACTGAGCAATTTAAATCCAAATCAATAGCCTTTTCAGTCCTCAGTTCACAATTCAAGCTTCACAGTTAAAAATGTGATAATTCTCCATGAAAATCACAAAAGGTAGCAAAAAAAATAGCAAATTGGTAATAAAAGATGAAAGCATTCACATACTTTAAAATCCTTGATTTTGTAGCAACATTAATGGTGGAAGAAATAAATGCATTGCATCATGACCATTCATTCCACCATTCTCAACTTTGAAAATGAGTCATCCACGTGGAAAATATTTTCACTAACGCGGGCTGGGGGCACTTTTTTGTAGTTTTGCAAATTTTAGAACTTACACTTTTGGCTAACTTGACCCACCCATCCACTTTTGGCTTTCAACATGGGCTCGACATGTGGTCACATTTGGGTGATAGTGGGGTTATGGGCCCTTTTCTATAGTTTTATTTCATTTCCAATTCAAAACCAAAATGTTTGAGTGCTCCGACAACCCACATCCCCGCCTTTTGCATAAAAGGAGCCACGTGTCCCTTGTGGGTCTTGGGAACCTTTTTACACCTTTATTCTTTTCCTCTTAATGTGAAAAGTTACAAATATGTGTCGCTTCCCGCATCCACTCAAATTGTGACAAATGTACACTCCTGGATACTAATTGAGAAATTTCTTGTGCTACTTTATGATTGTGAATATTGAAGAATATTTATCGGGTCATGGGGCTGATTTTGCATTTTGTGAATGTGATAGAAAATTACAAGTTTGCAAATTAGACCCACCATACCACAATCAATTGGGAGCTTCCATGTATCAGTGGGAAATGGGAGAGAAAAAAAAATAAAAAAACAAGACCAAGGAACATTTTACAACAATGGGTGATCCCTCCAATTTCAAAACTTAAAACACAACTGGTTCCCCACAAGAAACTTCAAAATTCAAAATACTTAGAAGAACTAAAAGCCAACAAAAAGAAAATAGAAAAATATAACAAAAATAATGCACATCCAGACATGATCCTCGACCAATAGAAAAAGAGGAAAGAACTAATCCATACAGTTCTTTCAAAGAAGAACCAAAAACAATGGCGGTGTGAATCTAGAAAGGTGATAGTGAAAATGAATGATTTCCCGCAAAGCAATAATTTCTAATATGAATAATGATTAATATTACAATGCTACATACAACCTATTATGTCCCTAAACAATTTCCAACTAGACAATGCCAAAATAAAAATGCACCATTTCTTCATTATAAATATCACGACTTATCGCTAAATGGGGTCAATTCATTATCGACTACTAATAAATCATGAGCTGGATTGAATTCAAGGAAGTCTCAACATAGATGAAAAATATAGTAGATTTTATGAGTTTATTTTGGTAGTTATTCAGGTTTATGAGTGGTAAGAGTAAAATGAAACACCATTTATACATCTTGAGGCTTACCTTTTAATCTAGTGCTAAAAATAAGAGTACTTCATATCCCCATTTTTTCCCCTACATAAAATATATTTGTCACCACTCTTGTTCCTGAAAGAGATGCACAAGGAAAACAAAATAGAGAAGAATCAATACAAAATAGAGAAGAAACAATACAATGTATTCAATAATACACTTGCAGTCTTACACAAGACCTAGGAGTATGGAAAAGATCTGAAAAAGTATGTCCTTGTCTTTTCACGTCCACATTAGATCGTTGAGTCACAAAAACTACTATAATATCAAAAAAATCACCAAAACTCCTATAATATTCAAAAATTAATAATTTTATAGCTTCCATGACTTGGGCATTCAAATTTTGTTGTTGAATCTTGTTTCCTTGTGAAAGTGGAAACGAATCAGAAAACTTACAAGATTAGCAAATGCTATAAAAATCACGAATGAAATCTTCTGCTACAAACAATAGTTTGCAGGTATATTATTCGTTTGAAAACAAGAGTGTGGTATAATGATAGAAAAGTTGAACTTGATGTCCACCATTCTTATTTTCCTCATCTACATAATATTCCCAATAATGTGGATTAGGGAAAGTGTAAATAGTTGGTGAAGCATATCAGTCCATCACAAATTCCAAAACCTCAGCCTTACATTTGTGTTTATGAGGTTGAAAACTATGTTGTTCACCCAAAATTCCCCGCTTCTTAAGAAAGTGAATTTTGAAAATTTTGAGTTTGGAGTGTTTTCCGTTGTTTGCAAATGTTAAAAGTCGTGAAATGGGAAAAATCTGCAATTTTGGGTCATTTTGTATGTTTTTCGGGCCTGTCGGACATTTTTGTCCCGCATGTCCCAAGTTCAAAAGTGCGTTTTGTTCCCCGATCGGCCGATTTCCCGAAGTTGTCCCATTTTCGGGCCCGTCGGAACTTTTCGTCCCAAGTGTCCCAAACTTAATCGTGCAAGTTGTTCAATTTTCTACGAAACACCCGAATCGCAGATTTCACACTTTCATGTCCCAAATGTCCCAAGTCAAATTGTGCAAGTTGTTCCATTTTCGGCCGATTCGCCCGAACCGCGTGATTTTCACATGCACTTTCATCCCGAATGTCCCAAACTTTTCTCGACCATCAGAACCTTTTTGCCCGAATCTCGCCGAGCCGCGTGTTTCGCACATTCACATCTCATATGTCCCTAATGAACCAAGTGCCATTCGTGCTAGTTTTCCGCTCAACCCGAATATCCCGCTTATTCAAATTGGTGGGTATGTATTAAATGCACATTCATGGCCTTTCTCTCTCCTAAACGGCTATATAATGAAGCGAACCACCTTTGCATTTTTCACCTCACTTCCGTGCTATCCATCGCTCGAACCCTTGCAATCCAATCTCCCGCACGTGTATTCCTCCCCTCTCGTAATTCCTTCCCGAGTTTAGTGCCTCTGTCTTCCGAATTACCATCAATATGAAGATCAAGTTCCGTGGACAAGAACAAATTTGCCACTAGAATGCTGCTCCCAATATTGGGGACAGTGAAGCTCAGATCTTGACTTCGGCGATTTTTGGGTGAGGGTGGCAGATGCAAACCCTACACCAATGGCACAAATGATTCACGATAGCGGTTTGGATTTTGCTGGAGGTTTCCCGATCTCGGTACAGTGTGCTGATACCGTGCTTTCATGCGGAGCTCACTTCGACTCCGTTTCGAGTGAATTGACCAATGTACACGGAGAACTCATCGCCAAGCTGGATGCTGCCACCATTAGCGCTGCTCTGAGGATCCCAGAGATGGATAATGCCATAGTCGTTTCCCGGGATCAAGCACAGGCCCTATTCGATCAAGACAGTGACAAATATAAGGCGCGAGTGGCGAAGTCCTGGCTGAAGAACCCTAAGAAGGGAGCCTCTCGCCTGTCCAAAACTCTTCTCCAGAAGATTTTAATGAGGAATTGTCTGACTTTATAATTCAGCTGGCTTGGGTTATGGGTTTGCCCTCTACCAATGAATTTCACTGGATGTGCCCGCCATCGCAAGATGGTGTGCGAGGGAACGCAAAATATCAACTGGGCAGAGATCATCAGCATGAATTTGGCAGAGCAAGCTGTCCAATGTACAACAAACGAAGAAGTTCTACATGACTTCTTACCTGATGTATACCTCGGCAAAAGGCACACGGCAATGGTTTGGTTTTTCCTACATCGATGCTCACAAAGATGATCCAAGATATGCCTACCGCCCGCAGCTTCACCTCACCCCGGAGACCAAAGAATCGTAATTTCGTAAGGGTCAATGATGCTTTCACCATGTACGTGGTCAGGCTGCTCGAAGGTGACACTGCTAGGAGATTTTCTGATGAAGCCATGAATCTGATATCGCACTACGGTGCTTACTTTATCCAATTCAGAAAATTCTCTTATATCAGGCTTGCTACATGAAGGCACCCCTCTGAGGCTTCCCATGTTCTGCAGCGATAAAATGGCCTTAATAGAAATATGCAGGCAACTAGACAAGTTGCACAGAACTGCAGAGACAAGAAGATTTCTGGCTTGCATTTTCCCATCTCTTTGGGAAACTACACTTGTAAAACAGCCCTGGATGCACAGAACATAGAGAGAGCCCTGGTTCCTATCACTGTTCATTTCTTCAAGCCAAGAACTTGCTTCGACTTGAAGAAGTTCATCGAACAGAACATCAAGATAATCTACCATCATAGGGCAGATACAGAAGACTACTGGGCTGACTGTGCAGATGATTTTGAGGCCAGGAGAAGGCATTATGGCAGGTTCTCTCTGCCATTGATCCAAGAACTCGGTCTGTATCAAGTTCCTGAAGGTCTCCAGGATGACAACTCTGATCTATACTCATATGAGTATGACAATGTGGTTAAGCACACTCCCTTGGAGGACTTGGATTGGAACAGGAAAGAGAGGGATGATCTGGCTGAGATCCTTGCTCCAGTCTTAGTCAGGACTAAGGTCTGGTTTGACAAGAAAGTCCGAGAGCTCAGAAGGCACTCAGGAGAATCCTCTTCTAAGGATGTTTCAACACCAAGAAGAGAAGCATCTATTCCAAGGTCAGAAACACCAGTGAAAACCCCTCCTACCTCATCGACTCAAGGACCTATGGCTTCCACTCCTTCTTCATCCACTCAAGTGTACCAGAAGAAACTCAAGGAGGTTAAGAAGGAGCCTGTGGAAAAGTGACCTCAAAGAAAGTAGGCAAAGTTGCCTATAGGACCAGAGAACATCATTGTTCTCAGTGAAAGTGAAGAAAGTGAAGTGCCAACCCCTGCAAATGCTCCTGAAGATCCAGCAGATAAGGACAAAGAGGTCCAGAGCACTGAGCTTCCAGGTGCTATTGATTCTTCTACCGCAATTGCCTCAAGCGCCCCACTCACATCTCAACTTGAGTCAACAGCTGCACAAACCTTGAGTGTCATGAGCTCTCTGTCTCTTGGTCCCCTTGCCCCTCCTGCTGATTCCTCTTCCTCTTTTGCGTGGGTGCAACCTTTGGTTGACAATAGGAAAAGGAAATCTTCCTCTCGGAGCTCAGGGTCAGATTTTGATGCTGTCGCAGCCTTGTTGGGCACCACTCCTTCTCGTGCCAAGAAAGCCAAAGTCACCTCCAGAATAGTGTCTGATGCTCAAGGTCAGCAATTCCTGGAGATTGCTAAGCCTACAATGGATAAATCAGAGCAGGACTTGCAGGTATCTGACTTAGAGCTCTCGAGAATTCCAATGGGAGAGTCTACCCCTGAAGGTGAGATTCACAACCTCCGTGAAACAATACAAGAGTCATGGGAGTAGAGAAAGGGCAGCAAACTATTGAACACTGGAAGAACAGCCCAAGTTCTCGCTGTGTTTCATCAAGTCTCTCTTGTCTAAAGACAAAGTTTTGGACCCTACCTCATTGACTACTCTTCCACCCCCTGTAATTTTGAGCCAAGATGAAGTACAGAGTATCAAAGACATGCACAAGTATTCCGTCTATGGCAGAGCTATGGAAGCCATGGTGGATGATATGCTTGTCAGCAGGTTGAACTTCATCGATGAAGCTTTAAAACTCCATGGAAAAGTGAACAATTTGCAACAGAAGCTCTCCTCTACTATTGGGGTCATAGATAAAGAGCTCAAACTCTAGAGCAGTTGCATAGTAGACCTCCGCCTTATGGGACAGACAGATGAGAACATCTTACTGGCAACTAAGGTTTTTGATGATGCAAAGGATAATCTATCAAAATCTTGGGTTTACAATATGGAGTGGAAGATCAAAGTCTTAGAGGAGGCTTTGGGAGAATCAAGAACAAGTGCGTAGGGTGAAGCTTTCAAGACACCTGGTTGCCTCTCGCTTTCAAAGATATACATTGTCATCTTCGGATGAAACTTCTCGTGTTTCCCTTTCCTTGCAAGAAATCAAAGCTCAATTCAGAGCTTTTGTCAAAGATAATTTATTCAAGGAAAGCTCCATCTCTAAAGAAAAAATGAAGGAGATCTGCTCTCTCTTCAATCGCCATCAAGAAGCGAATAAAGATTATCATACTCATGTCGAGTTTGATAAAGAGATGGAGAAGTGTCTTGGATTTTGACTCGCCTACGGCCAACACGCGCTCCCTCGTGGCGAGACATAGCCGAGGCATTAAAGAAATTCAGCGGATTTTGAAGTCAGTGGGTCCCTCCCAAGAATCGCCACTGTCTTCTTCTCCATTATTTTTCTTCTTCCCTTTCTTTTTCCGTTTTCTTTGTAATAAGTTGAGGTATCGCGATTGGTCAGTCCTTAACTATTCTTTAGTTAAAAGAAATGGTTACGAAGAGTAACTGATTTGTAAGCTATATAATGGCCTTCTTTACGCCATTCTAAAAGAGGGAGGAAGAACTTGGCATATTTTCTGAAAGTGTAAATAGATCACAAAGAAATCAATACAGAAGGACTTTCCATTCTTTGTCTATCTAATCTCTGTTATCTCTGAGCTTTCATTTAATTTTTGTGAAGATCATTTGTCTCTAGTTTGTTAGTCTCACTGATTGCATACTCTTCAACTTTGCAATACATGGTGATCTTGTACAACCAAGAAGGAACTTTGTGTCCTTGATTAATGAACCATTGCATTCTAAAGACGTTATTTACAGAACTTTGTGTCTTTAAATTTCATCTTATTCATGTGATGCAAATGATCTTGTTTCAATTCACTGTAACTCCGCATACATAAAGAATTACTCTGTTATCTATAATTCCGCATGTTGCTTTTCTGCTCATTTTCGTACTCTCATTCTTCGGTCCTTTTGTACTTGAACATCCTTGTAAGAAACACTTTCGTAATATCCAAGTTCAACCATAAAATCATGTCTTGTATATTCTTGTAAATAGGTTCGTTTATGAATAAGGGAACCTCTCCCATTAAAGAGGAGGGACTCCTTGTCCCCTGACTGTTTCTCTTCTTAGAAGTCCTATTTGACGACCAACAAACTACAAGCAACGCTTTATTTTCTTGATAGTTTACATTTTTCTCAATTTTAAAAAATGGCCCATTTTAATTGTTTCAACATATGTAACCAACTAAACAACCATATGATTCAATACGATTTTTCAAGCAATATCACTCTAATATTTTACATTCTCTCGAAAAATTTGAATGTCAATTTTTATAACGTTGCATCGTCGTAATGTGATAATAGTTTGTCCGTTTATTCAAAGTTTATCATCATCGATAGCTTACAATGCACACTTTCGTTGGTGCTACAATAGACCTTCCACAGTTGGCTATCTCAAATAATTATATTTTATCACTCTATGACCATGTAAATTGAGGCCCTTTTTCATTTCATACTTATTCCTTAGAATCATTGAATATAAAAGAAGAAGAAAAAAAAAAAAAAAAAACTAGTCCTTAGTGCATTACTTATAAGATAATTATTTGTGTTGAGAAAATGTCATGATCAGATCGGTAACAGGATACATAATGCATGGAATACAAAGAACAAAAGTTTTTAAAAATGGCGTTGAGATATTTTTTAAAATTGAATTCATAGGTTATATTATCTAACAAAAAGTAGTTTGTTACGATGATTATGAAAATATGAAAATCTTTCCTTTCGTTGGCTAAAATTATGAAAAGCTTTGATTTGATAAATGAACTTGTAGATTTAATAAATGAACTTGTAGAAAGAAAATGTCACATTCACTTGCAGATGTGATAAATGAACTAGTAAAAATACAAAATTACCTTAACTAAGATTGATGGATGGCAGCAAATGGATTCAAATCTCACCTGCAATACAAATAAAAAACAATGTTAGTTTGTTGCTATAAATAGAGGAAAAAATCGGTTCACATGTTAAGTATTTTGTAAAATCACATGATGGTTGAATAAAGTGGGGAGAAGATGCAATGATTACCTATGGTTTTCATTGTGATGCCACATGACACATACAAACAAAAATAATTTTGGTAGCTATAAACATGAATAATCAACCCATTATGGTGCCACATGACACATTCAAACAAAAAAACAATTGTGACAGGTATAATCATGAATAATCAACCCTTTGTGATGCCACATGGCACATTCAAACAAAAAACAAATGTGACAGATATAATCATGAATAATCAACACATTACAATGCCACATGGCACATTAAAACAAAAAACATATGTGACAGTTATAATCATGAAGAATACATCGATTGTGAAGCATCATGGAACATTCAAACTAAAAACACTTATGACAACTATAATCATGATTAAATCCAACAAATACACAATTAAAACACATGTTAATGTTAATGTTATTATATTAAAACAAGCCACAATTTTATCAATTAAAAATTTTTTTCATTAAATTAATGTTAATGTTTTGAAATAATTTGGTTAGTAGTATGAAATCAATTTTTCCTCCGTTGTCTAGTGCATGCAATGAAGGTAATTCTTTTGAAATATTCTTTTTTTCTTTTGGGGTTCTTATGTATCGAGTTTGGTGTCACTCCTGTAATTGGTGTTCGTCTTTTTTTTTGGTGGGTACCACATCATCCTGCAAAATTTAAACAGTTTGTGTTACTATAATTCATATATACTAAGAATACCACAAAGCCAAAACTACATGTAAAACATTTCCAAACAAGCTATTACCTGAGGTGGCTGGCTACGATGCATTTCAAAAAGTGGCCAAATGGTAAATCCATTGACAACATCCACCAACATGTCCGTGAAAGAGGTAGGAAATAGTAGAGGGAAATCAGGATCGATGACACTGAGGATATTAACAATGACACAATCTGATGGAACTTTCCTCCCATGGCAAATTGCATCAAGCACCGACATTGTGCAATTTTCCATGGCCCACCAATTCTCCATACATCCAGACATCCACCACATCACCAATAGATGGCACCATAGCGGAAACTACTACGGATGTAGTAGGAGTGGAGTGAGATGCATTATAGGAACATTTTAGTCTTTTGAAAGAATTATGGTAGTTAGTCCAAACAAAAATAAATTTATATACTATAACTTTATTCCTATTTTTAATACTATTTATATAATAAAATGATTCACAATATAGAATCTCGATTCCACTTCACGTAAAGGTTACCTATAAATCCTCGTGTAATGGAATATGCTCCTCCCCTTCTCTCTTGAGGCCACTGGTAGATGCCTGCAATCATTACACATTAAATTAGTTGTAGTAAGTAGAAAAATAAATCATAATTAAATGTTTGTGTATATGTGAAAAATGTAATCAACCGATATTTAATTGTGTACCTATAAACCAGGGTGCATGTTGAACTCCTCATTCTCCTCTCTCCCATGGGTCTGGGAGAGATGCCCGATCAATGAATTGAACGTAAATCTGAGTTACAAACAACATATAAAGATGTAAAAGCACAATATTCATCATAACCACTTTTAAACTTTTAAAGAGGTAAATCTTTGTTAAAACAAACATATCGTAGCTGGCGAGAGGTTAATAAGTAATGAAAGTAACTTGACAGAGGTTAAAAAGAACTCAGAAAAGGTAAAAGGGAAGTAGTGGAACAAGGTCTAGAAGCAAGGAGGTGTCCCAAGGAAAGACAAGCTCTTAGGAGTGATGTAGACAAAAGCATATAATCTCATTCATATACTCAGATATCAATATATTAAGATATTTACAAACTTCACTTTGTACCTACTCGTAATTCTAAGGATCATTTCTAGTCTAGGAACAACTTATTATAGTCTATCCTAAACCTCAATATTTTATGCTAACGTTATGAAGATAGTATTTTTAAATGATGTATTAAATAATTCATCTTATTGTACACAACTATCTTTACCTTAGAACATCTTGAACTTTGTCCTCAAATCACTTAAAATAATTCAATTTTCAACCATCATACTCACATAAGTAACTCTTACATCTTAGCCTCTCCTTCAAATACAAGTGATAAATGCTTAACCATTACCACCTTGAGGATCTTAGCCTCTCCTTTTTACAAGTGCTATAATATTACTCAAAACTCATAACTCATAAAAAATGGTTAGAACCAAGTATTCTTACCTTAATTGATCATGCCTTATATAGGCATTGGAAAATAGGATTCTAACAAGCATAACTTGTACCTCTCTTACATGACCTCTCAACACTGCTATTGTCCCCACCTCTTATCCTTCTCTAATATTTTCCCACTTTCTCCGTACTTCTTAACTATCCAAGAATCCCTATTACCATGTTTTGACCCCAACTTTTTAACCATGGTTAGGGTAGTTCATTTCTTCTTAAGGAGAGGAACTTTACAACAAGTCACATTTCATGTTGCTGACTTAGTGACCTTCATTAGCCATTCCTACATGCTCTTGAGGTCACATTCATCGTGTCTCATCCATCAAGTTGCCCTAGATTCACTAAAAGTTCAACCTTACACTCTCTTTCACACACAGTCTTCCTTAGAGCCTAAAACCATGCCTTTTGGTCACTCAAGACTAGGGAACTCTAGGTGTATTACAAGAAATCTAAGGGCATGTTCCAATACCATTTTACAAGGAGAAGGTGTTAGCAAAATTGGTGAATTCATTCTTTGTGCAAATTCCCTTTCCACAAAATTCACTTCTTGATTACTCTAACTTGTAATTTCCTCCTTCAACCAATTAACTCTTTACCTTTTTTGTCATCCATTTAGGACTTCTCCATGCATGCAAAAACCTATATGGTCTTTCATCCTAAAATCTTACTTAACTCACTATTTGGGGCATTGAATATCACGTCTTCTTCCTTAACAAATCTGAGATAGCTAACTATCACAAACTGGGAAGATTCTATATTTTCTTACTCCTTAAATTCTCAAGATCCCTTGAAAGGATTGTGCAATAATGATATGTTTCAAATTTCAATCCATAATTCCATTGTTTGAGCCTTTAACTCCTCAATCACAGCCAAACACTAGGTTTGTAAACTGAGATAACCTCTGGGAAAACCAACTGTCAAAAACAACTTAAAAATCCTTCAAAAAAATACCAAAATTCTTGTTGAATCTTTTAAAGGAGTCTTTCAAGATGGTTGCTTCAAAATTTTAGGATCAAATTCGATGTTTAAGGCCTCAAATTCACATACCCTAGCCAAATCTTTAGTGAAGGTTTCTGGGGACCCGAATACGAAACTTTGTCATAAATTTCTTTAAACTTGATGTCATGACTCCTAATTTTAGCTGAGGCTCTGTTTGCATCTATTCCATGAAATCAACTTACCAGGGAAGAAAAATTATTCACATTATCTTAATACTAACCTCTCTTTGTAGCTTCATGTTTCAGTTCCCTATCACTTGAGTGCTCAGAAAAGCAAGGTATTGATGTCTTGAAGTATACCCTAACCAAATGCTCCTACTCACAACTTCTGAAGATGGTAAAGGATTAAAATTCAACATACATGCATCCTCTTTCTGAAAATCCTCTTATTCCAAGATGAAAACTCTTAACTTATTGAGCTCTCAAAGAACATGTTACAGTGTTATACAGTTTATTCATGTATGTGTTCATTTATACCATCACTGGGAACTTTCAAGTATCCTTTCTCTCACAATAATTGTCTCATCACTCTTCCACCCTTCTCAAGGTTGTCTTCCTTGCTATATTATTTCTCAACTAAGGGAAATTCATAACATCATAGAGATACCCTATTCATCAAACATACATTTACATGGAAACAAAAAAACTTACAAAGCTCAACATAAAATTTCAACACAAATTATTACACTACTTTACAAGGCATGCATCCCTGTTATACTCCACCACAACACAAAATTTCATATCACACTACTATACCAAGAATGACACACAAAAAAACACATTTTTCCTACTCTCCTTGAAGAACCCTAACATGCAAGAAGAACACCAAAAATGAGCCTCACACTCTTGTATTTGTTTTTCAACCTTCCCAATATAAGAAAGGATATCAGTTATGGATCTTTACATTTTACCTTTACATGTACAACTTTATCTGATCCCTACCATCCATAAAAACCTTCTCACACAAACTCACTTGCATGGACTTCGAAGAAGGTACTAGGGAATGATGCAGTCTTGAACAAGTTTCAAGCTTCCTCTGTCATCAAGAACTTACTCCAATCCTCATAACTATACAAACTAAAGCTCTTGTTAATCTCAATCCATTATACAATTACAGAGTACAAAATCCAAGGATTACACCCTTATAAAATGCAAACATATAGTCATACCTAAGTAATAAGGAATAATAGTGCACAAGAATCAATCTACAAGAGCCAAATGCTCACCACAAGTGCTTAAGATCACCTTGTATTCACTCAGAGAATCAAAAATCTTCTCTGAGACTAAGAAGTGCATACATATACATATGTAAATACTGAAATCATGTCAAACTATAGGTGAAGATACAATCCAGTAGGGATAGTAAAGCAAGAAGATAAAGAGAGGAGTCTCAAGTGATTACAAGGTCAAATAAAGGATCCAAGAGTTCAAACATATGCAATGTTGTGCATATTTAAATGACTATTACACATATTTATCCATACTTTTTAGTTTTATATTGGGAACGATTACCACCGACACACCTTTATGTCATAATTATCTATCAAAGATATGCATAGAGATGGAAATATCTACATATCATTTAAGTAAATATTTAGAAATCAAACAAGTACTTATTCACTTAAAGAAAATACTTAAACTAGAAATCTAACAAGTTCCAAAATTCCTTATTACAATACAAATTTATATTTTTTACATTTAGAGGGAAGATGATAACTCAAAATTTAGATTTCAATTGAGGTCCATGACTTACCATGCCCTGCATTGCTTGCACCGCCACATCCACGATCGATGAAAAGGTATCCACTGCATCATCCACTTACAATGAACCAACCTACAAAATAACAACTTTTTATTACAATGGTTTTATAACAAAAACTACAAATTACAATTCACAAATTTTGTGTTCACTTTTATTTACCTCAGCTTCCTTTTTGTTGGTTGGATTCGTTGCTATTTTTTTTTACATTTTTCATATAGATGCAACAATGACATGTCATCCTCCTACATACATATTGTATCAATACAAATGTTAATGAATGATTCATGAACAAGTGTTTAACTAAAAAACTAAATATAAAACAACTAACTTACGTCGTAATCACCTCCACTAGTTCTTTTGGGAATGACCCCTCTGTTGTTGCATCCATCTCACCCTCCTCACCCTGTGAAGACAATGACATGTAAATTATAAGAAATAGATAATACTTATGTATTGACAATGAGAAACAAGTGAAATGAAACCGTTACTCAATAAACTTACCCTGTTTTTTTCTTCTTTTCTCTCAAAGCCAATATGTTTTCCCTCCTCTTAGCCCTCACATATCTCGAATCATAGTCCCTCATGGCATCGTCAACCTCTTTCTTGGAGCATATGCTAAGCTTGTTGAACGATGCCTTGCCATCCCTCTTGCAAATGCATTTATCACGCTTCATCACTGTCACCTATAATAGATCACACATACGCAACACACCCTCAATGTTTCCCTCTCTATTCCTATATTGCCTCCACTTTTGGAGGCCCGCCGAGGATACTTGCTAGTAAACTTTCTCCCTTTCCTCTCAGGGGAACACGAGAGAGGGAATGGGCATCTATCCTATGGATGTTTAGCATCCGTAAGTCGTAAAATTTTTTGTCGCAACTAGGGTACTCGCAATAATAAAGTATGTGATCCCCATAATGCTCCCTCATATAGTGAAGAGGATCCTATTCACCAACATCATATAAACAATTAGTCACTAATGGACATAAATGAAAACAATAAATTACAAGATTTAATTTTTGATTTTACCTCATCGATGATGATATCATCCTCTACATGACTTGGAGAAGCAACACTAGGTGCATCCTCCTGTAATCATCATTCCAAATATCACATTGTGAGTCATAAAAACTCATTACGCACATGCACAATAATATATAATCAAATTAAATTAAATTAAGATAACAAATACAACGTTAAATTAAGGTAATTTTACCTCCTCTCTATATCGGCTATACAAATCTTGTACATGTGCCTCCTCATCCTTCACTCAAAAATTCATACCATATAAAAATCATTACTAAACAAAAGTAATGTTTGCATACAATTGCCTCCTTTCATCCTTCACTCAACAATCCATACCATATAAAAACATGTTACTAACATAATAAATAATATCAAAAGTCCAAAAAATTAAATTTAAAAATCAATGTTAGAACAATTGGTAGATAAAGTACACACATGTGTACCGAAGAATATATATTAAGGTTAAATGTCTTCCTTCAAAGTCCAAAATTTTTTGGTCTTATGATTAGAGACCCGTGCAAAGTAGATATCTCAACGTTGATGTGCCTAAAATAAGATTGCCTAAAATTAGTTATTTACTTAAAAATCAGTTTCAACATAAAAGATAATACAATTATTTATTTTTAATTGCAGCAATGTAATATATAATCAAATTAAATTAAATTAAGATAACAAATACAATGTTAAATTAAGGTAATTTTACCTCCTCTACAGCTATATCAGCATGTACATGTGACGGCGAAGCAACATTCACTACAACCACCTCGTCGTCCTTCACTCAACAATCCATACCATATAAAAAATTCGTTACTAACATAATAAATAATACCAAAGTCCAACAAATTTTAAAAAGCAATGTTAGAATGATTAGTAGATAAAGTACACACACATACCGAAGAAGATATCTGAAGGTTCAATCCGCCTTCATCGTTTTGATCTTCTAATTGGAGGCCCAAGAACAAGTGCCTAAAATAAGATTGTGTTAGTTACTTAAAAATCAGTTTCAACATAAAAGATAATACAATTATTTATTTTTCAATTGCAGCAATGCAAAATGTAATTGAAAAGCTTGTATTCTTACTTACGACAAAGATGCAATGTCCATGCAAAATGCAACTTGGCAAATTCGACCATGACACTAGCTAAATAACAAAAAATCACAAACAATCATAATTCATCTTAACAATAACAATTTGGACAAATATAGTGCCTACATGTATTTTTCTAAGAGTACACACCATAGCAGAGTATGATGACTCCAAGGTCCGAGTATCTTGCGATAACATTCATATTATATCTCGACGGGCCGCATTATTCCTGCGATAAAAAAACTATGTCTACCATTCCACAAATGCATCACAGATACTACGTATTAAGCCATTAAATAATTACAAACATAATTGTACATAACACAAAAAGGAAATACAGTGTGTACATATATCATATTACAATGTCATCCATGGCAAGTGCTAACAATGCTACCACTTCTTTTATTGTGGCCCTAGACACTTGACATACATCCAACCTACCTCTATAAACTTTTACATGTACATATGAACATTTCACAAAGCAAGATACAATCTCTAGCACTTGAACATGAAGAATAAAGATTTACATTGTTACATTGGTATACACCATTCATTTGATTCACAACAATCATATCATGAGAAAACACACAAATGTTTCCAAACTTCATGATGTAACACTTCCTCAAGACCCAATATCAAGGCCCTATACTCATCCTGGTGGATGGTCATACTGACATCTCCCACAATGGTGCCTCTCTCTACTTTCTTGTTGCCATCGAGTCATATAATATGAATGATGAACATGTAATATTTTCTCGAGGTATTAGACACTCCATGAATTTCCAATCTCCAAATGGCAACCATGTTTACCTTTATAATGGACAAACATATATCGTAAGCAACAACATACAACATGTTTTTTTTTGCATATTCAACACTGAAAATTTTAATTTTTCAATGCAACTATTTGTATACATGTACATATACAAATGCATATATGTGTGTGTACATGTATGTAGATGTATGTGTATGAATATGTAGGTGTGTACCATATCACATGACTTGTATCCATATCGCATGATACGTATGTATATACACCATGCGTATATATCACACTTTTCCAACCAATCGGACCATCACAATGTGGTATCACATGATAATGCCTAGACATCAATTTTGTCAAACAAATATTTCATATCCATACATATACGTATATGTATACATATACATATATGTACATGTACATACATACATCATACATTTACTTACATATGCTTATGTATACATATATGTATCCATAAACAAACATATTTGTACATATATGTACAAGTATACATATACATATGTATATGTAATGGTCTCACATACATGGACGTTTGTATTGTCATATGATATTGTTGTTTGTTATATAGACACTGTGTGTATACCACGTAAGATAGAAATGGATGATCTTGTCTTTGATCACAAGTAAATGATTGGGTTGTGACTTTGGCTAGTGTATATACTCTTGTCTTGGTTGACTAGCCATTCAATACATTGTCTATACTCTTCTCTTGGTTGTTTTGATTTAAACATGATTATAGTTGTCATAATTGTTTTTGTTTGAATGTGCCATGTGGCATCACAATGAGAACAACAGGTAATCATTGCATCTTGTGCCCACTTTATTCAGATCACATGGGGCATGTAATGCCCCCATGCATACATACATAGGTGTGGGACCCACTAGTGTGGTATACACATAGTTGGGGAGTCATGTAATTATATGTGTTTTTGTATTGATGTTTCTATGCCACAATGCAACACAATTGGTAGGGCCTTCTAATAATAATCATGAGGTCGCGGGTTCAAATCCCACACCCTTTTGTGGTATACCACACTAAAAACAAAGGTCCAGAATGTGAGACATATACATGTACATATGTATATGTATACTTGTACATATGTGTGCATATACATGTATATGGATATGCATATGCATGTATAAACATACATATGCAATTACATATATATATATGTATGTGTACATATATGTGTGTATGTATATGTATAGGTATGTGTATGTATTCGAGTAGGTATCATAACACATTCATTCACTAGCCAACAAAGTCAAGAGTATGGGCATTTTTTTATCTCCCTTTTGTGGTATACACAGAGTGTGTATACCACAAACAACACTACCATATGATAATACAAAGGTTCGGGTATGTGAGACATATACATGTACATATGTATATGTATACTCATACATACATGTGCATATACATGTATATGGATATGCATATGCATGTATAAACATACATATGCAATTACACCCACATGTGTGTGTGTGTGTGTGTGTGTGTGTGTGTGTGTGTATATGTATGTATAGGTATGTGTATGTATTCGAGTAGGTATCGCACATTCACATTCATTCACTACCCAAAAAATTCAAGAGTATAGATGGTTTTTTTATCTCCTTTTGTGGTATACACAAGTGTGTATACCACATACAACAACACTACATATGATAATAAAAGGTTTTATAGTATGTGAGACATATACATGTACATATGTACATGTATACTCATACATACGTGTGCATATACATGTATATGGATATCCATATGCATGTATAAACATACATATGCAATTACACACACACACACACACACATATTATATGTACATGTATGTAAATGCATATGTATATAGTGCATATATATATATGTATATATATATATATGTATGTGTATGTATTTGAGTAGGTATCATATGCACATGCATTCACTAGCCATGTTACAAAGTCAAGAGTATACATAAGTTTTTTTATGTCTCTTATGTGGTATACACACAGTGTGTATATGACACACAACACTACCATATGATAAGATATACATATATATATGTATATGAGACATATACATATACATATTATATGTATACATGTACATATATATATATGTATATATATGCATTTGTGTATATATATACATATTTATATATATGTATGTATACATATGATACATGTATATGTATGTATGTATATGTATATGTGTATATGTATATGTATATAGGTATGTATGTATTGAGTAGGTATCACAACACATTCATTCACTAGCCAACAAAGTCAAGAGTATAGATAGTTTTTATCTCTTTTGTGATATACACATAGTGTGTATACCACATACAACACTACCATATGATAATACAATGCTCCGAATATGTGGACCATTACATATGTAATTACATATACATATGTATATTTATACTGCATACATAAATGTACATATTATATGTTATGCATGTGCATGTGCATATACACATACACGTACACACATACATACATACATAAATACATATGTGTGTACATGTATATGTATATATTATACGTATGTATATATATGTGTATATATAAGTAGGTGTCACATACCATTCGATTTCGCAGCACTATCCATCTGACGATAGGATCTTTGCATGACCCCATAAAAAATCACCATAATATGCCATTAAAATGGCATACATGCAACATTTCCATGTTCATGCAACCCGCATCCCACTCTGTGATGTCTAGTCAAGACAACCCACAAATCTACCATCCAATCAGTAATTCATGTCAATTCCCGAGGCCGATCCCAAGGAAAATATGATCCATGCGAAGGTAGATAAATCGGAGGAGGAAATAATGTGAGGTGGTGAGCATTTAATGCATCGAATTTCTTTTTGGTGCCCGATTCCATCGATTAAACAAGCAACAAAAATTTTAAGTGCAAAATATATGCATATATATAAATGCATGTATAAACATACATATACAATTACACACACACACACACACACATATACACGTATATGTACATGTATGTACGTGCATATGTATACGTATGTATAGGTATGTGTATGTATTCGAGTAGGTATAACAACACATTCATTCACTAGCCAACAAAGTCAAGAGTGTGGACGGTTTTTTTATCTCCCTTCTATGGTATACACATAGTGTGTATACCACATACAACACTACCATATGATAATACAAAGGTCCATGTATGTGAGACATATATATATATATATATATATATATATATATATATATATATATATGTATGCATATGCATATGCATAATACATACATATATTACACATAGATATTATATATGCATGTATAACATATACATATGCATATGTACATATATGTACATGTATATGTACATCATATACATGTTAAACATAATATATGTAATTACTTAAATGTACAGCGTATGTGTATACACAAATCAAGGACTGAATTTTGGTATTGTATATAGTATTGTGTGTATACACACTACAGTGTGTATACCACACAAAAATGAGATTTGAACCCATGACCTCCCGTTTATCATTACAATGCCCTACTATTTTTATCATTGTATACACGTAAAGAAAGGTTGGGTATGTAAAAATTATACTTTTGAAATGCACCACTTCATCAATGTATGGGCCCCATAAATATGCATGTATGCATAGGCCATTATTACATGCATGCATGCAATCTTTCGCCCAAGATAGCACACACAAATGGAATGGGGCAAGTGGTGCATTCCATGATTGTGGCAATCCTAGCGATAGGATTACATATGTATGTAATGGCCCAAACATACATGCATATTTTATATGGGTCCACTTGATGAGGTGGCATTTCAATAAATTAGAGTAAATATGTATAATTTTTTTCTTTAGCCTTTCTCGTACTAAGCAATGCATCAAACGTAGCAGGGAATAGAATGATAAAACACAGGTCGTGTGTTTAAATCCCTTTTTTGGTATATGCACTTAGTGTGTATACCACAATACCAAAAAAAATCTGAGTCCTGGATTTGTGTATACCACGTGCGACATGCATGTATGTATGGTCATGCGATTGTTACAAGATGATATATTACGATAGCCTAAACCACAAATGGTTGATTATTAATGATTATACATATCACAAATGTTCTTTTTATTTGGATGTGTCATGTGGCAACACAATGACAACAAAGTAATCATCATGCATCTTATTATGTCCCCACTTTATTCAATGATCATGTGATTTTGCAAAATACTTAATATGTGAACCGATTTATCCCTCTATTTATTACAATAGTCTAATGTTGTTTTTTATTTGTATGCATTTAATTTTTGAATCCATTTGCTCTCATCCATAAATCATGCATAATTAGGTAATTTTAATTCTTCAATGTTGGTTTCTAACAAAATAGGTAAGAATATTATAATTTCAATCGTCTATCCCGATGACAAGATGTTTACATGACCCCCATAAAAATGACCATAAGATGCCATACACAATGGCATACATGCATCGCCCATACCTTATGTATATGCATAGGCAAATAAAACAACAAAACTTTAAGCACACAAAATACATGTAAATGCATATACATGTATAAACATACATACACATATGCATATTACACACACACACACACACACACACACACACACACACACACACACACACACACATACATGTACATGTATGTATGTGCATATGTATATGTATGTATAGGTATGTATATGTATTCGAGTAGGTATCACACACATATTCCTTGACTACCTAGCAAAGTCAAGAGTATAGATACAGTTTTTTTCTCTCTTATGTGGTATACACATAGTGTGTATACCACATACAACACTACCATATGATAATACAAAGTAAAGTATGTGAGACATACATGTACATATACATATGTACATGTATACTCATACATATGTGTACATATACATATATATATGGATATGCATATGCATGTATAAACATACATATGCAATTACACAACATATATACATATATGTACATGTATGTACATGCATATGTATATGTATGTATAGGTATGTGTATGTATTCAAGTAGGTATCACAACATATTGCTTGACTACCCAACAAAGTCAAGAGTATAGACATTTTTTTTTCTCTTATGTGGTATACACATAGTGTGTATACCACATACAACTACTATATCATATGATAATACAAGGTATGTGAGACATATACATGTACATATGTATATGTATACTTGTACATATGTGTACATATACATGTATATGGATATGCATATGCATGTATAAACATACATATACAAATACACACACATATATATATGTGTATGTGCATATTTATACGTATGTATAAATTTGTGTATGTATTTGAGTAGGTGTCACATCACATTCATTGACTAGCCATCAAAATCAAGAGTATATGAATCTAAAATAAATATTCATGTGAATATCTGCCTTTATGGTAAGGCTACACGATTTTCAGCTTTTAAAATTGTTCACAAATAGAATTTTAATATAATTCATATGAAGCGTATAAATAAGGAGGAAAGGACATGAGAAGGTAGTTAGAGCATTTAATACATCGCATTTGTTTTGTATGTCCGATTCCATCGATTAAACAAACAACAAAAACTTTAAGTGCATATAACTCGCATATGCATATGCATGTATAAATACATATGTAACACACACACACACACACACACACACACACACACACACATGTGTGTGTGTGTGTATGTGTGTACATGTATGTACATATGTATATGTATATGTATGTGTATGTATTGAGTAGGTATCAAAGCATACATTCCTTGACTATCCAACAAAGTCAAGAGTATAGTCAATTTTTTTTTCTCTTATGTGGTATACACACAGTGTGTATACCACATACAACACTACCATATGATAATACAAGGTATGTGAGACATGTACATATACATATGTACATGTATACTCATACATACATGTACATATACATGTATATGGATATGCATATGCATGTATAAACATACTTATGTAATTACACAAATATATACGTATGTGTACATGTATGTATGTGTATATGTATACGTATGTATAGGTATGTGTATGTATTCAGTAGGTATCCTTCACTTGTAAATAACAAAATAGAAATGGAAGAAATTAAAAAAATACCAAAAGTATATGAATCCTTCACTTGCAATCAATGAACCAAAAGTATCAAAAAATTTAGGTGATAATATGCTAGATACAAAGGCTAGTGATGAACCACTTGTCGTGGATGATATTACAATAAATTTCAAGCGGAGGAGTCAAGTCTACAAAGATGGCAAATAGATTGAAGGCCAAAAGAAACATATTGATGAAGAACCTAATACTCATAATCAGAAAAGAAGAAAGTTAATATGCCCACAGTTTGATTTTCCCAAAACTCGAAATAAGTTCTCTTCCACTTTCAATTGTGGAAACACAATTGAAGTGTAATATTGAAAACAAAGTTTCACCTCAGCCAGATAGTAGTGTACATATAATGAAAAGAAACATCATAAGTGTTCATTCTCCTCCTATCAATTTTCAGCATATGCATCTACTCAATACCATAGATGCAACAGAAAATAAGAGTTTGCCCACCTCGGGCTCTATGCAAGATCACAAGGATTGCACATATCTACAGAGGCTACCTTGTTTTAAGAGATCATGGTAAGAAATTTCATGGTAAGAATGAATCCTTGAATGCATGCGGATGGGTTTTATGTGTTCTATAATTATTTTTGCATTTGGGATTCATTGTGGATGGCGCCAAAACTGGGAACTCTACAACTTTATTCGCAGAAGCTAGATGGGATTCAGAGTGGACAGACAACAAAGATTTGTATAAACTTTATGCATAAACTTGAATATGTATGGTGTATATCGATGGAGGGATTCACTATGGATAGAGGAAAGATTTCTATTCTTTTAAAACCCTAACACAAAATATATAGGCAAAAATTGTAAATAACATAATAGAACTAGAAGAAACTGCAAAAAAATTACCCGAATGTGGCCCAAGAAGTTGGAGCCAGGAGCAAAATACCTTAATCCAAGAGGGATAAACGAATGTGACTCCATTCCAAGCTTCTACGAGAGGGATGAGCTTCAACAAGAAGGAGAACGAAAACGCAAAACGCAAATGCAAATGCGAAAAAACACAAATGCGGGAGACGAATGGTCTAGAGTTGGCAGAGAGGTCCCAATTAAAGTCTAAAGTGACTCCAGAAGGTGGTGGCATCCGAGCATCTTATGCTTCTTAGAATGACGTGAAAAATGCCAACTCATTCCAAACCGGCACCTTTCCGTTCACTAAATCCGCGACGCCAAAATTGGTTTTGGCGGTAATATTCCTCATTAGCTAGGGACTCTTGGGAAAAGTGTGATGCATGTGTATGGGGCACATGTTGCGCCATCATGAATATGGATGTCGATCCTGCAATCCTATCCTCTAGGATAGCCACAAGCCAATTGAATGACGATGCCATGATCAACCACTTGTCATAGACGGATAATAAGTTATAAAATTAATAATTTATTTCAATTGTTCATATGAGCAATCCTTCAAATACTAAATATAAATACATGATTGTGGATAGTTACCAAGAGTTGGGTATAGGTGTTGATACAAGGAAACGGGGATAGGGATGGGTACATAATTTTCTAGAAAAATAGGTGACGGATATGTGGAGACGGCCATATACATGTTAGAATTTTATAGATATATTTAATTATAGAAGTAAATTTTAGTAATATAATCTAAGAAATGCATTAATAACTTTTAAAATATTGATATTAGATGTTCATAGAAAATAAGAGTAATTACATTGATATTTCATCATATCTAGATTCGAGAGTACAAAATATATATCAAAAAGACACTAAAATACAAGTCTACAAGACTAGTGCCAACAAGTACCAATCTCTTAAGAGTTTAAGTATTCAAGACACATTGTTTTGGTAGGAGATGAGTCCCAATGCAACACTAGATTAGTGGCATGATAAGAATTATGAAACAATAATAACTTATAAGGTATTAATGCTACCAGAGTTTTGTCGATAGGAAAAGAGGCTAGAGGGTGAAAACCCACATCGGTGATATTACATTCATTGTTCCTTCCCCTACTAACAAATAATATTTGTATGCTAAGTGGATTCCTTAAATTTCTCTCTCGCCGAAGCCTTCAATTTTTAAGTCATAATATCCATTCAAGGTGTCCTTACAAAATTTGATGTATTCCACATAAACATGGTCCCCTGTTTTTAAAAGTTGTGAGAATACAATCATCATACCAAGATCTATGGTATCCAACTATCTTATGATTATAATGCAAAAATTTATACGTATTTTATCCGAGGATCACAAAAAAACTCTCCATCGAAAACATGAAACAAGAGAAACACAACTTAAAGATAGGATATCAAGTAGCCAAATAACTCTTCATAAATATGGAATTCTAAAATAGCACAATTTATTCCAAGAAAGGGGTTGATCTCCATTTAAATACATTTCATAGGGAGGAAGCCTTGGTCAAGAATTACTTGCAGACACGAGGTTTTCCAATACATAAATCTTGATATGGTGTTACCCAAGGATGCCACAAGCCAACACCTTAAGTGATAACTCAAGGGTACCACCTAACTCTTTACAAATAGGTCCTACTTTGAATGGTCATGCATTGCACGGTATGGATTTATTTATATTACTTTTGGCATCATGTTATCAAGTAGTTGATGGTTTTGTTTTTAGTCCTCTGTAAGGGTAGCTATGTGATATTGACTTAACAAAATGTGTTCACTCTCTATGAGAAGAATGTCATCCCCCTCCCAAGAACTGGTTTTCCTAATACAATTGGGAATCTCACAAATCTTTGCAATACCTAGAAAAACTTATTTGGGACATATACTTGGGTTTTCTTTGCTTTCCATGCTACAAGTTCTCCTTAGCCATACCATGGTTTAATTGGTAGCTAACAAGTTAACATAAAAAAATTATTTGATGAAAGGGGATCTTATATTATATTAAATGCAACATGATACAAGATTCTCTCAACAAAAAAAGCGGGTGGTATGAGAGCACCCCAAAGCCACAAACAGAAAAGGCCAAGCCTAGCAAAACAACAAAATAAAACTAGAGAAGGGTCTAAGGAGCACCAAATACAAAGCTACTCAGGTCTAATGGAGAATGAGAAACATGAGGCTCAAAATGCCCCTTCTTCTCCTTCGAACGTGTGACAATGGTCCATGGCACCTGTTGGGGTGCCAGATCAAGCGGAGGATCAAGGCACGAGCTATCCTGAGCGGGGTCAGAGTCAGAAGAATTAGATACATGTGTCCGCTTGGCACCACCGCCAACATTGGAGAGCTCGATCGTCATGTCATCTACATGATTTATTTGACTTTCCGGCGTAGAGAATGGTTGCCAACCCTTAGGCCATTGAGAAGCCCCTTTGTTCTTCTATTTATTCTGAGTGGGTGAGAGCGGGCAAGCCTCGTGAAGGTGCCTAGTTTGATGGCACAACCGGCATCGAAAGGTTGTGTTCTCATAGCGAGAATTTGAATCCACTTGAAGTCATCATGGATTAATTCCAATTTGTCCGAAAGACCTTTGCTGAAATCCACCTCAATGCAGATACGTGCATAGGTGAATAGCCCTTGTTTAGACCGCTCATCATCCAACTTGATGAACCGACCAAGAGAATTACCAATAGTTGCACAAACCTGAGGATGCCAAAAGGGAAGAGGAAGATTGGGTAGACGAACCCAAACCGGCATTTTTGAGACAACCATAGAAGATGGATCAAAATCCAAAACCATGGTGTAAAAAAAAGGCCAACCCTACCCCAAAACCAGGACCCTCACTAAAAACCCGTTGATAATCTGTAGGAGAAGAGAACTGAACAATAAAAAAACCCTTGGCACATAACTAGACCTCACAATCACGGGACCAAGTAGAATAAATCCATTGATGCAATTCTTCACTCTGAGGCCAAAATCCATTAAATCTACAGATAATGGCAGAATTTTTGAGGGCACAAATGGAATCAGTTACCTCTGGGAGTGAAAGGGTAACAACAGGGGTGTCGGCTGCCTTTTCCACAATGAATGGTGCATCAGGAGCCCTCGAAAAAACCTGTGTTCGTGTTCCAGTGGTAGCCGCCAGGAAAGTTTTTTGAGGAGCCATTGGAGGGCCACGAGGGGAGTAAAACCATTGTTGTGTTTAGCAGAGGAGCCGCGGCCTCCACTGTTGTTGTCTGAGTTGGCACTGTCCATTTTGCGGCCTACACTGTTGTTGTCTGAGCTGGCACTGTCCATTTTGCGGCCTCCATCTGCAACTTCCTTTGGCCCTTCCGGTGGCGGGTGAGGGTGAGGGTTGGGAGGCACTTCCACTCGGCCAATGCTTTAGGCTGTAGACCCTTGTATTGTTGCGCTTCCCCACTCCTCGGGCCAGTTTGGTGGAGACAACAGCATAGCAGCGATGCTAGGGTTTCGACAGACCATTTTCGAATCGAAGGATGAAATTTTTTGAGCCTATCAACTTTCCCAAAACTACTAAATTTTCATGGACAGGGCAAGTTTCAATGTCTAGAAAACTATAACTACCAATAGTTAACATAAATTTCAAGGGTTATGATTCAAGAAAATAATACTTAAATTCTAGATACTAATTCAACTATCTTTATGTATTGTGTTGAAAATAGAAAACAAGCTCATGCAACCTAATATTCAGACTAAGTTGCCAGGTTGTAACCATTTTTAGATTCTGGAACAGTAAACATAAAATCAAAGGCTAAGGGTTATAGTTAACGTCAATTATTGCCTCTAATTTAGAACCAAACATGAAAATTTCAATTCATTCGGATCGTCCATGGCAGAGAGAGAAAGCCGGGTCAAGAAGAAGATTATTCACAAATTTCTGAAGAGGGTGTTATGTGTTAAAAATGGAAAATTGGCTCATGAAAAATAACATTCAGACTTAGTTGTGGGCTCATATCTATTTTTAGATTCTGGAACAGTCTGACCATAAATTCAATAAACAAATTTCTGAATAGGTGTCTTCTGTAGAGTTACTAAGATAAATTTCAACTGGGAGTAGACTCTCCTAAACAATAAGCATGCATCATAAAGAGCGTGATAAAAAAACAAAATATGACTGACTGTAAATCAAGTCCATACAACCGCCTGGCAAATGTTTCTGAAATCCACTTACGTGGATATATTCGTTATCAAGATTCAAGTGCATTCCAAAGGTTAGGGTCCTCAAAATCTTGGATTAAGAATGTAGCACCCGCCTCAAGTAGTGCTTGTCCCGGATTCCTAGTGGTCACCCCTAAAACTGCCAACCCTGCTGCAACAGCTGCCTTCAAACCTGCGGGAGAATCCTACAAAGTAAAAAAAAAAACAGGAAACAGGAATGATTAATATGACGGTTCAAGGATTTCAAACATAAAATTTTTTTAAAAACCGAGTTTTTCTAAGAGAACCTCGAGAGCAAATGCTCTATTAGCCGGAATTTTAAAATGTTCTAGAGCCTTCAAATATGGATCTGGGAATGGCTTTGCTTGCTCGCATTCACTGCCAACAATCACGAGCTCAAAAAATTCTGAGAGACCTACAATAGAAATCATGAGTTCAGCATTTTCTCTAGGAGCATTGGTGACTGCAGCACGCCTTAAACCATGACTTTCAATCCATTTGCAGAGTTTATGTAAGCCATTTACAGGTTTTAGATGCTGAGCTGCCATTCTGCAAAATGGGAAAAAGGGGTGAGAGGTATCATTTTCTTCCATTCACTAGGGCTTTGAACAGTTTAAGTTGAATTTCTACTTAAATATATGAAAGATGATATCTGATATTTCAAGTACTGTTTGAACTTCCATCTTCATTTGATGCATTACATGATTAAGTTAATTTATCCATACCTGCGAAACAAAGCTTCTTTATCATCAAGAAATTTCTTACATTTGCTCTCATCCCAATCAGGAAAAAGCATGGTTCCAATATCATCATTATGCTTGCCACTGATATTCTTACTAAAAATTCCTCATTTATAGGAACACCACCTTGAAAACCAACCTGATAGTATTGCTTAAGTTAATTGTGATTTCATAGTTTCCCTTTGAAACAAGCAAATGATTGAACATGGAGGAAAGGGATAAGTACTAAATGCAGTCTAAATTTATGAATTCAAACAAACCTCTTGAAGCATATCACGAAACGCTAAGTAATGCAAAGGATCTGAATCGCATAGTGTTCCATCCACGTCAAATAATACTGCTTCTAAAGCATTGCTAGATGGAAATGGTCTCATCCTGTAGCTTCAAATAAAACAGTGGGGAATTCCTTGAGTAGAAAGTAAACAGAATGCATGCTAAAATAAGTATGAACCATCCTTTTTCTATTCACTGTCTGATTGGAATACATGTATAACAGAGCCTTGACATAGCTATCGACTCTCTCAATAATCAAATATCATTCTAACATCCATCCCTTTTTTGGGGCACATTTTCAGGAGATTATCATTCAAAAGAATTTTTCACATACAAACAGCCAGCTCATAAAAAAAAATTATGGGCTGACAAATATTCCACATCTCAGAGGATTTGGCCATACATATCAGCTGTTTCTCAGAGATTATAAAAATAACTGTCCAACCACCAAATAAAAAGTAAACAAAGACAGTACTCCTAATGTTAGGGTAAAGGGATTGTCAAGTGGGGCCATACACTTTCCTAGTGAATCAACTTTTACATGAGGGCGATAAAACTTTGGAAGAAAAAGGTTTGACTATTTAGGCATTGTAAAAGACAAGCAATGTACTAGCCAATAATCTATAGACTAGAATAATTTATCCCGCTGCTATGTCTAAGAAACTGATCGTTCAAACAAGAGGCCATTTCACCGCAATGTCAATTTTAGGAACCTGACATTAATTAAGAATTTATCTTAACGAAGGAATCCCATTATGGATAAGCTCTTCACAAATGCACCAGAAGGTAATATAGCTACAAAGTACAAGAAAGTTTGGCACTACAGTTTGGAGGGTATTTCTAGATCTGCACTGAGTTCAGGGTCTTAAACTAGAATAGCATAAAAATTAAAAACCAACAGGAATCTACAGAATAAGGCGTGCATTAAAAGAACATAAATAGAACTGCAGAGAGCAATTGTAAAAATAAATATTTCTAAAAAAATACATTTGTCGACGGAATCTGGATTGAGCTGCAAGGTTTGGGGGTTGTGAGCAACCAACAGAGAGAATGTTGGCGGTTGTCAAGAAATGCACTTTAGTCTTTAACTATAGTCAAGGCATGTCTGAAGCTTACAATTGGTTGCAAGGGTTTGCAGAGAGAATATTGTGGTCATGATACTTTTCTGTCTTGGCTAAATCAGCTGAATACTTGGATGCTAGACTGCACGGAAACGCCCTAGACCCCCTCGTACCAGGCTGGGTACATACCAGGTATGGGTCGTCCGGGTGCACGCTGTGGGTACGTACCCACAGGCCCTGGGTACATCCCACGTACGGAAATCCGTGCACCGGGGCCTGTGGGTACGTACCCACAGAGTACCCACAGTTTTTTTTTTTAAGTGCAAAAAATAAAAAAAAAGAGTACCCAGAGAGTACCCACAGTTTTTCTTTTTTTTAAGTGCAAAAAAATAAATAAAACATGAGGGCTTTGATTGGAATTGAACTTTGGAAAGTTCGTGTGAGATTCAATATTGCCAATAGGCTCTGAAGGGTCAAGAGAGATGAAAAGGACTTCATTTGGTTGACTTACTATTTGGGGGCTTTCTTGTTGCTCCTCATGGGTCCTTTATTCTTCAGTCAATTTGGAAGGCATGGGAACAAGTGAAGCACTTGGTAGTTGGGCAGCCTATCATCTCTTCATTTGGCATTAGGTGCCAAGACTACAAATCAATTTCATCGAATTAGAAATATAATGACAAGATCTTTTGCCTTGACAAGAGGCTGTTCTGCCCTCCTTTGGTTTGAGAATGAATTAAAATATTTCATGACTTTAAATGTTTTTTTAATGTCCAATGAGACGTCTAACTCAGCTTAAGGCATTAATAATGAATTATCAAATCTATAATACAGTCTATGTTATTAACTATTATGTTTTGAACATTATGAATCAATACAAACTATTTGAAATTTGTTTTCATGTTCTATGAATGATTTTAAGTTGTATGAGTATTAAATTTCAATAAGTATGCAAATGCTTCTTTAAATTTATAATTTTACATACATACATACATACATATATATATACATACATATATATATATATATATATATATATATATATATAAAATGTACCCAAAAGCGTACCATACCGAGGTTTTTAAAAATTGCCATTTCAGCGTACCGAAATACCGTGATCGAAACAGTCTTGCTTCGATGGGAAGAGCCGTTGATAGAAACTTTTCAAATTAAGTATGCAGACAAAAGCTCTCATCTTGATCAGACTAATAATGGTGAATATATCTCTGTGTGTGTCTTCTTTTTGTTGGCACGCATCCCTTCCCTGACCAGCTGTTTTGGTTGTCACTATGTAGTATAGCAAGCTCATTACGGATGCATTGAGTGCCTTTGTATGAATGGTTTGTAGAACACACTAACAAATCAAATTTTATTTTGAATCGTGTATTCCCCTGTTTACAGTGCCACTAGCAAGCCAAGAAAAGCTTGAAGATTTTCAAAATTGAGTATTAAGTATTGAGGAGACTACTGCACATGTTTATAGCTTTTAGCCCACCGTATGGAAAAATATATACCGTGTCTTGCAGCAGTGAATCCATGGTCACTGCACACCTTGCATTTCAAAATACATATCAGAGGTGCTGAAAAAACACCTTCGAGAAGTTACTAGCATTTTCCATATGGGGAACCTAGGATAAAGGCAAGCTTCACGAGCAAGTTTGATTTTTTCAGTTTTGCTTATGAAAAATCAAATGGCATAACAAAACAATCATTGCACGTCTTTTGAAAATTGAAACTATAACAAATTACAATTAATGACATGCAAGCATCGAAAGTATGGATCTCGAGAAAGCTTATAGCATGGTAGAGTGGGAAGGTAATAGTAAAGGATACAAGGAGGAGTTAAACATGGAGCGGGGAAAGGTGATGTAATGTCCCTTTCTCAGCACTAGTCCTTTGGAAGACTTTGAGCCCATTCCACTTCCCGTGGGCAAGAAGGAAATGAACAAGGGGAGTAATTGTCATGTTTTTCAGTTGTTTTCGTGAGCATTGCATTCTTGTTTAGTAGTTTTCTATGTATAGTCAGGTCAGCTGGGAAGATGAAAAGCCAATGGAAGAATAGAAGGAAAAAGGAACTATTAATTCCCCCAAGGAGGTCGGTCTTCTTAAGAAGACTTTAATTGGTTTTGGCACCACATCAAGCTATAAGAAGGGGTCGCTTGGCTTGGAGGAGGATATGCATACTTTTGGAATTATTTCTCTTGGAGTTGGGAGCTTGTTTGTTCTCTCTCATCCATTGAGGACGAAAACCCTCTTGGAGAACCTATTGAGAATGAAACCTCTCAATAGTGAGCTGGTTTGAGGATGAAACCCCTCAAGCTTGCAACAAGGTGGTCTCATAAGGCTGTTCTTTTTAGTTTTGAAGGCATTTCCAGCCCTCTTCTAGGATGGCAACTTGCCCTAAGGTGGCAATTGGAGTCTTCTATAGCACGGCAACATCAAACTCAGCCATCATTATATTATTCATATTTTTAGCAGCCAGAATCTACATTTGGACTTCATTTTGGGGCTTGGAATCCTTCATTTCCAGCCATCTTTGTAAGGGTGTTCACTGCTATTATTATATTTAATTAAATAAATTCCAGCTGGGATTTGAAGGCTTATATCTTGGTTTATACTTGTTGTAAAACATTTCTAAGTTGCCCTCCATGCTTTGGATGGTGTGAATGATGCATTTTTGGAGAAATATTGCATTTTCCTTGCTGCTGTTATAAAAATCACTGTTGTACCTTGCTGTGATAAATTTCAGTTGGTTGTCATAATTTTCAGTTTACTGTCTTTTGGGGTTTGTGCAATTTCCCTTTGTTTTCAGTTAGAGCCTGGAAAGGGACATTCAGGTGACAAGGAAGGGATTTTATTCCTAGTCTAGCCGAAAAGCAAGCCCAGAACATTTGCAAAGAGGCGTTGCATCTATCCAAATCAAACAGGAAACAAAAATGCAAGGACCAGGCTGGTTGGTTTACTTAATGAAATAAGCAGAAGGGGAGAATTCTTGCAAGGCTGGATCAATTTTATTTTATGCCATCTCTAGTTTCTCTAAAACTTGCAACACTCATGCTTATTGAGGTGGCCAACATGGCGCGCACAGCAGATTCATACACAAGATACTCAGGGATACTGAAAAAGACAAAAATTCATTTTAAATGCAGGAAAATTATCAAGAAGTATGGCAACTTTGGTCTGTCAATACATGGGCTGACTTAGTGTACTGAGCATGACTTGATATTCGCCAAAGGTCTATACCTGAGAAAATTGTGAGTATAAAGAGTCATGCTCAAAAGTATGGTAACTCTAACCATTTCGTGGGGACTCTTGCATCAGTAAAAATTCTAATCAATCTTTTGTAGTAACTAGCCTGTCAGTTGGACAAGCTTATGAAAATAGAAGATCTAGAAGGTCAGCAACTCCCATCTAGAAGCCTATGATTGCAATAAGGCTATTAAGCAGGTACACAATTTGGTCCCTTTTCATATGGATTCTACTCGATCAATCCCTTGGTAGAAAGGTTCATTCCACAAGAAAGTTCACTTTTTTAGAGTCTAGGATGCAAAGAAGAAATAAGGACAGAATCTCCAATTCCAACTTACAAATATACAAAATACTACCTCCCTTTCAGAAGTAGCAGCTAAGCTACAATGTGCACTTTGGAAAATAAGAATAAAAGACCAAAGGGTCAAAGAAAAACTTTGTTGAAGCTGAGATAAGCTTTACAAATTGTTTTTTAATTATCTCAAGCATTAGCATAGCTCAAAATGCATCTCATCATTGCGTCATAAAGATATGCAAGTAACAAAGGACTAGGGGAGATCCAGGATGTCTTTCAAGACTTTCCAATTATATTTGCTCCATCTTCTACTTCAGCAGATTGGCTACTAGCTAGAAATGGTGCGCACTAGTTGTCCCTTCTGCATTAAGTGCTTAGAAGACTACGCCAGTAGATGCTGACATAAGTGTGGAGGAGTTTAAGGCCACAAGGTGAGTCATGAAGGGTGGAAAATTGGCAATTCTACAAAACATTGCAGGTACCATAAGTAGTGACTAAATAGCATTCTACAAAAATTGCAGGTACCATAAGCAGTGAGCTCTTTAAGATGTGTGATGAATCTCTTTCCACTGATTTGCTAGGGAAGGAGACTAATGCTGGTATCACCAAATTAACTGCTAAAACTTGTAACAAATAATGAGCAGATGGAGGCCAATCAATCTTCTTAATTTAGCATATGAAGTACTGGCTAAAGTCTTGGCAAGGAGGACTGGCCATATTTCCACTAGGGTTATACGAATTGAAGAGACTAGATTTGTTAAAAGGAGTTTCATCTTGGACAATCTCATCTCAGCACGAAGCCTTTTTGGTTAGACCAATGAATCTCGATAGAAGGCCTTGTTTCTTAAAACTCGCGTTGACAAGGCATATAGCATGAATCAGCAAGGCTTTATTTTAGAAATGCTAGCTTAGCTACGTCCCAAAATTTTTGCAATTATCGAGATGCTCATTGTTAAAGCTTCACTGGAAGTGCAGGTTAATTGTAAGATGAGTCAGAGTTAGTGATGAGATTAGTTTACCAGATCTAATGATGTAGACATATTTTATAATTATCATTTTAAACAGTCAAGATAAAGTAAAAACATTGAATAAAAGAATTGTTATCCTTGACTATGATGTACAAGAATTGTTATAGTAACCATAGGGACACCTTGAGTAAAGGATCGATCTTCTCGCAACGCATGGGTCTAAGCCTGCCCCAATGTGTTGCCATGGATACCTAGAGATAGGGGCTTGGGTGTAACCATATTAAGGACCCAAGCCCACCCCGATGCTCTCTATGAGCTCTGCCTTAATGTTATCCTTGACTATGATGTACAAAAATTGTTTTAGTGGCCATAGGGACACCTTGAGTAAAGGATCGATCTTCTCGCAACGCATGGGTCTAAGCCTGCCCCAATGTGTTGCCATGGATACCTAGAGATAGGGGCTTGGGTGTAACCATATTAAGGACCCAAGCCCACCCCTATGCTCTCTATGAGCTCTGCCTTAATGTTTACTCTTAACATAAATATAGTTAAATTTATTAATGGAATTAAAACTATGAAAGTTGAGAAGATGAAGAAAATTAGTTGTGCTAGGGTTTTGATGCCAAGGGACTGATTGTATTGTGTTTGTTTCTTCAAGGATAGATATGCATGGTAGGGTAGGAATTTAATCATCTAATCAGTAATGAGTTAAGAAAGGAGGATTCTCATTCTTCCCAGGACCTTATCCTAGGAAAATGGTGGTGGGGTCAAAGGCTACAGCAGCCAAGGAGAAAACAAAGACAGACATAGTGGTGATAAAGAAGCATAGAATTGGAAAATATTAGAAGCTAAAGAACCCTTGCATGCAAGCTTTGGAAGAGAATCAAATCATTGACCTGGATTTAGATGAGCTTAAAAAATGTTCTGATACTTTATGGCAGGAGCCTGATATGCAAATTCTTGGAAGCTCGGCTAATGCTTGAAGATCTTTACATTTGTGTGAAGATGAATTGGGAATCCCGTGGAGAACATGAGATCCAATCATGCCCAAGAAAATTCTTTATAGCAATCTCTGTGAGTGAATCAGATCAATACAGAGTCTTTATAGGTGGATCATATTTCTTCAAGAATGCAGGTCCCCTTGTGAAGATCTGGCATCTTGGTTTCAAACCCACTGAAGAAATGCCATCAAAGCTCTATTGTGGATAATGCCTTACATAGTACTCTAGAAATATTGGTTGAGATATGTTTTTGATACTATCGCTAATAGCCTAATACCATAAGCAAACTGATGGAAACTTCTAAGCTTTTTAATGGTAAGGGTCTCACAAATTATTCTAGGATATCCGTGGAGCTAGATCTCGCAAAGCTACTCCCCCATACATGTTACTTTGGGTGCTATAGAAATTAGTTGGTCCCAACCACTGGTATATAAATGTATCCCCTTCAGGTGTAGAGGATGTCATGAATATAGCAATTTGGTTAGAGAATGCCCAAAAATACATGGAACTACAGGACATCCAAAATCAGATTTAGAGAATTGAGTGGACAAAGAAGGATTTGTGAAGCCAAAATAAACATACGCTATAAAAAGGGGGAAAAGGGTAGCATAAATTGTGACTCCCTCGAACAAGTGAGACAAAAGTACCCCTAGTCATCCTAAGGAGACAAGAATCAGTTCCAAAGATTCTTGAAAAGAGTAAATCTAGATGAATGATATATCAGTATGTCAAATTACAACGTTAAGAGATGGAAAACCAACCCATAATGAACTTGAAAGAGAAATAAGGGAAAAATATCATGGGGACTAAGAAAACCTAGATCGTGGTACTAAATCAAAAGATCTACAAGATGGAGAACGATTTTTAAAAAGTGTTGACCATTTGTAGGGTTAAGGTGAGAGAAGGGCGGCGCTGCGAATCAATCAACGATTCAACCATACATTAACCATATGTGTGTTTTGAAATGGTCAAGATGAATCTAATAACAATAATCTAATTAAGGGCAAGCAAATATGGCGAGGTGGGGTCCAATTTTTGTGCCAAGGAACAAGTGTGATTCGATGCGCATCGACGGATGGTGGTCAATTAGATCTGAAGATTTTCTCCCCTTATCTAGCGCCAATTCAATTCCGTTGGGGTGGAGGAGCTGCTCACAATGGACACCTAACGGTTGGCAACAATTTCCTCTCCCGCCAAATAATTTTTCGAATTGAATCGCTAGAATGAGAAGGCTTCTTCCTCTCAAAACGGTGGTGACTCCCCCTTTCCCGAAGCCCTTATCCGCTCAAAGTTGAGAAGAAATCAAAATAAGTCCAGCACCATTGCTTTGGATCGCAAGGGAAACATCTAGATCTCGGCTCTTCGCCCTTCGACTCCTTGGGTTGCACTGGGAGGCTCAGAATTCTCCACCGAGGATTTTTCTCCCTGTCTTTGGCGCAAGATGGCAAAGTGGTGCTAGGGACCGAAGAGTCTAGAAGGTCAAATAAATTTTTCAAAAGTAAGGTGGTTCTTATTGCTAAATTTGTGGGGAATTGGTTCTCCACGGGTGAAATTTCATCTTGGTGTGAAGAGCAAGCGGTGGGGCCTCGGCTGCGAATTGCTTCATAGCCGTGAGATTTCTTTTTATCCTTTTCCATGATGAAGCAAAGAAGGATGAGGTCCTTCTAATGAGCCTCTCTCTTAGCCAAATAGGGCCTCAGATTGTAATCGGGTGGGTTCCTAACCTAGATCCGCTTAAGATTGATTCTGAATTTCAGCAGTCCGGATCCGTCTATACACCCTTCCTATTGAATATTGGAACCCCAAAATCTTGGCTAAAATTTGTGGGAGTTTGGCAAAGTTACTCAAATCGATCCAAGGACCTGGAAGGCTCTTAGCATATTTTGCTAGAGTATGCATCCTCTTTGATCCTTCCAGACCTCTTCCGAGTCTATTTCTATTCAGGGACCAATGGGCACTTGGATACAAAAGGTGGAGCTCGAAATCGTTTCTCATAAATGTTTCAAATGTGATAAAATAGGTCATCATCAATGGGATTGCAGAGCTCCCTCAAAGTCCTTCGGTTCAAGATGATTCCCAAGATCCCTTCAGCTGAGATGCAAGATAAGATCCCCTCTACACAAGCTCCACAAAAGGAATCCGCCCCTGAGCCGGTTCTAGCTCTTTCTCCAAATACGCTTCTTAAAGAATCCAAAGATCTGATGGAGGAATCAGCCAAGCTCTTCCAGTTGGTTCAAGATGGTGTTGAGGCTAGTCACAGGTTCTCTTTGGAGGCGTTGGACAATTGGAACCAACTCAAAGAAGAAAATATTTCAAAGTCTCAAGAGAAGCATTAGGGAGCTGAGAATGATTCATTGCCCTTGCACAGCTTGGCCTTGGTTTGCTCCCTAGTAATTAATTCAGGGCCTGTCATCATTCCTAATGTTGGTTCTTCAACTCCTGCAGGTAGGCCCAACATTGAATCCAAAATCAATAAGGAGATAGTAGAAGGTAAGCAGATTCAAATTAGCAATTTTTTTCCCAAAGTAGGGAGGGCTCATCCCTCCTGAAGAACAAATGAGGCTCCTTTCCTGGAATGTTAGGGGACTTAACGCCCCTAACAAACAACGCTTGGTTAAGCATTGTATGTTGGAACAGGAAGTGGACATATGTCTCCTTCAAGAAACTAAGATGATGACTGCTGATTGTCTAAATAATGGTATCTCTAAAATAAAGGGTTGGCTAGGGCTCTCAGTTGATTCTGTGGGAGCTTCTGGAGGAATGGGATTTTCTGGAAAGCTAACAAAGTCTCGATTTCTCTCATCAAATCCAACAATCATTCATAATGGTGCAAGTGCAGTCTACTCGCATTCGATATCTCCTTTTTTCTTTGTAATATCTATGCCCCCAATAGCTTGATTGCCAAAAGGAAGCTTTGGTCTGATTTATCCGAGGACTTAGTGGCCTTGGATGATGCTCTAGTTCTCTTGGCCAGAGATTTCAATGCCATCACATCAGACAGAGATAAAGGGGGCATTAGCGCAGAAATCCACAATCTCAAAATGACTTATGCTCCTTCATTTAGAATTCGAATTGGTGGACTTGGAACCCAAGCATGGTTGGTTCACTTGGACTAATCAAAGATTTGGCTTTAGTCGAATAGTGGAAAGACTTGACAGATTCCTAGTCAATGGTTCCTGGCTTCATCAAAACATCCTTTTGGAAGGGGATGTTCTCCCCATCTCAAGCTCAGATCACTTCCTAATCTCATTGAACATTGTTTTGATCTCCCTCCAAAGAAATCACCTTTCAAATTCGAATTAATGTGGCTTAGGGATCCGGCTTTGTATGGTCTGGTCAAAGAATGGTGGTCCTCCTTACAAGTCAAGGGCACCAAGATGTTCATCTTATCCAGAAATTGCTAAAGCTAAAAGGTATGTTGTTGGACTGGAATCGCCTGCATTTCAAAAATATCTTTGTGGAAAAGAAAAGAATTGAATCAAAAATCAAAATCTAAATGAGTTCATTTTTATTAATGGGATGGGCCAAGATGAATATCAAAAAGAAAAATCCTTTCTCTCTGAGCTTAGGGAAATTCTCCTCAGGGAAGAAATTTTTGGAAACAAAAATCACGGGAATCCTGGTTGAAAGAAGGAGATCAAAACATGAAATTCTTCCACTCTTCCTCGAAGGTTAGACGCAACGCCAACTATATCTCAAGCTTAAAAGGCCCGATGGGGAATGGATTACAGATCAACAAGGTATAAAGGATGTTGTTATCTCTTTCTTCAAAGATTTGTTATCAGGAGAAATTTTGTCTCACTGTGTTCATCAAAGCACCTTGTTGTCTCATATTCGCATCTAATTAATGAGGCGGCAAATTCCAAACTGAAGGCTCCATTTTCAAAAGAAGAAATTGGGTCAATTTTTTTCTCCATGGAAAGAGATAAAGCCCCGGGTCCAGATGGTTTTCAAAGCAGCCTTTTTCAAGAATTTTGGGATATAGTGGGGATTGACATCTAGGAAGTCGTGGAAGAATCCAAATCCTCTCAGAAAATCTTAGGCGTCTTGAATCACACTTTCATTTGTATGTTCCCTAAGAAGCTCCCTGCTGACTCAATGGATGATTTTTGTCCAATCTCCTGTGCAATACGACTTATAAAATTATCTCCAAGGCAATAGCTCTTCACTCATGCCCTTCATGGATTCTATTATTTCCAAGGAGCAGAGCAGTTTCCTTCCAGGGCGGTCTATCTTTGATGGTGTTATTCTTTCCCATGAGCTTATTCACACCCTATCCTGCAACCACCGCCGGGCATGCGATGAAGCTGGACTTCAGCAAAGCATACGACAGATTAAATTGGCGCTTCCTCATCCAAGTTATGTTGAAACTTGGGTTCAATGAAGTCTTCTGCTCTTGGATCTTCAGTTGCATAGCCACCCCCACATTCTCAGTCCTGGTCACAATGGTTCAAAGCGGAAGGACATTTTACAAGCAAAAGGGGAATAAGACAGGAGACCCCTATCTTCCTTCCTCTTTCTTCTGGTAGCAGACTCTCTTAGCAGAGCTTTATCTGATGCAATTTCAGCTAGGCGTTTGCAAGGCCTAAAGGTGGCAGAGGGGGCGGATCCACTCTCACACCATCAATTTGCAGATGATACCTTCCTCTTCGGCAAGCAACGTCGGTGATTGAAGCCAAAGAGATAGATTGCATCCTCAACTCCTATTCCAAGGCCACAGGATAGGTAATCAATTTGCCCAAATCTCTAATTTTCTTTTTTAATTCTTCTCCTAATCTGCAAAGGCGAATCAAGTAAATCCTTGGCTTCTCGAGGGGATCCCTGCCTCAAAAATACCGGGCATCCCTCCCTTCTCTGGGGGCCATGGGGAAATCTGCAAGGCCTAAAGGTGGCTCGATGAAGCGGATCCTCTCTCTCACCATCAATTACCAAAGGGCAGATGACACCTTCCTCTTCTGAGGCAAAAATTCAGGTGATTGAAGCCAAAGAGATAGATAGGTGCATCCTCAACTCCTATTCCAAGGCCACGCGGGACTCTCCAGTAATCGGATTTGCCCAAATCTCTAATTTTCTTTTTAATTATTCTCCTAATCTGCAAAAGGCGAATCGAAAAGCAAATCCTTGGCTTCTCGAGGGAGATCCCCACCTCAAAAATACCGGGCATCCCTCTCACTTCCACCGATTTTAGGGCGGGAAATCTTCGCAAGGCCTAAAGGTGGCTAATGGAGCGGATCCTCTCTCTCACCATCAATTTGCAGATGACACCTTCCTCTTCGGAGCAAGCACGGTGATTGAAGCCAAAGAGATAGATTGCATCCTCAACTCCTATTCCAAGGCCCGCAGGATAGGTAATCGGTTTGCCCAAATCTCTAATTTTCTTTTTAATTCTTCTCCTAATCTGCAAAGGCGAATAAAGCAATCAAGCAAAAATAATCCCTAATGACCCTATATAGAAATCTTGGCCTTGGTCGATGGGGATCCTCTCACCATCATAGAAATGACACCTTCCTCTTCTGAGGCAACGTAGTGGTGGGCAAAGAGATAGATGCATCCTCAACTCCTATTCCTCAAGGAATGAATTTCAGTATGAATTGTAATCAATTTGCCCAAATCTCCGGAAATCTTCTCCTAATCTCAAAGAATCAAGCAAATTTAATCTCGCCTCAAAGATTCGGGAAATTTTGGGGCTTGCAAATCTTCTTGGAAGGGAAGATGGCTTTCCTTTGGAAAGGGAAGTGGCTTTGCTAGGCAGAATTGATTGATTAGATCGGTTCTCAATGCTCTCCCTATCTACATGTTATCTAACCAAATAAAGCAAGTCTTTCAAAAATATTTGGTCTTGAGAGCTCGACAAAAATGCCAAAGGAATCCTGCAACAAATTGAGAAAGTTTTAGATACCTTCTTATGGCAAGGCATGGCGCAGAGAGAAAATTTCATCTTGTCAAGTGGGATGAAGTCAAGCTTCCCAAGGATCTAGGAGGAGTTGGTATTCTTGATTTGGGCCTACAGAATGTGGAATTAGGAGCCAAACACGTCTGGAATATTCTCTCTAACCCCTCCAGCCTGGTTAACAAAAATCTTCTTCAGAAATACCTTCCTGTAATTTTCCCGGACAACATCCTAACTCGTCAAGAGTTACAAAGGGGGTCTCACATTTGGAACTTCATATGTTCTTGCCGCGTTGTTTTCTCTTCCCTTACCTCTTGGAAGATCGGGAATGGGGAAAGGGCGAAATTAGGAAGATTCTTAAGAAGGTCTTCTACCCTCTCACTAATTTAGGAGCTTGAACCAGTTAAAATTGCCACCCAAGCGGCTTGGGGTGACCGGGTAGTGAATTATGGTGTTCAGTCGAAGGACGGTTCCCCCTCCTCTTGGAAATCGATTGAAGATCTAAATGCTCCTCAAGCAAGCGAAAGCTTTTTATACAACAGTATCCTTAGCTCGTGAAGCGCCTCCTTCTCCAACGCCTCGAGCCGGGTCATTTGGCTGCAATGTAACAGTTCAGGTGAGTATACGGCCAAATCAGGGTACAATTTTCTTCTCCACTTAGAGGAAAGGTGTTGTCTCATGGTCGGGATGTTGGGATTCTAACTACATTCCAAAAGCAGAAGCTTTCTGTTGGCTGGTATATAAAGGTAAGATCCTAACTCAAAGTCGGAAGGAGGAGGTGGGGTTACCAAGGGCCATCCAAATGCTTGCTTTGCAAAAATGCTGAAGAAGATGTGGATCACTTGCTCCTTCATTGTCCATTCTCAGTCCAAATTTGGAACTGGTTATGCTCGAAATTGGATTTATCTTGGGTTGGGGCCTTCAATTAAGGCTACTCTGGAATCATGGCTAGTCCTAAAGAAAGATCATTCTCTGGGTTCCATTTGGGTTTGCAGTCCTTTCCTACTCATTTGGCACATTTGGTGGGAAAGAAATTTGCGTCTTTTCAAAGGTATCTGCTGCAAGTATCCATCAATTATTCGAAAGCTGGAAGTGGCGATTTCGAAAATGTTAGTGCCAGTGTAGCAATCTTTCCAATTTCTCAAGTTGGGATGTTCTATCAAAAGTCATGGCCATAATCAAGTTGCCTCCCCTGGCTCACTCAAAGCAATCCAAGATTATCATTTCCCAAAAAGAGCTATCAGAAGTCAAGTTAGATGGTCACCACCCCCTGGTTTTGTAAATTGAACTTTGATGGGGCCTCCAAAGGGAACCCAAGTCTTTCGGGGCGGGGTGTATTATTCGTAATGATTTGAGCAAGTTGGTAAGAGCAGGATCCTTCCACTTGCAAAAAGGAACCTGTAATCAAGCAGAGGCACAAGCTCTTCTTTGGGTATTAAACTTGTTGTGCAAAGTGGTATTTCTCACTTGCATATCGAAGGGGATTCAATGATTATCATTCAAGCTCTCAAAGAAGGTAAAGCCCCAAATTGGAAACTAGATTACTTCTTATCCAATGTTGTTTTTTGGCTTGCTAAATTGGAGTCATGGGAAGTACGTCATATCTTTCGTGAGGGCAATCAAGCAGCGGATCTCTTAGCTAATTTTGGTGTGACACAAGCCATAATTCTTTAATAGCTAATGATTGCACAGAGTGGCCGGGCTTGGCCGCCACTTTGGAGAATGATGCTCTCTAATCAGGGCAATGAAATCTTCGGAGGCATGTGGGAAACTTCTCTTTAATACCCTGCCAAGATCTCATTTGCTTCACAATTTGCCTCTCTGTTTTGGCTTTCTGGGGGTTTGCGTATGAGTTGTTACAATGGCTTTTGGTCCTCTTTATGGTTGTATCTGCGTGGAGAGACTCAAGAAATGGCGTTTTACGGGCCTGTCACTCTTACCCGCCTGAAAAATGTGTTTAAGCTTGAATCCCTCCAGATTTGTAGGGCAATTGAAGGCATAATTGGGGAAGAATATTTGCAGAGTAATGGTCGACCACGAGTCAATGTTGAGATTGCCTCTCTTTTCGTGACCAATCTTCTGCTGATAGGTGAGGACAAAGTGGAGGTGGTGCAGAATTGCTCGATGTTTCATCTTTCCCCGTCACATTGTTGGGCTAGAGAGGCGGTTTGGGGGTTTTGTATGCCCTCCTATTTCATGCTTGATGAGGAGAACAAGGGCTCGAAAGGGGTGGCCATGGAGCTGGTTCAAGAATTGGAGAGGCGAAACAAGGTTTTGTGGAGGTTCGCGGTGGTTGTGCACGTGAAATGTAGGTCTAGAGCGACGGAAGGGGCTTTATCTCATAGCTCGACCTAGAGGATTTAGACAAGCCCATAGGCCCAATGCCCTCTCGCGTGGCTCGACTCAAGGATCGAGGTGGTTCGGCCTACTCCTTCCTTCTCCGTAGACTTCCATGCAGAAAGAGCCATTCGACGCACAGCCCAGGAAAGAGAAAGGCAGTTAATTCGAAGGGGACATCAAAAGTCCCAAAGTGGAAATAGTTGATGTATCAGACTAATTGGCTTAAGGCCGATAATATAGTATATATAGTTTTTTTGCTTTTTGGTCCAGGTGGCATAGTTTCACAGTGCTATTGTTTTTCACCCTGAGTAGTTTTATAGAATTTTGATTTTGTATCAAGGTGGTATTTTCCTCATGGTTTCATTGTAAACCACCTTGATAACTTCGATACTATTATACATACTATAAAGGAAGGGGACCCAAGAACCCCGGTTCATAGCCGGTAAAAAAGCATTTATCTTATCAAAAAAAAGGTGAGAGAAGGGCAATGGGAAGGCAATCACGGAAGGTCAAAAAGCCATAGATAATAGCTTCAAGAAATTTAGTAGAGTTTGCGCCCATGAAAAAATCCAAAAAGAGACAATGGTAGATTTGGGTTTTGGAAACCAAACCTAATTACAGACTATACCTGGGGTAACCAAGAGGGCAAAATCTTCCATAAAGCAAATGATAGTTAGGGAGATCTAAAGCATGGTTATTCTCCAGAAACTAAGTTGGATACAAATCTCCTTCAAAGGACAAAGTCTAACCATGTGACAATGCATAGAAGTAGTAGGAGTGGGATCTACAAGTCAATTAGGAGGATTGGCAATCCTACGTAACCCAAGAGAGGTTTCATGCCTTCATGGACTCGATTTGATTTTTTTAATCACTAATTTATGGCCCTCAAAGTTCCGGCCCAAAGAGAAACATGTTGGGATCAAATCTCTCATAACATCCAACCAAATGATTTGTGCCCTTAAATCATTGGTGTAGATTCCAATACCCTTATACAAAACTTAGAAAAGAAGGGTGGGAAGTTCCACCTCACAAGACATAGTATATTTTAAAGATTTTTCCTTTGATAAAATCTCTAGGATATGAAACCAATAGCATGGTTGTTTATGTCGTCAAGTCAATGTAAAGGAAATGCCTTCATGACGGAAAGGCTAGACAAGTTCTTAGCCTCTTCTAATTGGTTGAATTCTAAATACATGCCAAAGTCAAAAATCATGAAAAAATGAGGGTCAAATTATTAGCTTATTACACCGTAGATCTAGGAAATGAAACCAATAGCATGGTGGTTTATGTCATCAAGTCAATGTAAAGGAAATGCCTTCATTGCAGAAAGGCTAGACAAGTTTTTAGCCTCTTCTAACTGGTTGAATACTAAATACATGCCAAAATCAGAAATCATGAAAAAATGAGGGTCAAATCATTGGCTTATTACATTGTAGATCAACAAGGAAGGCCTCCTTAAAAAGACCGCTTTAAATTTAAGAAGATGCTTCTTGAGCACCCCACTTTTCAGGATTTTGGGAAATAAATTTGGAATTCTCCCAATAAGCCGTCAGTTCTAAAAATTTACTTTTCTCTAAGAACCTAAGGGATGATAAAGTTAATTTGAAGATCTACAAGAAAGCAATATTTTAATATATTTTCAAAGAAAAGGAGCTATTTGAGAATCAAGAAAGAATCAAACAACAAGGTTTAAGTGATGATATTAAAAAGGAAAAAGAGGAAATCACCCAAAATATTGATGAGACTTCTAGAGAGATCTATCGGAAAAAAATATAGGGATAGATAGTTAAAGAAGGGGTCATTTACACCAAATTCCACCAAGAAAGATGAGGAGAAAAGGCAATCATATCAAGAGATTAGAAGTGTAAATTTGATCATTGGTTGAGGACCTAGAGATAATAAATCAAGAGTGGATGAGATATTTCAAAAACATCTTATCAAAAGAACATGTCAAACAAGCAATCCAAGATCTATTCCTAGAGAACATACACTTCGTAATTTTTTAGTCTCCAAATCAAAGTCTTCTCAAAAAATTACTCTAGGAGAAGTGAGAAGATCTTTATTTGAAATGAGTGGAGACTAAAACCCTAGACCTTATAGCTTTCCAACTTTATTTTTTCAATATTTCTAGGATCACCATCGACACGATCTCCTTGAGATGGTTGAAGAATTCAAGCATTCTAAGCATATTTTCAAGAGCACCAATGAGACCTTTATATCTCTAATCCCTAAATAATGAAGCAAGAATACCAAAAGGATTTCAACCCATTGTTCTTTGTAATAAAGTGTACAATATTATCTCTAATATAATGGCCAATAGTCTCAAACCTTTGTTTCCTAATCTGATCTCAAAAGAACAAGGGAGTTTTCTCAAAAGATTCAACAAATGGGATTATCTTAGCACAAGAACTGATCTAGTTCATGGACAATACTAGGAGGAAAGGGAAGCTAATCAAGCTAGATATTTCAAAAGCTTAAGACAAGGTGTGTTGATCTTTCTTGGATAGGTTTAGATTTTCTAGCAAATGGAGGCCCTAGATGAAACAATGTGACATTAGGCACTAGTTTTCAATTCTTCTTTTTGTTGATCAATGAGTGTTTACAACTGATCATTCAATCTTGGAACAAATATTTGCCCTTTCCCGAGCATATTATTTAACTACACTTTTGGCCTATTCCAATGCAGCTGTCTTGGCATGGGGAGACAGGTCAGTAGTTTTCAGGGTGAGATTTGAACAATGGTCATTATTGCGGTAATGCTCTGCATTTACCACTCATTCAGAGCCACGGAGCTCCTAATTTTTCATTCTTGCAAAATGGGTTTCTTCAATCCAACAAGGCAATTAAGATGGGAGATACATTGTCACGTTATTTTTGTAGCTTTGTAAAATTGTAATATCATGATTGAAGCTCTTGGTTACTACTTAAAAGGAAGAAAATAAAAAGGATCAGCTCAAAGGTATTTAGGCTTCATCAAATGAGGAATCATGCATTCACCTACAGTTTGTGGATGACACTCCTACTCTTCAAGCAACAAGGAAAATCAGGGACCTCCTAAAGACCTTTGAGAAAGCCTATGTCTAAAGAATCAATAGAGGTATGTCAAGAATTTTTCTCAAATGTTAATCCTAATGAGAAAAATTCTCTCTAGAAAGTTGCATTTTAAAAGAGCTCCTCTTCTAGATATATATTTGGGCGCCTCTTTTCAAAAGAAAAGCAAAAACCCTATTGTCGAATTTTCTGATTAATAAAGCAGAAAAAGATCCTTTCAAACATCGCTCGTATGATCATTCAGGCTGTTCAGGATCAGGTTTTGGGCTTGAAAGTTGAAACACTTGCTGAACTAAAACAAACTCTTTACAATATCTTTTGAGTGCAATAATGATGTTGAAAAGACTATTGCATGCTGCCATGGCAACATTCATGGTTTGGCTGCCAGGAGGATGAGAAAGACGTGCTTCATGAGTTATTTGTCTTGTTGAGGTAGCATTTGAATGAAAACAAATGTTTCCCACTCCTATCAATGGTTTGCGGCTTCTTGAGGACTCGTCAATCTGAAGGGATTTTTTCCGCCAGCTTCCTAACTGCCTTCATCATTTAAGATACCTCCATATCAAAACTTGCAATATTAAGTCTAGATTGAAGGTTTTTGTCGGATTTAGATTAGTCCTCTTGGTAGTGCGACTATCAATATCCCACATATTTTCTTTTTCCTGTTGAGTAGTGGACCCATGATTCCGCAGATTCTATCATGATTGTCATCCCGTTGGCTTTCTTTGTTAGCCATTTCTTTTCGAGCTTCAACATCATTTGGCAATGTAGCATAGGTGGACAGTCGCAACATTTCAAAATGAAGTTCTCTTCATCTGCAAAGGAGGTGTCTCCCATTGAATTCGTTAACCAAAAATATCCATTTCCCTCCCTATTTCCTGTTGGACTTTCTGCAGGCTAAACAAGCTTGGAGGCTTGGTCTTCTTTTCAAACACCCCAATCCAGTGCAACTTAGTTTGTTTGTTGCTTAGGTATAGAGATTGCAGGATTGTCTTCTAAAATTTACTCATCATGCCTTCTCTCCTTATCATTCAACCCCACATTAATTTTTTGCTTCTCTCTCAATCCATCATACAGACTCTCTTTGTGCTTTGCAACCTTTACAGAGGGAGAGAATCCAATTGATAAAAAATAGAAAAGCCGTAATTGATTTCTTGGAGGAGAAACAACCGTCAAAAAGATACTAAAGGAAATGTTGGCAGATGTGCACTCACTGGTATCACAAATACATGAAGAACGCTTGCAAGGCTCATCCCTATCCAAACTCATGGTGTCACTAGAAATAGTTCCATAATGAGTCTGTGTAAGTTTGTTATGTGTTTTACAAAAACAGTTTTGCTGCATCCATTTCAAGTTTTTATTTCAAATGACATGTTATATCCATTTCTAATTTTTATTTTACATGACATTTTATATCCATTTCTAATTTACTAGCTTAATTGGTTTCTATAAGATCACAATCATATTTTTAAAGCTGAATATATGTGACCCTAGCACAAATTTACAACAAGCTTGAAGGGGCTTGTGGTGAGATGAAATTGGAAATGGCTAAATGCTTGTGCTCAATATTGCTTTATATTTTAGCCTATATGGATGGCCAAACTGAACGTGAATGATGCTTATTAAATTGTTGTTATGAAGGTCAACTTAGATGGAACATGAACTCAAAAAGAGGAAACAACTCGCAAAAACACTCAACTTTGAAAACAAAGGTACATTTATTCTCAAGAAATAGTCTGGCAGGTCCAATCTATTCTGTACACAATGCTAATTGCAAGAGAATCGTTATAAATCAAAGAGATATCCAGAATGAAAGGCACAAAGGCTACAATTTGATTTTGACAAAAGCTGGGAAATGAAGGAGGGCAAATTTCTAGATGACACCTAACAAGCTTATTTCACTTTTGGAATTATTTTTAATGAAACCACCACTTTGGATAGGGACGAGCTTTGTAAGCATTCTTCATCTACTTATGACATCCGCAAGTCCAAACCTGCTATCATGTCCTTTGGGATCTTTTTGCATAGTTGTTTCTTCTCTGGCATGTCCATTATTGCTAAAATATGTTTTATATCAAATGCATTCTCCCCTTTGTATCCATTTAAATGATAGAAGTTGGTCTCTCAGGTCCATCATAGCATCTTTCTCTTTGTGCTTTGCGCCTCTATGAAGTCTTTGACATCTCCTTCCCTCATCCTCATTGCCACCAAATTTCAAAGCCCAAACTCTCTCATTTCAATGAACAGAAAGGAAAAGATATCACATGATCAAAAATAGAAAAGCCATAATGTAATTGCTCTAGAAGATACAAGCATGCAAAGGATCTCAAATGAAATGCTGGCAGATGTGGAATTTTTGTGTCACTAACAGTTAAAAAGAATCCTTACAAAGCTCATCCCTATCCAAACTAGTTGGTATCGGTGGAAATAACTCCATAATGAGTAAGATTAAGCTAATTGGTTGTTATACAGAAACTTGTCCCATTGCATCCATTAGTAGCTTTTTATTTCAAATGAAATGTGATATCAATTTCTAATTTTATAGCTTACATTGGCTTCTCTCTAGTTGCATTCATAGGAATTTGAAATGTTTATAACAAATGGATGTTTTTAATTCCATTTTGTGATTTTGGTCACTGGTGGATAATAACATATTTTGTTTTGTTGACCCTATTAAAAAGGGAAATGTAAAGGGAAAGGCGCTGAATGTTAAACTTCAATGGTCTGTATAGGGATAACCTAGGATGTGTTAGTGGAGGAATTTTAATTATATATTGAGAAGGAAATGCAAACACAATATATCCCATGGATATCCATAAGATGATTAATAGATTGCCAAGATGGAAGCCTTGTTGAAAGGGCCTTAGATTTCTATCCGATAGTAGGAGGAAACTCATAGATCACTATCAAATCCATACTTAAGGATTATCGACATGATTGGTAACATCACAATTTTCTTGGAGAAGCTTTGTTCTTATAAAGTAGGTGAAAACATATAATGTTTCCACATTGTTGTAGATAAGATAAGATAAATATATTAAATGTCCAACGAATGACCAAAGAAGTAGGTCAATGGGATTGCACCAATACAAAGAAGGCGGATAAGAACCCAGCCAAAGAACCAAAAAGGTTCCTAAATACAATCAGAAACGAGGAGGAGGAAAAAGAAGAATGAGAAAAGTGAGAGAGGCCCAGAAGAAAAGCTTCAAAAACCAACAAAACACGAACATGCGGAAGAAGAAAAGGAAAGAAGAGGAGGCAAGAAGGAGACCCCCTCAACTAGCATCCAAGGTCGAATGAAAGAAGCTAGTGATGTGTTGAAGCCCGGAATCAGAGGCTTTGGAAGATTTGGGTGCCAATGCCAGGAAGGAGGGAGGAACGCTTCAGTGTACGCGTGTGTGGATCTCAAAGGCCATCTATGAGAGGATGATCTCGACCTCGTATGTGTCTCGGGCATCCCGGTCCGTGAAATAATGCCTCGAGACCGCATAGCTTCTCGTTTGTAATCAAGATTGGCATCATTTTGTCGTTTAGTGTCCCTCCCGGAGAGAGCACCGTAAAGAAGGAAGTAATTTCTTTGAGTAGTCGCCCGCCTAGGAGGCCGAAAGGGTCTCCTCCTGAAGCCTAAGAGCCTCATGTAGATAGAGAGCAAGACACCTTTGATCATAGTATCTGAAGAAGTCGGGAATGTCGACTCTCTTTGAAAAAGGAAATGAAATCTCCTCTCGATCTCGTAGTAGGTGGGGCACCGGAAGATGAAGTGCTCTTTTGTCTCAATCTCCTAGAGAGAGCAGAGTTGGAAAATCCGTTCGGAATGGTCAATCGATGATCACTCTTAACCCGAGAACCTATGAGAGCCAAACTTGAACTAACCCATGGAAATGCGAAGGGCGTGCATCCAATGCCGGAAATATACTGGGGCCGAGAAATAATGCCATTATTGACCTCAAGAAAATGTGTAGCATAGAAGGCCATCTTCGGACATAGCCCACCCCGGGGTTGGTCCAGTGTGCTAAATGAATCGCCCTGTACATATCATTTGTGGTGATTTTGTGTTGATCCTACTTGCCTCTAAGGAGATGGGCGGAGCGTCAAGGAAAAATTGTATGGAGGGAGGTGATCTGTCTGAATACTAATAGACTCAAGAAGTCGTGACACTCCGGCGTACCAACAACGAGATCAACAAGAACGATCGGTTGAAGCAATGGCCTCAGAGGAGCAAAGAAGCCAAGTAAGGATACCCTGTCCCTTCCCACAAGGGAATCAACAAGTTTCCGAATACGATGTAGGAGTGAGATAATGCCAAAAATTGCTTCCAACCTAAAGGGGCGAGCTCTAAATTCTGCTAGGATGATATTGTGGAGAACAATCTCCTTACATCTGATGATACGTCGAGAAGAAGGATCTCGAACTCTCTCCACTGCAGCCCGGTCAAACTCAAGTAAAGTGGATCCCCAAACCTAGAGCCATAAAGAACCGTGGGCCTGACAAGAGAATCTGAGAGGGATAACTTGGACAGGATATCCTGGAAGTGATGGCGGAAGCACTGTCTCTCCAAGATCGCCAAGGAGCCATAGCCCTTATTAACCCGAGGCTGAAAAGTTAGTCGTAGACTAAAGCGAGGTCCAAAAAGAGTACTCCTGTGTAAGTGTAAGAACTCGGTGATCTCAAGCTCTTCTCCTCAGAGAAGAAATGGAACTCAAAAGTCTTGGGGCATCAAGATCATAATTTTGGTCTTACCTAAGTTAATCGTCACCGCTGCTGATCGCAAAAAGGGCTAAAGCATCCAGATTGTCTTTGTAAACCTTTTGCTAAGGAGGCAAGAGGGCCACATCATCTCGCAAAAAGAAGAATGTAGATTAGAACCTAGTGGAGAAGACAATCGTCCCCCTCCGAATGTGATCTCTAAGAAAGTCCTCCATCTCGTCCATATAGATATCGAACGATGTAGGAAACAACTGGAAGCCCTACTTGACCCCAATGGTACTCCCGATGAAGTCAAAGAACCTAGTTGGGATTAATGATGAGTGGGCGACTTGGCCAATGTTGGGCTTAATCTTAGTAATAAACAATCTAGAGGTAAAAGAAGATGATACAGATGTAAAGAATTTCATGAGGTTATATGAATTTATCATGTTGACTAGGGTTTTAAGAAAACAAACACAAATGGTTGGATCCATGAAAACACATTGGAGGAGCACATGGCAACACAAGAGGCATGGATTTGCAGATCTTCAAGTGGTGCATGCTAGCTACATGCAAGTTGTGCTCCACCAAGGACAATATTTGGAGGAATATACTAAAGGGTCAAATACTATGAATAGGGGTCACATTATAATTTTGGGAGACTGTACACTCGGGGTATGTTTTGGGTAATTGTTAGTTTACAGGTGTGGCAATAATGTGCAGGCTTTTAGGTAGAAATTAGTGGTTGTATATGGGTTTAGTGTGCACGTATGCATACAATATTTGTAATCTTGGCAGTATATGAATATAATGACGAGTACTTGTGAAGTTGTGTGCATTAATGTGTGATCTCTGAGCACTGCATATTTGTGGATAACTGGTTATTATTTGTTTGTGTAGATAACACCGAAGCTAACATCCAACCTCACAATTCTCTCTTACATGAGGTCCTTACAATCTAATCTGCGCTTCAGTGAGACCTTCAAGCATAAGCTTGATGGAATATGCCAGCGCAGGAAGATCACTAATCTGATCCTAAAAGACGAAAAACTGTGCATGAATTAGGCGACCAACATATCATTAGGGACAAGTCTCATGTCCAAGGTGCAAAAATAATCATATTCATAGTTTACATACTAGGCAAACTGCGAGTACTCGCCAAAAAAATTGTAGGGCGAGTTTAAATAACCTATACTTGTGAGTCTATTTGGGTGAGTTTGGGTGAGTTTTAGCAGTGTAAACGATGAATACTCACCAATACTTGGCAAGTACTATTCACAAACTTGCCAAACACTGAAAAACCACACATTAATAGTCAAATGTAGATTTCACACTATCAAACACTAGAAAAAACATGTTTTTTTTTAATTTTTAACCCCACACCCCCACACATTCTACTTGAACATCCTTTGAGCGAATTGGAGGGAGTTTATAGTGGATTTATAGAGCAGATTTGAAGAATTTCATTTCCAAGTTAGTTTTTTTTTCTTCTTTTTTTCCAAGCATGTAAATTCTTTCTAAAATGTCAAGTATTAATTTTCTAAACATAATTTACATACATTCCATTTAATTCCCATAATTTATACTCATAATTTACACTAGTTTTGGATAATTTATGAATTGAATTGCTGGTTTTTTTCCTATCACGGGGTTTACAACTTTACGGTTTGGGATTTTAAAAATATAAATTTATGGTTTTTAAAAAAATTGTATTTAAACATTTAGTTGGCAACATGGCATCAAGCTCAACAAGCTAGTGGAAGTCATCATGCTAAAACCCAATGAAGCATACCAAGAATAATAGAATAAGTGGCAAAAATCAAGTACCATGTTGCATGCACCATTCATGTCCTAATACTACGAGGAAGAGGCAAGGTGAAAGATGGACATGAGAAGAAAAGAGGGCAAGGGTATAAGAAGCCACAGCAGCCTCATGGAAACGGAAGTAGATATGTTTCTAATTGTGGTCCATTATACGAGGCACATTCACCTCATTGAAAGGTGAGATATCATTTTTGTACTTAGAAACATTTTGATGATTAACTAGAACAAGGAATGCAAGGAAGCAAATCTAACAAAGTAAAGAATCCCTTCGATGAAGAGTGAGCCTAAGAATGCAATTAGAGGAGGTCTAAGGCACTCTCCAAGAGACTTAAGTGGGAGATTACTCTAAAATGTTGTTGTAGATCAAAGTCAATATTGGAAGAATAATAGAATAAGTGGCAAAAATCGAATACACCATTCTTTTGGATAGATGGACATGGAAGGATCCACACCCTCATCAATCAACGATATATGAGATAGTTTTTTTGAAGTCAACTAATGCCTCTAACAAAGTAAAGAATGCAAGAACTTTGAGCCTAATGCTAGAGGAGGTTGTCTTAGAGATGAGCATCAAAAATGTTGAGCAAGTTGTCACCTTGACAATGATGTGGCGACATATATAGTAGTGAGGAAATTGCTTCAAGACAAACATCCATCACTATTTTGACCGCTTGCACAGCCCATTTCCTTGACCTTATATTGGAGGATAGGCAAAATTAATTGAGTGAGATTGATTGTAGAAGATGTCATAAACCATCACAAAATATATTTAAAATCACTCTCAGGTTCTCAACTTGATGAGAGATCACACCAAGGGGAAAGAGCAGACGAGCTAGTGTCACAAGGTAAGCAATTAACTTCCTAACATTGCAAAGTATTTGTAGTTGGGCAACATCGTTGTTTGTGAGTCAAGTCTAGCTAGATTCGACATATTCAAAGAAAGTTGATGGAGAGAAGACCACAAAGACAATTTTTGATAATACATTTGCGAAGAGAATTATAAAGATCATCAAAGTAATTTTAAACTTTAATTCAAATTTCAAGTCGATTACTTTATTTTCAATTTTTAGAAGAATTATTGTTTACTTTAAGCGTAAGTTTGTAACTTCAATTTTTTTATAGGCATCGGAGCCTTTGATGATGGTTTTTGCTTGGTGAATGGAGAGCAAAAACTCAATGGGATACATTTATGAGGTCATGGATAGGGAGATAGATGTTATCCAAAACTATTACATGGAGGATATACACACTTTTGGTCCCATTTGGGGGTGTTAATTAATCGAAGTTGAACAATCAAATCCACCGACCCATTCATGCAATGGGGTACCACCTCAACCCCAAGTTTTCTTCTCTAATTGCTTTAAAGATGTTAATGGGGAGGTTATGGAGGGCCTCTCAACATGCATTGAGAGAATGGCACCCGAGGTTGAGGTGAAGGGCCTCATTATTTTATAGTTGCATAATTACAAGCACGCTGTGGGGGCTCTTTTCTTCGTCACTAGCTATCGAGGGAGAACCACCCAAACACCAAGTGACAAAATTATAGTTAAAATACCCCAAATCTTCAAAGCTAGCCCTCCAAAATTTATCTCAACCATAGTAAGAAAACTCGGCGAGTACTCACCACTCCTCCTGCCAAAGAAATACTTGCCCATTTAACTCACCAAATAGACTCACCGAGTTAACTCGGCAAGTCTCGAGCCTAGAACTCGCCGACACCGACCGTACGCGAAACACGACTTTGACACTCAAAATACACGGATTTTTCCCTTTATAAGGCCCTACAACACTTCATTTTCATTTACACAACCATTTGAGCTTATAGTGCTTGTATTGAACAGATTTTGGAGGTCATTCGAAGAGAGAATTTGGGTAATTGCATTTGGAGGTAAGTTTTTTTTTTTAATTCTTTCAATTTTTTCCAAATTTGGTGTATATTATTTATGTTTTATAGATTCATATTGTAATTCTAAATACATGTAATGTAAAATCAAATGCTTTTAATTTTTTTATAGTCATTTGCAACCGGAGGTATATATTTTTTTTTACGCAAATTTGTTCTAAACTATTTAAATTTTATGTATGCATATTGTAATTGATTCATTGAATATGTTTTGTAATTTTAAATGTGTTCAATGTGATTGCGAATCATTTTAAATTTTTAATACTCATTTGCAACCATAGGTATATCATTTTTATTAAATTACGGTGAAATATGGTTATTCAGGCACGTTTTTTTAATTTAATTAAGCTTACATTTTTTAATTTTTTAAATGTGCATTGTGTTGCAAATTAGAGCTTAACAATGGCATCAAGCTCAACATCTGGGTCAGCATCACTAGCAGGAACCGTTCTTGCAAATGCTTGGACTCGCTTGGAAGTATGGTGTACGTGGAGCACAGAAAGTCCGTTACTTACAATTTCTCGTGGCAAAACAATGTCTGGAGGCATCAATCATTTGAAGTATCACCTTGCATCTATTATTTTCAGGATGTTGTGGTTTGTCCCAATGTTACGGAAGAGGCAAAGCAAGAGATGAAAGCGAGTTGTCGAGCTAGAGAGAAGAAACTAGAGAGGGAAAGGGTGCATGCAGCCATAGCACAAGTTGTTAGACTCGGGGCTGTAATGACATAGGATTCGAGAGGATGATGTAATGTCCCCATTTCCGAGCACATGGCCAGAGGCCTTTCATCCATCTTTGCCTTGATCATGCCCAAGGGGCTAGTGATGTTGATGGTTATTGGGTATGGTTTGCACCTTCATTTCACTTATATATTATGTTTTGACGTTGGACACGTACTTTGAGATGACTTAAGTGAAATAAGGTTGCGTGATGCTCTCTAAGGTACTTTATGTTATATTTTGTCGATGACTTAAGTGATGGGTGAATATATGGTACTTTATTTTCTATTTCTTCGTTGGGGGTAACTTAAGTGTACTTTTGGCATAGTGGTGATAAAGTAACTTAAGTTATTTTATTATTATGTGGATTTTTTCCAAGGAGGTCGATTAGGGTTCTTTTGGGCCCTTTGTTGCAATGAAAAGTTATAAAAGGAAGCGCTTGGGGGAGAAAAGGGCATTCATTCCTACACTCACCTATTTTGATATTGGAGCAATTGTTGTTTGCGTTTTCTTTTCTTGTGGAGCAAGATCACATAGGAACACTAGCTTTGGTGGTGAAAGATCCACACCTAGCTAGCAGAGCACTCTTCGGTGGTGAAAGATCCTCCCTAGTTTGCTATTTTGGAGCTTTATTCAAATTTTTGGATCAGATCTGGAGAGTAATCAAAATTCAATTTCGAGTAAGAGGACAACCCTTCTTCATCAAGGGTTTCAGTTCAGATTTGGAACAACTATTTTCTAGGGTTTTATCTACTTAGTTCCAGATTTGAGGAGCAGTTTTGGAGGGGTTTTTGTGGTCTAATTCGGAGATTTCGGAGCTGGAGATTGTTATCATCATGAAGATGCCCTAGAATTCATTTCCATCATTTTTCCATTGTTATTCTGGAAATTATGGTCAGCTGTATTTTTCTCTCATTTTCTGCCCTAAAATAAATAAATAAAATCAGATCTGAGAGATAAAAATTATTTCTCTCTTGTTTATTGTTCTATATATTTTTCTGAGTTGTTTGAAGCTTTTGGGTAGTGCTGGAAGTGATTAGTTTGCAAAATACAAAAAATTCTTTATTTCTGCATATTGCTGTCATAAAAATAAGAAAAATCAGAATTCAGTTCGCTGTTATTTTATACATATTTTGTGAATTTCAAGTAATATCCCACAAGGGATATTTCATATGGTGGCTGTACTCTGCTATATAGTATAGGGAAAAGCATAAATCTGAAGTCCCTTTATTCAAGTCAAAGTAAAACAATCATAGAAATAAAGAACATGAAGTGCAATTCCTAGTATCACCCGCTCTAGGCTGAGCATTTTCACATGGCCTTTTACATTATTCTCATTATTGCAAAGTACACAATAGAGAAGGATCTGACTGTCTAAAGGAACCATGAGACTAAAAATCATTGTCCTCTATGGGGTAATGATTTCCAGCCAAGGAGATTGGGAAAGCATTTCAATGGTGAACAAAATCTGCTATACAGCATAGGGGCAAGCATAAATCTGAGGTTCTTTTTAGATTATTCTCATGATAGCAACGCACACAGTAGGGAAGGATCTGACTGTCTAAAGAACCATGAGACTACCATGGTTGTTATGAAAAAATTGGGACGGATGGACAAGCTTGAACAAGGGCAATTCAAATTGCAGAGTAGAGGCTGAGGGATGAACACATCATCAGCCTCCTCAACATTATTCCCTAGTGGCTCTACCATCACCTACCTAGCGAGTCAATTCTACTATATTACTTTATGGCTTCAAATGATATTCTATTTCTGACAGCAAGTTCTTACAACAGATAGTTAAAGTAGCATTGATGTTCATAGATTGATGACTTTGATGTTGACTAATGGCTTTCAAACTCTTTTTTAATGTTGAACTGGTATGGTCATTTCCTACAGGCAGTTAGTCTAACCTGGATTTTTGCAATTTTAAAGTGATTTTAGGAGGACTCTGATACAAACAAATGTATAGGCCTGATTTTAGAAGCTATGGTTAAAGACTAGTTTTTGCTGTGGTAGAATCTATGCTTGCGGATGGTTTTTTAATAAATTTGCAACTCTAGATATAAATGGGAATCCCCAGCTTTTGAAATTATATACTATAGATGGTCTTAGCAGAAAAAAGAAAGTTCTATTCTATCTATGGGAACATCAGGAATCCAAATATTCATTACTACCTCCCATAACATTCCAAGTCTTATTTTGACATTTATTGACAAATATGTATTAAAGACATCTATGCAGGTCTTGAATTGATGAATAACTTGCTGCAAGTTACCGTTCATGATGAATCTTTCTTAAGCTCGTGCCCCTTTAGGTACCACCTGCTTTATCTCAAGGCATGCAAATGCAATTACGCTAGAAATTTTACCATTTTCTGGATGGATTGACATTCCCTGCAATTTAATGTAATTACAAAATCAAAAGGATCGTCTTCCTTACTATCAATGCATCCACCAAACCATGCTTAGAATTTGAGTATCTATCTAATAAAATAAGGTGGTGTTTGAACCCTAGGTATCGCCAGTTCAAAATAAAAATCTCAACCCCTATCATCAAGAAACTATCTTATAAGCAAGCTGAGAAACTGTCCATCAATCCCTTGTAAATAAGGCAAAGATATTAATGAAAGAAAAACTCTTCACTCTTATGTTGACCTGGGACATATATGTGTCTGAGTAATAGGAAACGCATGACTTAAAATAAATGAGACCATAAACAATGCATTTATAAGGTATCAAAGGCCAAAATGTTGAGGTGTGAGAAGCACCCTTCAGAAGTTCTGGGATTATGCACAACAACGTACTGGATTCTAAAACATAGATTCTCACTTTGTTCATAATGACAGTGTGGTTATGTGTGAAGAAATTGAATTGACTGTGATGCTTTTTGTACCCGTGTCATTGTCACAGGATGAGGATCTAACCATTTTCAATATGGAAAATGTGTGCATATGGATTTAACCTGGTGTTATCTTTCATATGTAAATTGTTAATACAGATCCATTGAACACAAAATGATAATGTTTAGATTTTTCCGGCAAAAAGCAAAGCTCCCTCATGCTATGACAACAACTTAGACAATATAAATGAAAAGGCAGGACTCCAGTCCATTGATTAGTAATAAACCGATAAGATGAGGTATTTACTACAACTGACCTAAGCTAATAAACCGAGGCGCGCTCCCTACATTAATGTGGGTCAGTAATGTGGCTTTCAGCAGAATCGAGTTCCAATGGCCGTATGATTAGTTGGCTGGCTTCTCAGCTAATAAGGAATAATGTAATTGTAAGTGGGAGGGCAGGCAGATCCGAAATAACTAATAGGCTTGTTAACCTATTAAAAAGGGCAGGACACAAACTTCAAATGAAAATAATTAAAGAAGATCATTAACATGCAGGACACAGGCTTGTTCCCAAAAGATAAATTCAATAAGATTATTGTGCCTATAAAATACATCAAAATGTTTGAGAGAAATCATCAAGCAGTGCATATACAGTACAAACAAAGATCTTAATGGTTAATTATTTCGCAGATAACAGAGGAAGCTTTACTAGAAAAAAATTAAATGCGAAAACAAAAAACAAAAAGAATTGCAGAGATAGACCTTGTAGAATCGTCTGTGCTTGTTTTCTCTAAATATGTAAAGTTCGTAGTCAAATTCAAAGCTCTGGTCGATTGCAGAAACCCTTTGTGATTTCGAAATTGACCCCTAATGCAGACTTTAGACTTATAACCACAAAATGCTCCACATTTTAATGGTCAAAATTTTGGGTGTGCAAAATGTGTCAGAAAAACTTTGCATTCTGCCTTCACAACAAAAATTAATAAAAATCAAATTCAACAAAAATTATTGACTGTGCTTAAATACTTCTTTCGAAGTGCATGGCATGATTTCTCACGTACAACAATGAAAAACAAAACAGGATATAAATATAAAAAAACACAACGGATTTTTGAAATCTGAAAGCATCGCATCACAATACTAAAAATGAGTCTTAATTCACAGAGAAAAACATAATGTATGAAGAGGTGTGGCAGGAATTGAAAGAATTGACTGTAAAAATTGATATTCACCTGGTGACTGTTCGATTACCCTGGGCAACACAAGAGAGAGATTTCAGAATAATGGTGAGAAAATGGTGGTAAAAGATCCGGTACAACTGTTAACAGATTCAATGTATATATAAAAAGGATGTCCTAGTGGCTGAGCCGTCTCGGCATTGTGTCACATGTTTTTAATTTATGCGAAGAATCTGCCGTGGGTGCCGCCGCCTACTGACGTGTGGACATGAAATATTTGAAATGAACCGTGGTGTATGGATTCCCAATCTAATTAGGACTACACCCTTCGAATTGTCCACGGCAGTCCAAAAGTTACGTAGTGTTTTTCTTTTTTTTTTTTTTTTTCCTTTTTGGCTTGTTTTAAATCATCACCACCTATGTACCGCTGCCTTCCCTCTTGAATTGAATTGAAAGATTTTAATTACGTCCACGAGACCAACAGGTCTATGGGACCATAGAATTGCACCAAACCGTCTTAGACCATAGCGGGCTTCTTGAAGTCTTTTAAGAGGTTGCTCCTCTTCCGGCTGATTTGCGTTAGCATTTCCCCCAAACCCTTTATTTTGTTTTCCTCAAATAGCTCTACCATGGACCCACTGTTTAAAATTTCTTCATATCTGGTTTGAATATCCATGTACCTTGGACATTGGAGAATAAAGTGTGCTTCTGTTTCAATTGCCCCTGTATTGCACAATACACAAGTTCTCTCTTCCCATTGCTCCTTGGGTATTGTCCACCCCCTGTTTCACATCTAAGTTTGTGAGAGCTAGTCCTTAGTTGAGCAATGAGGATCTTCTCTCTCCATTTTATTTCGGCCCTTATATAAGCTTTTTCACCGTGGTCACATGTTGGATTGAACTCAGTAATGTAATGTTGACGCTTCCTGCTTGTTTTCTTCTGCCACATCATCATTCTGAACTTTTCATTTACATAGTTTTTGATGTCTTTGTTAAGCTTTGGGCATTCGCTTAAATTGATATCCCATTTTTCCATCCATTTGTAGTTCTGCTTCATCCACGTGTTCTTTCGTCTATGTAACTCTTCGTCCATTGCAACCCTAGGCCATCTGTCTGTCTTCATGTTTCCAACTTTTTTCAGGTAACCTATGAGCCTGGTCATAGCAGTTGCCTCCTGAGGGGAAAGAACATGTTTCAGCCATGATGATTTCATAGGGAACGTAGCCTTAATTCTGAAATGGTGCGTTATAAGCCTTTTTTGAATTCTTTCTAGTTGTCTCCATTTTGAATTTGCCATTCCACTAGCCCATAGCTCGCAGCCATACATACAACACCATTGGAATGACAAGCAACCCAAATAGGACCTTAGTGGTCTTCCAATCCCATAGCTCAATGTTTCTACACTTGTTTTGGAGCGCAAAGAGAGCTCTCCAACCTCCTTGTATTGCTTCATCCTACACGTGTACCACCGAGCTTCTTTATGAAAATCGAGGACTAGATATTTGTACTCTAACACTACTTCCAGAGGTTCACCCTCAAAATGAAATTTGGGTTGTTGGCTTTTCTTCTTCACGGAGAAAATCATAATTTTGGTTTTGTCAATGTTTACCTGCATCCCTACTTTTTCGTAAAATCTCTAAAGAAAGTAGGTGGTTCTTTAAATCTTGGATTGTTTTTGCCATTAGAATTAGATCATCTGCGTAAAGCAGGAGCTTTACCACATACTTAGCTAGGTGCACCCCATTACCTCCGAATTTGTTTATCCAATCTTCTAATTTGTCGATGTATAGCCCAAATAAAGTTGGAGAGAGAGGGCAACCTTGCTTGACACCTATATCACTCTTGAACCTTTCTGACAACCCGCATGCGTTTTAAGCTCTCCGGTTTGATTGAATGAAAATAAGATTTTTAAAATGTTTACAAGGCCACACGCTTTATGGGACCCAAGCCACAATAAAAGTGTTCAAAGTCAACACAAAAGTTGTTTAAGTTTGTTCTTGTTTTTTATGTTGGATTTTGTTGTCATACTAAATGTCTAGCATGTAAAATTGAAAATTTTGGCCATGACAATCGAAACCCCACTTGAAAATTTCCTCTCCCGGTCACCGTAAACCCTTCCTCTAGCCTAGCATGTTCATAGTGTCATCCTCATTTTGGCTAAGAGGAACATGCTAATATGATTTGCAAGTGTGTTTCATGTGCAAGGATGTATGCCTAAGGTAATTAAAGTGCTATTGAGATATGAAGTTAAGCAACTATCCCCGGAGGCCTAAAAAGGGCCATTTTTGGCTATTTTGTAATGAAACCTTTGGTGATTACAAGGGCACAACCCATCCGGAAGTTTCAGGGGGATATTTGAATGCATTCAAGGTAGTTTGAGGCAATTTTGCAGAGCCATGTGATGTTGGGAATCAAACAAACAAAACAAAGTCATTGCGGATGTAAGAAATGTTATACTCCAATGGAGGAAGTTGACTTGTCCAGATGATTATGGGAGTTCTTAGAGGAGTTGGGAGCTAAAATAAAGGCAATGGAAAGCTCTTAGAATCCTCCACATGATGGACACGTCAATTTTGTTCCAATACTTCAAAATATTCTGTGTTAATCCAAGACATTGCACTTGCCCCTTCGCCAAAAGAGGATATGCCTGAAAATCAATTTGAAGTCATAATTAGATCTTGAAAGTGGTTGGGATGATCTCAAAGATGATTTGGAGTCAAAACCATACAAGTTTTGACCCCAAAACACCTTTCCATGCTCCCTGAGCGAAAAAGCACTCTCGGTGTTCTAAAATGGAGTTGGCAAGATGACATCAACAAATGAACAAAGTATGAGTGCAATTTTGAAACATGTGTGTCCTCGCACTTTGTCCCAAGGTGCAAAGGGACATTAGGGACAAAGAAGTGTGCTCCCCCATCCATTCAGGTAGTTTCATCACTTAAACAACAACTTGGAGTGTTAAAAGGTGCATGTGAGTGTTTCAAGTTCCCTAGTCTTCTTCTCATGTGTCCCAGGGACCATTGGCACATTTTAGAAGATGGTGTGTCTCCTTTCACTTGTCCCCGAGGTGCAAAGGGACAAGGGGACTCAAAAGTGCGCCCCATGTGTTGAGTCGCTGCGCCACTTATGTGACAACTTGAGGTGATAAAAACATGATAAATTGCTCCCACTCAAACTTGGCCCCTTTCTCATATTTCCGCTATCCAAAATTACACCTCATGTAATTTTGAGCAACTCATCAAAAATGGACTTATCCATTTTCTTCTCAAGAAAATTCATGGGACACTAAGTCGGTCTTCCGTGAAGTGTGAAACTACAAGTGTTTCGTGGGTTCTCCTAACCCGTCAAACAAAGGAAGGAGCATTAAATGGCTAAGGGAAGAATTATTCAAGTGCCACATGAAAAAGGAAACTCTGCTCATCATTCGGGAATATGGAATTCGCATATCAAATCAAAACCATCAAAATATATGGAAGGCACAAGCGAAATCCGTGCATGTTTCAAAACCAAACGACCGAACACCTCAACCACCAGAATTTAATGAAATGTGTGTCATCTTGTGTAGTGTGATGGCTAGCAATTGAATCAAGGCATCATGTTGTGGTAGTTGGATCTTTTAGATATGCACTCATGCTTGTACTACAAGTCAACACCGCAAGAAGGCATCCATGCTTGTTCAACAAGTTTTTAGGGTTGGTACTCCAACATGGTGGTCTTCCCTTTCCTCTTCTCTTTATCTCTCTTCCCCCACGAATTCTAAATAAGTTCTCATGCACATTGTAAGGTTTCCTCTCGCTTCTTCCGTGGTATGTTTTGGAGCTTCACTCCCATGAACTTGAAATTTCATGCTTTGACCTCTCGCAACTTGTGAATGGAGGTTCTCTTGCCTCGACTTTATGAATAAACCATTAAGCATAGACTAATGCAAGTGTGGCTTCTTTATTTCCTTCAAACGTCATGTGTTTGGTGTGAATATGTCAACCCTCTTATATATTTCACATCCTTTGAGTTCATTGTATTGGAATTGTGTGCATTTCACATAGTCTTCATCTACAAACTTGCATTTGTGTCACTTAGAACTGGAGAAGCTCCACTTTTCAATCTAGTGTTATCACCTATAATGTCCCCTTTTTCAACTTAAGAGTGTAATTATGGACTTCTTACCATTCTCTTTACGTGGTAATGAAGCTAAACGAGCTAGGAAGGAACTACATTCCATTACATTTTTCATTTGCTAATTTTTAATGTTTTCTTTATTTATGCAAAGTTAGCTAGGTTAGAGGAGTTTTAAAGGAAATTAAAGACCCAAAGAAACTTTGTCAAGTCGGTCCTTCTATTTTGGCTTTTGGGGCCAAAGGAAATATATAAAGGAGTTTAATGACTTCATTTTCATCATTTTTCTTTTGCACATTTACTCTACATTTAATCTTTGGGTTGATTGCTCATTGTCATTCCACTATTGGGTGACAATCCATTAGTGTGGTGGTGACTGGAGGGGAAAGCCCTCCATTTTTAGTGAAGTGAAGACATTTTTAAATACCTCTCGCAGATTTGGACATTAGAATATCAAGGAAGACATCTACAAGGGTTTGCATGCATTTTGGAGCTCTCCCTAGAGGGAGTGACTTGGGTTAAGTGGTTGTTGGGTGCCTTCTAGGGCACATAATTCATATTTTCTTTGATATTTGGACTCCTCATAATTTCTAAGGCTGGAATCTATCATATTTTGTGGACATTGGGGTTTGGAAACCCTTCATTTCATAATTTCTTTGAGTTGTACTTTTTTACATTTAATTAATTTTCCAACTGTGTGTTTGATCAAGTTTCATGTTGGAAAGTGGCTTAAATACTTCCTAAAATACTTATCTATATTTTGGTTGGATTATTTGATGAGTTTCAAGTTATTTTTTTTTCTTTTTAGGCTGTTATAAAAATTAGACTGCTGATTTCCAACTATCATAAAATTTAATTTGCTGGTCTAAAATCAGAATTTAATAATCTTGGGGTTTGTGTGATTTCCTCCTTTTCAGTTGAAATCCCAATAAGGGACATTACAGTGGTATCAAAGCTCCAATCTTCATAGCCTAGGGTTTTCATGGAAGAGGGAAACAAGAGTTTTCTATACTATCAAAGAAGAAGGAAAGTAGACCAGCCAAAAGAGGAGGATAATATGGCCAACCAGGATCCTTAGGAAGCCAAGTTTGATAAGCTTATTGTGGGGCAAGAGCGATTGGCAGATACCATGGATTTCCTAGCCCTATGTCTTTAGAAACGATTGAACCTAGTTTTCATAATGGATATGGTTGATCCAGAGATTTCACACACTTCATATGTTCCCAAATTTCCCTAAATCTTTTCCTTGTGGAAGATCTTGAAGTCATCTTTCTAACGGATTTTGAATGGGTCAAAATGGACATCGTATGCTCTAGATACTATCCATGCAAGAACAAGAGTTCACATGGTAAAGCAAGGGCACAAGTGATGCGGTGATCGAACACGTTACAAAATTGAAAAGTAGGACAACGTGGCATCGAAGAGTGGCGTGGAGCAAAAAGAGAATATGGTTTTTATTGCAGGTCTTGAAGGTTGACAAAAAAAGTTTCAACTATGGGTTCCACTTTTATTTTGGAGGGGGTCCACCGCCGTGAAATTCCAATTAGCTCGTCACATTGAGTTACAAACTAAGTCAAGGAGCTAATCAGGGGCGAGTTACCACACTAATATTCCATCTTGACTACCTATTCATCTCAACAACTTAGCTGACCGCCTCTATTTATCTCACCACCTCATCTACCGCAAGCTCTCCACATAGCTTCGCCAATCGACCGAACTACATGCTATATTTGGCACATCAACACCCGACTCAACGAGCCAACAATAGCCCACAACTCATCGGCCTTACTATTCGCACCAACCAAAAAAGGCCCGAAGCCAATGCAAATTACTAGTCGTGTCCAATATAAACCAAACCACCATTTCTATCCTAACAAATGTGGGACTAAGTCCCAAGATAGTTAAACAATGTGTTGGTGGTGGTTGGGGTAGTTCGAACCCCAACCACTTGGTTACAAAAAATAGACCCCACCACTAGGTCATAGGGGATCGTAAATCCTAAATCAAAATGAATTGGGTTTTGTATAAGGTTAAGTTGGATGATTGTATTATTATTGATAACAAGGAAATTATAGAAAAGTGAGATGTTAAGACACTTAGGAGCATTTTGAGGACTTGGTGTAAACTAGAAAGTTGTCCATAATTTTGAGACACTCCTCATACATATGTTATTTTCTAGTTTTGGATATTTTGTGGTGTCGTTTTGGGATGTGGAAGTCACCGCAAAAATAAACCGAAGGGATTGAGTTTTGGGAAAGTGGAGGATGAAAATTGAGCTTTGTCGATTCCTTTGAAGGTATAGAGACACGAAATTGCAGGTTTTGGATATGTTATTCTAAATTGTGAGTTTGATTATACTTACATTTTTAACAATTTTAATGGATTGGTTTGAATGAACCCGGGGACGTAAGAAATTTTGAACCCCGTAAACAACTCTAGTGTCGTATTTCCTTCTAATTTGCATTTTGATTTTCTAATTTTATTTCTATATTTAATCAATAAAAAATAACTTCAGACAAACATATTTATCGATTACAACATTTGTGAAAAATCAATAAAATCGAAAACTGAATGGTTTGATCAAACCGTGAATAACGTTGATTTTGAGAATCATTTAATTCAATTATGGATCAATTTTAATTCAGATTTTGATCCATTTTCAATTAATTAAATCACGAAAGATGATAAAATTCAAGAATTTGTTGAAAAAGTAAAACAATAGAGGGATCTATTGTCATTTACATATCAAGTTTGGTATTAGAGTTGGTTACATTCGGTGGTTTTATTTTGGTTTGCATTTTGATATCAGTTTGATTTTCTAATCCCATCAAATTTACAAGCTTTGTGGTTTGATCTTCCATTTTGTAGTTTGTAGTGTTTTGCAAGTACAAGTTGTTTGCAAGTAGCTATGGGTAAAGCCTTGAAGAGAGAGAGGCTGGAAGATCTTTAAATTATCAATGACATATTCGGGAAGAAAATGATTTCCTAAGATGTGAGCTTTATTCCATGAAGAACATATTGCACATTTGAAATCAAATCTAGAATCCAAGGATGAGCTCTTGATCATATTGCAATGTGGTGAGCCGAAGAAGGATTTACCTTCAACTTCAAATGTAGAAACCATGACCGATGAGTGCACTATAAGTTATTCACCACGTGATTCTTCTTCCTCCTATTCTAATTTGGATTCAAGTAATGTTTTTGGTTCACACACTAAAGGCATTAGATCTAAGTTATTGTTGAAAATGGATTTTATGGAAGAGGCCTTTGTAAAAATGGCCAAGGTATTTCTAACTCAATACAGGTTGAGGATTATCCTCATTTTGTAGGTTTGGGTTATTCTAGTGTGTGAATGGAAATTGGAGAGTGTTCCAAGAACGCCGAAGGGAGACAAGCTTTCAACAACAAATGAATACCACACTAGTCCTACATGAAAATTCAAAGTAGGAACTTGGTGATTCATCGTCACAAGATGGATTTGGTAAGAAATCACAAAGACTAAGAAATGAAATACCACCTCCTCTTTCTTACACACCTTTGAACACTAAAAAAGGAATTTTTGTAAAACTTATGATCCTCTCTTTTAGTTTAAAAAATATGGCTATGATATTCAGAAAATGTGGCATGTTTTTCCCTACACTTTTTGTGGGTTTAGTAACCATTTTGTTGCCAGTTGTTGGAAGAGAAGGACATTGTTGAAGAATTTGATGTCATTCATCGTAAACAAGATAAATGTTAAAGACCAATCTCATCATTCAGAAGCAATAAATGGAAAAATTGATTCATCATCCCACAAGGAGAACACAAAGAATTTTTGCACTCATTATTGTATGAGTGGACACCGGGTGGAAAATTGGTGAAAACTTCATCCAACACTCCATTAGAATCATGGTAAAACAAAGATGGAATACATGCATGTTACAAATGTAAATGAATTTGTTAATCCACCACCATTTGATGAGTCAACCCTGGATTAAGTAATAATTAAAATGAAAATCCATTAAAATGGATTGGAAAACAATTCCTTAATTATATGATGCATAGTTGTTTATTGTTGATAACATGCAATAATTTAGAACTTTTGGTTATGGGATTCATGTGGTATATTGAAAAGAAATATTTTCCCATGTTGCTTAGCTTTGAATATTTTGGAGTTCGAATTCGTGAGAGGAACTCGACAAACATTTTAATCATACTAGGTGATCTTCTTACATTGAAAATTTTGAAAATACTCCATTTATATCTCCTTATTTATCTTTTGAGTTCCTAGTACAATTTGGGTACAGTTTGAGTTTTTAGGACTACTAATAAAATTGTTAGGATATTAAAAATAAAGGGTATCAAATTTCAAACCAATTAAAACCATTAGAAACAAGCTTTAAAACCCCTAAAGACCTGGTTTGTTCTAATTTAAGAAAAGGGGTTTACTCCATACCGTGTGTGTGTGGAAAAACATACATCGGTGAAACAAGAAGATCACTAAAAATGAGACTTCATGAACATTGTAAAGATTTATAATTTACCCGGGTTAGAAAATCATCTCTAGTGGAACACGAAGATATAACAAAACACACCATATGCATTAGCAATGCAAAACTTATAGCTATGGAATCGCACTACGTAAACGGAAAATTGCATAAAGCTATCGAGATTGAAAAACACTTGAACAACCTAAATCGTGACAACATGTGGAAGCTCACCAATCTTGGAAACCCCTTTGTCATAAGTGAAATCCCCTTCCCCCTCCATTTCTTGTTAAATTATATATTTTCAGTGTTTTATTTCTTTATTAGTCATGTTGATTGTCTTACTCCTCCGATGTGGTTGATTCCCTCTTCCCCGTGCTTCCATTATTCCTCTCATTATTTCCCTTTCCCCTTCCTTTTTATTTTCCCTCCTTCTTTGGATTCTATTTTAATTTTATATTCTTTTTATTGGTTTATTTTATCATTTTTATTTTAATTATTTCCCATCTCTTCTGAAAGACATGTCTTTTGGTCGATTTAATTATTTATACTAGTTCGCTTCTCTTTCCTGCTCTCAAGCAAATGCTCACCCTGATGATGGTTCTCGGTACGAGAACCGAAATGTTGGTGCTAATCTTATCCACGCAACATATCCAGGAGTTTTTCTTTCTTTTAACCTACAAGATGAATTTAAAATCTTAGATTAAACTCATATTTTCAGCTTTGGGGATTTTTGACAACAGTTTACGTAGGTTGATGGGCACATTGACAGTGTTCAGTTTTCATACTTTCATTCAGAGTAACTGTTGTTTTGGGAATGCATCTATTTTTGGCATGTATATGTTAGGTGCATTTTAAGACCCATATTTTGGGCAGTGTTTGTAATTGTGCTCACAATGTGAAATCTCGATGTGGCCATACTTTTAAATCACATGCTTTAGGGCAATAAATGTGATTTCTAAATATGGTAACAACGTTAGAGCACATTTTGATTACACTAACAAACATATTTGCAATTGTAGTATTTTGGTAGTTTCATAGGGTCAGTGGACATTAGCCTAGTTGTTGGATTTTGGTGTCTATATTTATTGATCTATATTTGGGTGAAATTGTACTTGTAGAGATTGGCCATGTCACAAGGAATCAATTTTGACAGTTGCCTTTTTGGGCGTTGGATTGTCTATTTTTAGCTGATCAATTTTTATGACAATTATAGTTATAGTGGTTGGACAAATTATAGGGATTTAGTTAAAAACTTGCCTATTATTGGCATTAGTTTGTCTTTTTAAATTGATCTAAGTTGTTGCAAAGATTGGCATATCACATGGAAGTTAGTTAGACTCTAGCCTCTTGTTGGCATTTAGATTTTCCATTTTTAAACTAAACATTTCGTGATTTGCTTATCAAAAATTTACAATACATTTTTTGCCTATAATGTTATTTCTATGGATCTTGTGTGTTTGTGAGATACGTAGGAAGTTGATTGGTAGTTTTAGTATGGGTAAAAGTAGTTTTTGTGGAACAAAATCCTTCTAAGTGGGGAGGTGTGATCCAGAGGATTTTTCACACTTTGTATTTTCCCTAAATTTCCCTAAACCTATTCGTTACGGAAGATCTCAAAGTCATATTTCCATCGTATTTCAAATGGGTCAAAATGGACATCATATGCTCTAGATACCATCTACACAAGAATAGGAGTCTACAGGATGAAATAGAGGCACATGTGACGTAGTGACTAGACACATCACAAAATTGAAAAATGGGACAACATGGCATCAAAAAGTAACATGGAGAAAAAAGAGATTGGTTTTTACCGTTAGTCTTTGACGATCAACAAAAGGGTTTTAACTATGGGGTCCACTTTTATTTCAGAGGGGACCCGATCGTTGTGAAATTCCAATCATCTCATCGAGCTGAGTTACAAACCGAGTTAAGGAGCGAGTCAAGGGTGAGTTACCACACCAATGTGCAAGCTCGACCACCGAGTTAGCTCAATATGACCTACCTCGATTTAGCTCACCACATCATCCACTTGTGATCTCTCGCATAGCTCTCCCACCGATCGGGCTACATGCTACATTTGGCACACCGACACTACCCTAGCTCCGACACCCCGACTTGGTGAGCCAACAATATCCCACACCACTGGCATTGCTACATGGCACTAACCAAAAGCATCCCGAAGCCAATGCAAATTACCGTTCATGCCCAATATAAACCAAACCACCATCTCTATCCGAAGAATGTGGGACTAAGTCCCAAGATAGTGAACAATGTGTCGGTGGTGGTTGGGGTGGTTCAAACCCCCAACCCACAAAATATAACCCCACCACTAGGCCATAGGGGGTGGAAAAGCCAATATAAAGACCAATTGGGGTTTGTACAAGGTTAAGCTAGATGAATGTGTTATTATTGATAACAAGGCAGTTTCAGAAAAGTGAAATTTTGAGACACTTAAGAGCATTTTGAGGACTTGGTAAAAACTAGAAAGTTGTCTAGAATTCTGAGATGGTCCTCGTGCATATGTTATTTTCCCATTTTGGAGTTTTAGTGATGTTGTTTTAGGATGTGGAAGTCACTAGAAGACATAAATTGAAGGGATTGAGCTTCTACAAGTGCTTCAAGAAGGTGGAGGATGAACACTGAGCTTTGTTAGAGTCCTTCGAAGGTCTAAAGACACATGAAATTGTAGGTTTTGGATCTATTATTATAAATTGTGAGTTTGATTGTACTTATAGTTTTGGAAATTTTAATGGATCAATTCAAATGAACTGGGGACATAAGAAATTTATGAACCTCGTAAACAACTCTGGTGTCATATTTCCTTCTGATTTGCATTCTGATTTTCTAACTTTATTTTTGCATTTAATCAAGTCAAATTTAACTTTAGACATGCATATTTATCAAATTACGACATTTGTGAAAAATCGATAAAATGGAAAATTGAATGGTTTGATCAAACAATGAATAACGTTGATTTTGAGAATCATTTAATTTAGTTTTCTTTCAGTTTTAATTCAATTTTGATCAGTTTTCAAATCATTAAATCAAGAAAAATGATAAATTGGAAGGATTTGTTTAAACAAGTAAAACAATAGGGGCATCTATTGTCATTTACAGATCAAGTTTCGTATTAGAGTTGGTTGCATTCATTGGTTTGCTTTTGGTTTTCATTTGATATCAGTATGATTTTATAATACCATTGGATTTGCAGACTTTGTGGTTTGATCTTCCATTTTGCAATTTGTATTGTTTTGGAAGTACATTATTTACAAGTAGTTATGGTTAAAGCCTTGAAAAGAGAGAGAGGTTGGAAGATCTTGAAAGTATAAAAAGAAAATTCAAGAAGAAAATGCTTTCTGAGATGCAAGCTTTATTCCCTTGAAGAACAAATTGCACATTTGAAATCAAAGCTGGAATCCAAGGATGATCTCTTGATCATATTATAGTGTGGTGAGCCGAAGAAGGATTTTCCTTCAACTTCAGATGTAGAAACCATGACCAATGTGCATTGTAAGTTATTCACCATGTGATTCTTCTTCCTTCCATTCGATTTGATTCAAGTAATGCTTTTGGTTCATTTGGATCTAAGTTATTGTTGAAAATGGTATTTGATGGAAGAGGCCTTAGTAAGAATGGCCAAGGTATTTCTAACCCAATATAGGTCGAGGATCGTCATTATTTTACAAGTTTGGGTTATTCTATTATAGGAATGGAAATTGGAGAGTGTTCTAAGAACACATAAGGAGACAAGCTTCCGACAACAAAGTGAATACCCCACTAGTCTTGCAGGAAGATTCGGTGCAGGAAATTGGTGATTCATCATCACATGATGGATTTGGTAAGAAATCACAAAAATGAGATAATGAAATACCACCTCCTCTTTCTTACACACCTTTGAACACTAAAAAGGAAAATGTTGTAAAACTTATAACTCTCTATTTTAGTTTTAAAAATATGGCTATGATATTTTAAAAATGTGGCATGCTTTTCCTTGCTCTTTTTGTGGGTTTAATAACCATTTTGATGTTAGTTGTTGGAAGAGAAGGAAATTGTTGAAAATTTTTATGTCATTCATCGAAACAAGGCAAGGAGATGTAAAGACCAATCTCATTGTTCAAAAGCGAGAAATGGAAAAAGTGATTCCTCATATCCTGAAGGAGAACAAGAGGAATTTTTGCACTCATTGTCGTATGAGTGGACACCGGGTGGAAAATTGTTGGAAGCTTCATCCATCATGCCATCGAATCATGGTAAAATGAAAATGGAATACATGCATGTTACAAAGGTAAATGAAGTTTAATCCACCACCAGTTGATGAGTCAAACCTGGATCAGGTAATAACTAAAAATGAAAATCCATTAAAATGGGTTGGAAAATAATTCTTTAATTATATGATGCATAGTTGTTGATTGTTAATAGCATGTAATAATTCAGAGCTTTTGGTTATGGGATTCTATGGTATGTTGTAAGGAAATATTTTCCCATGTTGTTTAGCTTTGAATATTTTTGGAGTTCAGATTCATGAGAGGAACTAAGAGATATGTTAATCATACTCGATGATCTTCTTACATTGAAAATTTTGAAAATACTCCATTTATATCTCCTTATTTAGCTTTTGAGTTCCTAAGTACAGTTTGGGTATAGTAGATTAAACTCATATTTTCAGCTTTGTGGATTTTTGATAGAATTTTACACGTTGATAGTTAATGGGCACATTGATAGTGTTAAGTTTTCATACTTTCATTCAGAGTAATTGTTGTTTTGGGAATGCATCTATTTTTGGCATGTATATGTTAGGTGCATTTTAAGACCCATATTTTGGGCAATGTTTGTAATTGTGCTCACAATGTGAAATCTTGATGTGGCCATACTTTTAAATCACATATTTTAGGAAATAAATGTGATTTCTAAATATGGTTACAACATTAGAACACATTTTTATTACACTGAAAAACATATTTCGATTTGCATAAGTATTATGGAAGTTTCACAGGGTCAGTGGACATTAACCTAGTTGTTGGCTTTTGGTGTCTATATTTACTTGATCTATATTTGGGTGAAATTGTATTTGTAGAGATTGGCCATGTCACAGGGAATCATTTTGATAATTTCCTCTTTTGGTGTTGGATTGTCTATTTTTAGCTGATCAATTTTGTGATGGTAGTTCTGATTATAGTGGTTGGATAGATTGCATGGATTCAATTATACATTTACCTATTATTGGCATTGGTTTGTCGTTTTAAATTGATCTAATCTATTGTAAAGATTGGAAGTTCACGGGAAGTTAGTTAGACTTTATTCTCTTGTTGGCATGTAGATTGTCCATTTTTGAACTTATCATTTTGTGATTTGCTTATAAAAAATGTGTAACAATTTTTTTACTATAATGTTATTTTTATGGATCATGTGTGTTTGTGAGATTCAAGAAGATGATTAGCAGTTTCAGTGGGTAAAAACAATTTTGTGGAACAAAATCCTTCTCATGGGGAGATGTGATCGAGAGAAATTTTCACACTTTGTATATTCCTACGAATTTTCCTAAACCTATTCCTTACGAGAAGATCTCAAATTCATCTTTCTAGCGGATTTTGAATGGGTTAAAATGGACACCATATGCTCTAGATACCATCTATGCAAGAACAAGATTCCACATGGTGCAAAACATGGGGCACATGTGACACAATGATTGGACACGTTGCAAAATTGAAAAATGAGATAATGTGACATTGATAAGTGGCATGGAGCAAAAAGAGTGTCTGGTTTTTACCGTTGGTCTTAAAAGGTTGACAAAAGGGGTTTCAACTACATGGGTCCACATTTATTTGAGGAAGGGGCCTGGTCACCGTGAAATTCCAATCAGCTCATTGAGTGAGTTACAAACCAAGTTGGGCTACATATAGAGTTAAGGAGAGATTCATGGGTGAATTACCACACAAATATGTCTCAGATTGACCATCAAGTAAGCTCAACAACTCATCCGACCTACCTCTATTTAGCTTGCCACCTTATCCGCATGCAAGATCTCCACATAACTCACACACCGACCGAGCTACATACTACATTTTTGCACCGACACCCCCAACTCACTAGACACCCCGACTCGATGATCCAACAATATCCCATAGTTCACCGGCCTTGTGCGTGGTGCCAACCAAAAGCATACCAAAGCTATGCAATTTATTGACATCATTCAATATAAACCAAACCACCATTTCTATCCCTAAAATGTGGGACTAAGTCCCAAGATATTAAACAATGTGTCGGTGGTGGTTGGGGTGATTAAAAAACCCCCAACCACTTAGTTACAAAATATAGACCCCACCACTAGCCCATAGGGGGTCGAAAAGGCTATATAAAGACCAATTGGGTTTTTTACAAGGTTAAGTTGGATAACTATGTTATTATTGATAACAAGGTAGTTTTAAAAGTGATATTTTGAGACACTTAGGAGCATTTGAGGACTTTGTCTAACTTGTAAAGTTTCCCGAATTCCGAGATGCTCCTTGTGAATATGTTATTTTCCCATTTTGGAGTTTTCTTGATGTCATTTTTGGAAGCATAAGTCACTAGAAGAAAGAAATTAAAGGGATTGAGTTTTTGTAAGTGCTTTGGGAAGGTGGAGGAAAAACAATGAGCTTCATCGAGTCCTTTGAAGGTCTAAAGACACGAAAATATAGGTTTTGGATCTGTTATTATAAATTGTGATTTTGATTGTACTTATAGTTTTGGCAATTTTAATGGATCGGTTCGAATGAACTCGAGGATGTAGGAAATTTTGAACCCCATAACAACTTTGGTGTCATATTTCCTTCGATTTTCATTCTAATTTTTGACTTTATTTCGCATTTAATTAGTAAAAAGTAACTTTCAGACAAGCATATTTATCGATTATGACATTTGTGAAAAATAATAAAATGGAAAATCTGAATGGTTTGATTAAACAGTGAATAATGTTGATTTTGAGAATTATTTAATTCAATTATGGATTAATTTTAATTCAGATTTTGATCAATTTTCAAATCATTAAATCAATAAAGCTGATAAATTTGAAGGATCTGTTGAAACAAGTAAAACAAGATGGGGATTTATTGTCGTTCTACAAATCAATGATAGCTCATTCGAAGTTAATAATGCATGACAACCTTTGGGATCAACCTAAAGGCCTAGTTTTATTCTAAGGGAAGAATTTATTCTAGATGTGGGAGCAAGCCCTCTATGGAGTAAAGCATTGCCACAACCTATGAAGAGTGTTGTAGACACAAAAGCTATGCACTTGGCTACATTTTTAGGTCCTAGAGCATACTCATGTATACATGATTCATAAGTAAGAAAACTAGCAATTAATAATGTCTTTTGGGCCTTTGTCTCTATACTTTTATTGACCTTACACACCCTAAAACCCTAATGATATTTTGACCGATTTATCGTTTATGGCCTCAGACACTAGCACCCAAGCGCTCCTATCCCTCCTTGGCACTCCTGACCCTTTCTCCCCTTTTCTCACTCTATTGGGTCTCTTTTACTTCTTGGGAATATTTAATACTTTTGGGTCAACCTTCCAGTTGTCAATTATGAAATTCAAACAATGAAATCATATATATACATAGTTATAGCTCTCAAATAAGGGGCTAAGTACTAGCATTATCTATTATCACCTAAGCTTACATCCAAAGGCACAAAGAGCATTACAAGGCATTTATCTAGCACATTCACTCAAGGGACAAGGGTTGCATCACTTTGTATATACACTATAGGAGGGAAGTCTATTCTATTCCATCCTAAACATTCTATACATTTACTACATTCTAGATCTAGCTTGTTATCACTATGTAACTTACATAAGGGCATCCTAGGGCATCATTACACACACTTTCACACATAACTACATGGAGTCTGAAATGTAGTGTAGTGCTCCATACTAATTTCACTCTTCGGGTGACCACCGAGGTCATTCAACTCCACATACTACATCTTTATTTTTGGATTTGATGTGGTTTGTGGACATGTGCAACTAGGTATCTTTCTTTGCAGGTTACAGGTATAATCATCGACATTGGAACAAATCCAAAGTGAAAAACAAAGATCAACAATGAAGCTCCTCCTACACATAAAAAAATCAAAACCTAGAGCATCTGGGTGGACAATAGTGCTCAGATCCAATACTAGAACCGGGTGCTCATGTCCTCCCACGAGCACTTCTTTCCTAACATTTATGGGTCTTAGAACCTCCAGTGAGACTTGAACAACACTTGCTTCCACTTGTTTCAGCTATTCACCTACCCAAACCACTTCTAGATCACTCAGAAATCAACTAAGTCATCTATCTCTTTCATTTGCTTAGGGTTTCATATCATTGCATGTTTGTTGCTTGTCCATTTACTGTATATTATCATTTATACATCATACACTATAGTAGTTACTTTGAAATTAGATTTAATTCAATTTATATTTAAATCATTTGGTGAACCCACTCGTGATCGAACACTTGGATCATTATTTTTCCTATTCTATCGGATCTTCTTCATGGCCCCTAAAAGTTACTCAAATCTACTTACATGACTTACTTCAAAGGCACCCACCTTACAAAGATGTTCTCCAAAAATACTTAGACACTATGTACCTCCCTCGCAATACGCCACCTACACAAGTAAGTTCCATCTTTGATCATCTCTCTGATGACCCTATTGGTCATGATACCATAACCAATCACTTCATCTTCAAGTCAATTTAAGCTTTTACATTGTTTATTTCAAGATAAAATTCAAGCTATGGAGATTTTATCAAGCTATGGAGACCACGATTACATATCTCACAAACTGAAATACAACATATCAATGCCGCTTCTCAAACCTAAGATAGTTCTTCTTCTCCACTTCATTCTAATCCCATGTCTACTACATGTGATCATACAAGAACATCCTAAGTATTACCGCTACCAACACCTTTTAAGTTTGATCTAAATTCTAAGCAACATGATATTCTTCGTGAGTTACTCAATCACCAGTTGATCAACTTGTTACCTACTCATTACTACCTCTTTATCGACTTGCCAAATATGAAGGTCTCCCATTTTGTAATTATCAACAAATTAATGGACAACGTGACGATGATTGCAATACCTTATAAAAAAGAATTAGGCACCTTGAACATTAGTGTTTTATTTCATTTATTGCACAACATTTTGCTACATGTTCATCTCCAATTGTTAAGCCCCATTAGGATCCCAAATCTGATCCCTCTATGTCTAATGAGCATCATGCCATAATTACTAATTTTCCTTCTTCAGTAAGTCAAGAGCCACCTATCCAACCCAATATCATACCACCTTTAAAAATATGTACCCTATCACCTCCTCCTATCAACTCCTCTACAATGTTACCAATCCCAACTAAGAATCCACCTTTAAACATGCGTACCCCACCGCCTTCCTCCTATAAAGTTCTCTACAACCTTACCAATTCCAAATAATTAACCACCAACCAGTGAAAGAGAAACCAATTCACCTTGTCATATCTAACCTCTTTAAACTTCCTCCTGTTAACTCACAATCCAACCCTAGTCCTACTCTTGCTTCTACCTCTAGTTGTGACAACAATATACTTTCTTATGATACACCCCAAAATTCATCACCATCATAATATCTCTCTTACATAATCACATATATATCCATCACTAGCACACTTGGGGGGCATCACACTTTCTCCCCCCCATCACTATAAGTTGTCTATAGTACTACACTTCACGCTTCGCGCTTCAACTCTAAAATTTCTACATATACTCACTTCTTTGGTACACACATTGTATTTTCATTACCCGATGACACGCTCTAGTGTTACGGTTCACACTTGACTATTGAGGGCACACTTCATCAATGAACCTTACACCTTCTAATCTCTCTACACTTTGAGCTCAATACTTCATGATACATCTTTCATAACATCTAGTACTCTATTTATTTTTGTGCTTCATGACTATATTTTGAGCATCACCACATTGTTGGTTTACATATTTTATCTTCATTTCCTAGATGACACACTTTAGTGCTACATTTAACTCTTGACTATGTTGAGGGATTTTCTCAATAAACCTCATATCATACACACTTCACGCTTATTACTTCACAATAATTTTTTTCTAGATCTACTCTCAAGCACATATAACACACATAACATTCATTTCCTAATGACACACTATTGTGATACGATTCGAGACTTGACTATTGAGGTTACATTTCTTCCACAAGACCTCATGTCATATACCTCTATGCTTCACATTTAGTGCTTCATGATACATCTACTCTAACATCTACTCTCACGTAATACACTCATTTCCCGATGACACACTCTTGTTATATGGTTCATTCTTGAATGTTGAGGGAGCATTTCTAAATGAACCTCATCTCATGTACATTTGGGGAGATACAACCCCTCCTTATCTTCACATCTTACATATTACAACACACCATTGCACTTACACTACATTTACATATCTTGGTTGCATTTACTCTTGTTAGCCTATACTACTTACATGTTGCACTTTGCTTACTATGTTAGTCGATTCTTAGTATGTCATTATCTTTTCTATATACACATGCGCGTTCACTTGGTATCTTGAGGTGAATGCATGACATTTCACAAATCCATACATGATGCATGATGCTCAATGTAACTCCTTACTGTGCCCACCGAGGTTCCTAGGGGCATCTACTTTTGCTACTCTTATACTTCATACATCACATGTTATATCGTCACATTATTTACAACTTCTTGTTATTGTTACTATACTTATCATTGAATTATACACACTTTAACATACTATTTATCTTTCTAGCATGCTAACGGGTGATTCATGTGTAACATTTGTCTTGCGAGATCAATACAACCATGGTTATCGGTCACTTTTTACTTGTTCTTGTTTGTTATTGTTTTGGGGTATGCCCTATGTCTTGTTTGATCATTGTATGCTTTTGGTTGCTTTAGACATGATAGTCTTGTGACATTGTGAGTAATGTCCCATCTTTGAAACCTGATTTTCGCAATCCATTTGTCTTCTTAGTTTCTTGTTACATTGTATTTTATTTCATGCTAGCTCATTTTTACTAACTCGTATTACTAGCCTATTTTGTTTGCACGTGCCTTTGGTTTCTATCATGCACATCCCTTACCCCCTACAAGTATCCACTTTAAATATGCATATCGTATCACATCCTCTCCTTTGGACCACATTCTCCTACATTTGTCACATGCATGCCAATTATAGAAGGGGCATATATTAGGTGAATAAATCACCCCTACAATAGCTCAGAGCTACATTACAATACAACACAGAACACGCTATTCTGATTTGCTCGGAGTAATCAAACTTGAGCCCAAAATACAAAGCAGACACTAGCACCTAGTCCTGGATAGTAGTGGTGGGCACTTGTCCCCCGGGCACTTGTATCCCAAGGAAAAAATAGTCATTTTCTCAGTTCAACATAATTTATAGTAGTTTTCATATCAGTTCTCCAAAGCAGGCACTTGCCTATAGTTACATAATTCAATCTATCAGTTACATTTCGGTTGTAATTGGAATAATCAGAACAAAAGAAAAAAATTAGGGACATACCATCTACAAGTGGTGCTTATTTATGAAGCATTGTGGAAGGAGAGAAAAACTATTCCTCTCTCCTCAAAACTCTTCTCTTGGCGTGAGATCGCCCAAAAAACTCACTTTTGGGGCAAGATCTCCCAAAAAAGTTGCTCTCGGTGTGAGTGCCCAAAAACATCATCATTGGCATTCAAATACAACAACTCCAAGAAAGAAAGGACAACTTTATATCTTTTACTCTCTTATACATCAGGTTCATACTTTCCTTTTACACACTTTTACACTCTTTACTTACTTATACATACACTACTTTGATTTTTCATAAACATGACTTTGACTACTTTATTTCTCTTCTTTTGTAGGTATATCCTTAATACGCAACAAGAAGCAACTCACATCAACAAAAAAAAAGATGCTTCTATGCACCCCTAGGGTCTACTTCCCTTTCCTAGTCTCCACACTTCACATTGCGATCACTTCACACTTCACTTGTCCACTCGGCACGCTATCGGATATACTCTTCTCTACAAGATCACAAGGTACACATCTTCTATCTACTTTATGTTATCAATTATTCACTCAACAACATAAAGGGGGAAAAATGTAGACACAAAATCTATGCACTTGGGTACATTTCTAGGTCCTAGAGCATACTAATATATACATGATTCCTAAGCAAGAAAACTAGTAATTGACAATGTATTTTGGGCCTTTTTCTTTGTCTCTTATACTTTTATTGACCTTACACACCCTACAACCCTATTAATATTTGATTGATTTATATTTTATGGCCTCGGACACTAGCGCCTAGGCGCTTCCATCCCTCTTGGGAACTCCTGACCCTTTCTCCCTTTTTCTCACTCTTTTGGGTATATTTTACTTCTTGGGAATCTTTTATACTTTTGGTTTGGCCTTTCAGTTGTCAATTACGAAATTTAAACAAGGGAATCATATATATACATAGTTATAACTCTCAAATAAGGGCCAAGCACTAACATTATCTATTATCACCTAATCTTGCATCCAAATGCACAAAGAGCATTACAATGCATTTATCTATCACAATCACTCAAAGTACAATAAATGCATCACTCTACATTCATAACATAGGAGGGGAAGTCTATTTTATTCCATCCCACACATTGTATACATTTTCTACATTCTATATCTAGTCCAATATCATTGTTGAACTTACATAAGGACATCCTAGGGCATCATTACACACACTTTCACACATAACTACATGGATTCTGAAATGTAGTGCAATACTCGATACTAAGTTCACTCTTTAGGTGACCATCGAGGTTAGTCGACTCCACATACTACATCTTTATTTTTAGGATTTGATGTGGTTTGTGGACATGTGCAACTAGGTATCTTTCTTTGCAGGTTACATGTACAATCGATGATATTGAAACACATCCATAAGTGACAAACATAGATCAACAACAAAGATCCTCCTACATAGAAAAGATCAGAACTTGAGCATCTAGGTGGACACTAGTGCCCAGATCTAGTCACTAGCACTGAGCACTCCCGTCCTCTTATGGTGTGCTTTATCTTACAAATTTGTTGGTCTCATGGCCTCCAGTGAGCCTTGATGATGCTACTTCTAACCTGTTTCATCTATTCCCCTTCCCAGATCACTTCCAGATCACTCAAAATCAACTTAGTCATCTATCTCTCTCATTTTCTTAGGGCTTCATATCATTCAATGTTTGTCGCTTGTCCATTTATTTTATATTATCATTTGTACATCATACACTATAGTAGTTACTATGAAATTAGATTTAATTCAATTTATATTTAAATAAAATATATGGCTCTCCTAAGAGAGATATTTGAGGTCATTTCACTTTCGAATTCATTAGTGTAAATAGAGGAAGGTTTAGGCCCGATCCAAGCTAATATATATCATGTAGAAGGAGGTGCAAATTGTGTTGGGGAAGATGACTTTCTCCACCTTTGATGGATCAACCAAGGGAACAATCGGGGCTTCGATCCAAAAGCTTGAAACATAATTTTCATTTAATCCCATGATGGAGGATGATGCCATCAAGTTGTTTTCATGCGTTTTCCAAGTGTAAAGTGAAACTTGAAACATGAAAACTTAACCCTAGTGTCAAAAAAATTTGCTTGAAAACCTTGTAAACACCTCTCCATATCAGTCTGCCCTCTTTTTGGTGTCTATTCTATCCTTGAAATTCTTCATGTGTTGTACACACTTTCCCAAATGTTCAAAATGTTGAGACATGGTGACTCATTCCATTTCAGGCAATGCTTCTAAAGGTGGATTCTTCAATAGGCCTAGAAAGGCTATTTTTGGTCTTTCTGAACATGTGTGCATCCTCCGGGATAGATGTGAAAGCCTAAACCATCCAAGAGTGGTGTAAAGGAGTTAATAATGTAATGAAACATGTTTAGGAATATTTAGGAAGGTTTCAAAGGTTTAGGAACAAGAACAATGAAAGTGGGTTTTTCAGGGTTAAGGAGCTTGAAGTTGAAAATGGTACCGAGGTTCATCAAATGATTTTGTGAGTTCCGTAGGGAGTTAGAGGAAAAAAAGTACTCATTGGAAATATAATTCAACCCTCTACATTATGGAACTTTCACATTTTTCACAAGACTTGGGCACTTCACAGGGGAGCTCAATTTCAGCAGGCACATCCTGTTGTCGAAAGAAAAAAGGATCTTTTAAGGGAGTTTGAATTCAATTTCATATAAGGAATCATTGAAAAAGACCTCTTAGATCTTTGGAAACTTTGTCTTCAAGGTCTCTCTCAAGGTAAGCTTTCGATACTTAGTCATTTTCACAAGAGGACACATGTCAACACAAGGTTGTGGCACATTTTCTTGTCCCTTCCATTTTATCCCTTGGGGACAATGGGGAAAAAAATGCACCCAACCTTAGTAATTCCTCTTAGGCATCCACATGACATTGATTAGCTCTCCGCAAGCACTTTGACCTAGTTTCTAGCCCTCTTGTTGTGCAATGAATGTTTGACACTTGTCAACCAAGGGTGAGGGCACATTTTTCTTTCCCTCCTATCCCTATCCCTTGGGGATAGTGGGGACAAGAAAATTCACCCCATTTTTTTCGGCTTTTGATTTTCATATCACCAAAAATAAGCTCCACAAGTGCATTTTTAATCCCTTTCTCTCTCTCTGTCACATAAAATCACACCCTACCACTTGTCATCTCCATATCAAAGTATTTTTCTACCCCGCCCACCTTTCCCTATCCATGGGGATAGAGGGGAAAAAGAATTCTCCCGTATCATCCCCCGCCATTATTCCTCATGTGATCAAGTCTCGGCTCTTTGGTGCTTAAATGCTTGTTTTTCCTCTCACCTCCTCGTCGAATCCCGCAATGCCACTTATCAATCCCATATGAGGGCACATTTTTTCCCCTCTTGTCCCTATCCCTTAGGGATAGAAGGGACAATATAATGTGCCTCATGCTTTGAAGTTTGAAAACCAAAAAAAAAACTAATTGTTTCTACCTTGCTTCTTCCTCTCTGTGAAGCAAAGTGTTGTTTTAAAACATAAAATCAGCTTATAATCACCTAATTTTTCATAGAACTCCATGATTTTCTCCATACATCCAAAAACCTGTAAATTAACTATATATATATTTTAATTTTTTCTCCGGAGTTGCCATATACACCAAAATGAGAAAAATTCATATCTTGCAAACCAGTGAAACGAATCAATGAAATTTTCACAGCTTGTTCTTCAATCCAGACACCTCCAAGAATATAATAATAGAAAATTAAATAATTCCCTAAGTTTTTAATGGTAGAAAACCCTATTTTGATTCCCTAGATCATGCTTTTTTCAATTTTCAAGCATTTTGGTGGGCGAGATCAAGATGAAATTTTGAGCATAGGGTCTCAAAAGCGAATAAAGTGAAGTCATTTTTGTTGTAATCAAACATGGGAAATTTATATTTATAAATTTAGTAAGTATATGGTCTTGTCACTTACTAAAAATATAAATATTCCAAAAATAGCAAGTCCTCTCAGATCATGCACTTAAAACCATGAAGATGATAAACTAGACAATTTTCCCAAAATAAAAAAAGTTAAAAAAGCAAAAAGAAAAGACAACTTTCCAAAAATAAAAAAACTTGTTAAAATAGAAAAGAATCATCAATAGAGTTGAATATAATATGCCATAGAATTGAGAAGTTTAAATTTGATAAAAACATGTGAAATATCCTAAAATTGCAGGTCTTGGTCACACCTACTAAAAAAAAAAGTCTTTGTTTGGGTGCAAAAGTTGTCGGCTCCATTTTTAGTCACCTCACTAATTTTTGGAATCTTCACATGGTTTTAGGTGGTGGCATAGCTCAAGAAATGTAATTCACATTTCACATGAATCTGAAGCATCAAATTTGTGTCAGAGTGAGACAAAACATCGTAGGCGTGCAAGAGGTAAAACCCTAAACATTATGCAATAAGAAGAGATTCGAAAGATTCAAAAATCCATTGATATTCAATCTAAGTAGGTCATCATAACTCATTGGTCAATTTGAATCCATCATCATCTCTTCTTGGTCAATGAGTTAATTGGAACTCGTGAGCTAGTTCATCTCTCCTTGGTGAGCTGGTTGATTGGAACACGGTGAGCTTGTTGACAGAACTTGGTGAAGGAGCTAGTTGATTGAGATTGGAAAGCTAGTTTAGTAAGCTTAGTGAGTTTCCGGGGTGAGATGGTTAAGGAAATTTTGTAAGCATGTGAATCTTATCAAGATCACATAGAGCTTCTCAAGAAAAAAAGGAGTGATCCATTGCAACATCTTTCTCTTCAAAAGCATCCAAGTATGTCTTCTCCAATGTCATAGCTTCCCCATGGTGATCAAGAGTTGATTCCACAACAAGTTCCTGAAGGTGATTTAGTGATAGACATCATGTCATCCCCGAAGAGCCATTTCTATGGATTCAATAAATGCTCGAGAGTGAGACAAGAACAATGCAACATGTTATCATGCCCAGTCTCAAATTTATCTCAAGAACCCTCTGGAATCTAAACAAAGAAAGAAGGCCGAGACAATATGTCGCTTCTTCAGTGGCATCTCAAGTAATCAGTATGTTGAATTTGTTAGGCCTAGGAATGAAAATCCTATGAGGAGATGACTCCATTAGATTATGAGTTGATTTGCATCTCGTTGGGAAAGCTTCACATGAGGGTGATTCTCATTTATTCAAGGAATCCTCTTCATACCTCCTCGCATGAACGAAGAATATAAGAAAATAATTATATAGTCAGAGGAATGGTAAATAACCTCAATGGTCACATTCAATATTTCTTGGATCCCGATCAATATCTTCTCTTCCTATAGAATACATTCCTTCGATCAACAGTGTTGATCCTGAGGCAATCAAGAAGATCAAAAAGACACATGATGGATTGGGAATGCCAATGAGAAGTTGATTCGATAAGTTGCATTGCAAATTCAGAAAAAGGATCATGAAGAATATATCATTTAATGCAATAAGATCATTGATGTTCCTGTGGCATGGATCCGAGGTGTTGGGCTATGTTTTCATTCTAGAGGTAGATAAGTTAGGACTTATAGTAACTCAATTTAAAAAATTCAAGGAACAAGATCTGTTCGGAAACTTCTCATCAGAAGCATGAATCAACAAGATCTTCATCACAGGGAGCTTCTTCATCAGATATGGAAACTTCTTCCCTCTCCTCTCTTTCTCCCTTTTCTTCTTTCCCATTTCTAATTCTTCATTATACATAATCATGATATTTGTCTCATTCACTTAAGTGAATTTCTAAGGTTATATTGTAAAATTCCCTTTAATTTATAAAAGGGAACTTATTTCTCATTTCCTAGGAATATTTAAAGTCACAAGTTGAATGAGATCATGAAGAGTCATGTGGGGGTAGGTGAAATGTCAATTCACAATGTTATAAATTGGGATGGCTTATCCATTCCAAAGGATCCTAAAATGTTTATATTTTATATTCTCAGAGCAATTATGGATTGTGGTTTTGGGTGTTGAGATTTGTATCACCAACACAATAAATAAAATCTACATTTATTCCATTTCTCTTTTCATGTGTTCTTCTATTTTCTCTCTTTTCTACACTTTGCAAGCATAGTGATCAAGAAGGAACTTTGCATCCTTGATGAATGAATCTAAAGAATTGTGTGTCTAGGTTTGTTAGTCTCACAAATGTCTCACATTATTGCTTTCCTCTAATTGAATGTCGAACTACTCTAATTATTACATGTGAAATATTTTATTGCCTACTCACAAATAAGAACTCTCTCTCCTAATTCTCTCTCCTTTATCCCCCATCGCTCGTATTTCCTCCCTTGTACCTTGTCATGCACTTTGCCACAAGTTCCCATGAAGTGTGCCTATGTGATCCCTAGCCTATTTGGCCACCCACAACAATAGATAGAATTAAGATAGTTACATTTAACGGTGGGAGCCTCCCATACACAAAGAGGGCCATAGCCCCGTGAGTGTTGGTGAAAAACACCTAATTTTTCATACGACAAATTATTTCACCAACACAAGTTGCAACCCTACATCTTGAGGGAATTGCTCATGAATGTTGGTTTCATGGTTTAGTGACTCAAGGGAATAACGAGATCCATTCCTATGAGGATTTTTGTAGAATGCTCATTGATCGGTTTGATAGAATTGATCTCGGAAGTTCACTTTCGTGAGCTTGCTCATTTGAGACAACAAGGCACAATGGATGCATATGTGAAAAAAATTCAAAGGCTTTCCATTTCGATCACAAATGTTTGAGAGAGGATGATCGTAGTTCTCTTCATCAATGGCTTGATCAAGCCACTTAAATGTTTGGTTAGAGCCTTTGATCCTTTGTCTATTCAAGATGCGATAAAAAGACCTTGGACCTGAAGGAACTGCCACAAAAATAACAATAAAAATTTTTCATAATAAAGGAAAGTAAAGTGGAGGACAACCAACTAGGTCTTTGGGATGGCCTAAAACCCTCCCTTAGACCATCCAAGGAAGCCATCCCAAAATATCTCAATTACTCACAAGGAGCTGCCCAAAAACTGCAATGAAGGAGAATCTAGAAATGAGCTACGAAAGAAGAATTTGTGCTTCTCATGCGAGGATTCATGGAATCCCGGGCATCATTTTTGGGTAAAGGTAAGGTGCATTATATTGAAGTATTTTCAGATTGTGAGGATGATGAAAATAATGTTGATGAAACCAAGCATGATAGTATGTTGGAAGAGGATCTGGAAAAGGTTGATGGTACTTTTGTTACCTTGAAGGGTACACCTAGTTATCATCGATTCTATATGAAGTGTGATCTATAGGGGAAAGGAGTCATAGTTTTTATTGATGTAGGAGCCACTCATAATTTCATTGATGAGTTCTTGGTGGCCAAATTGGAGTTGAAGGTAGAATACTTCAAGGTATTCACGATGAAGATAACATATGGTTACTCTATTCCATACACAAAGAGCTTTTACCAAATCTAGGTCACACTAGGACAACATGAGGTATGTTTTGATTTCTATTTAATTAACATGGTTTATATGAATATCATACTTGGGTTATAATGGTTGCATTCATCGAGATACATCACTTTCAATTATCAAATCATGGAAATATGATTCACGGACAAGGGTAAGAAGGTTAAATTACAAGGTATGCTTCCAGAAACACCTCAAGTCAAGTACTTGGTACAAGATACTTTGTTAAGGGAATCATATTTTTTTCTCTTTATCTAATATTAAAGTAGATTGGAAGTCCTTAATTATAGCTGAGTATGTCAAGAAAATTTTTCTAATGTTGTTTCTTAAGGTGAAATGGTTGATGAAAGGTGCAAGGTTATGGATGGGCTCATTCTTTACAAGAAACAGTTTATTTAGTGCCCGAATCTAAGGTGAAGAATAAAATATTAAGTATTTTCATGATGACCATTCAATTGGTCATCCAAGTTATTTTAAAACATATAAGTAGGTGAGGAAAGGTTCTATTGGAAAGGCCTAAGGGAGAAGTACTTAAGTACATCGGGAGTCTTGTATGCCAACCAAAAAAAGGTAGAACATACATTTCAAAGCGGGACTCCTACAACCACTTCCCATTCCCACTCAAGATGGGAAAGTATCTCCATGGAATTCATCACGGGGCTGCCCATGTTCCAAGGTAAGAAATTTTTATATTTGGTGGATGATAGACTCACTAAATATGCTCATTGTTTCCACTTCTGCTAAATATAATGCTCCTATAGTGGCTGATGTGTTTTTCAAATAAATATTTAGACTTCATGGGCTACCCAAGGATATAGTGAGTAATAGGAAAAATATTTATAAGCATGTTTTGGAAAGATTTGTTTTAATTGACGGGAACCAAGCTCACTCCTAAGACTAGCTACCATCCTTGAATGGATGAGCAAACATAACATTAAATAAATGGGTGAAAGGGTACCTACGAAACTACATTAATGGGAAACAATCAACATGGATGAAGTGGTTATACATGAATGATTTTTGTTACACTACTATCTTCCAAACATCCATATGTATGTCTCCTTTCAAAGTTTTGTATGGTTATGATGCTCCATATTTTGTTCATTTGATAAATAGTAGTGTCTCCTTTCAAGTTTCTCTAAATGCAAATCTTCTATTGCAACTAAACTCAATACAATATGTATGGAAGTCATTTTTACTACAGGAGAAAATATCTCACCAAAATCAATACCTGATTTCGTGCAAATCCTTTTACCACAAGCCTTTCCTTGTATCTTTTATGTCCACCCTCTTCTTCTTTGATCCTATAAATCCATTTGTTTTGCAATGTTCTTTTACCTGCTGGCAACTTAACCAAATCCCATGTCTAGTTTTGTTCCAAGGAGTCCATCTCCTCATCCATTCCATGCTCCCACTTCTTGTGGGTTTCATCTTGCATTGCTTCTTCAAAATTTCTGGTTCACCACTATCAGTCAATAATAAATAAGATAAGGAAGGTGTAAATATTTTTGGAGGTCTACTTACCCTTTGTGACCTTCTCACTAAGATCTAGGGTGTCAGAGGCTTAATATGCTCATTTTGTAAATTGGTATCAATCTTAGATAGTGACCGATGCCGGTCACCTCTTTCCGATGCCGATTCAGCTAACCGATGCCAATCGTGCTTCTCGTTTGTAGTTGACGTTGGTCCTAACAACCCACACCGGTTTTGTTCAACCGATACTAGTTAGGATGACCGAAACTAATACTCCGTAGATGTATTTTCTAAATATGAGAATGAGTTTTCTTCCACAAACTTTCCAACTAGTTCATCTTTGGGTACCAAAACTTGATCCATGTACATTCTCTTTTCATTCCATTCAATTTCATGACTCTTAATAATCTTAGAATCTTCTAAATCCCAAAAATGGAATCCAAAATCACTAGATCCATAACCAATAAAAGTACATCTCTTGGATTTATCATCCAAATTCTTTCTATTTTCTTTATCAACATGCACAAAATCTTATGAACTAAATACTCTAAGAAAATAAAGATCTACCTCTTTTCCAGTCCAATATTCTTCTAGTATTCCACCATCCAGTGCACTTGAAGGCCCACGGTTAATTAAATAAACCACCATGTCTACTTTGCTTCTTCCCAAAACTGCAAGGGTAATCCAGCATGTATCCTCATGCTTCTTGCACATTCCATGATTGTCTTGTTCATTCTTTCAAGAACACCATTCTCATGTGGTGTTCTAGGAACCATTATTTCTCTCTATGTATTCCATTCACTGAACAATAATCATTGAAATCCTTGTTGTAGTACTCACCACCATTGTCAAATCTAAGGAATTTTAACTTTAAATTTGATTCATTTTCCACAAGGGATTTCCATCTTTTAAAAGTCTCAAAAACATCATATTTACGTTTAATACAATAAACCCATACCTTTCTTGTGGCATCATCAATGAAAGTCACATAATATTGGGATCCTCCATGAGAAGCTACCTAGGTTGGTCCCCACACATCTGAGTGCACAAGCTCCAATTTTTGCTCCTTCTTTGTTGACCCAACTTTGAGAAATCTCACTCTCTTTTTCTTTCCAAATATACAATTCTCACAAAAATCAAGATCTACATATTTCAAATCATGATAACTTACCCTTAGCCTTTAAGATTTGCATTCCTTTTTTACTCATATGGCCTAGCTGATTATGCCACATGCTTGCATCTAAATCTAAAGTAGATAGCACATAAATGGAATCAGTAATATAGGTAGACAAATATAATGTTCCTACTTCTTGCTCTTGCTACAATAAGAGATCCCTTGGTAACCTTCCAAGATTCGGTTGTGAATGTAACCATGTAACTAGATTCACCTAGTTGACTCCGCAAAAATTAGATTTCTCTTGAGGCTTGACACATGCCTCACATCTTTCAATATCTATGTATTTCCATTTTGAAATTTTAGATGAAATTATCCTTTACTAATAATATTTCATGGTTTGTCATATCCTAAATAAACATGCCCAAAATTACCCTGGACATAATTTCTAAAATAACCCTTATTAGGGTAGCATGGAAAGAAGCTCCTGAATCTAAAACCCATGATTCAATTTTATTATCCAAGGAGAGAATAAGGGAATCTTGCATTACCTTAGAAGATGCAACATTTTCCTCTTTACCTTTCTCTGGGTACATTCTCTTTTTTTCCTTGAACTAACAATCCTTCTTTGCATGTCCTTTCTTTCCACAATTCCAACAAGTTATTCCTTTACCTCTAGATTTAGATCTACCATTCTTAGACTTTGATTTCCCATTATTCTTGCTCTTGGATCTCTCCTTCTGCCTTCCCCTACTTTCTACATTCAAAGCATTACCAGATGATAATTCTCCTATACTTTTCTTGCGTATTTATTCATTCAGGATTATACTAACCACATCATCAAAATTTAAAATATTAGTAGCAAACGTTGTATTACTAACAACCATTTCAAAGTTATCCCAACTATCTGGAAAAGAGCATAAGAATAAAAGTGCTTTCACTTCATCATCAAACAAAATATTAATTGATTTACAATAGAATGGAAATCATTCAAATGACTTGATGTAGATTCACCTTCTTGCATCTTTGAATTAAATAATTTCTTCATCAAATAAACTTTATTTGAAGCACTAGGTTTTTCATATAAATTAGCTAAATATTTCATCAACTCTACCATGGTCACAACTTTGTAATATTTGAAGCCACACATGTTGTCGGGCTCAATGTTATAGATCCAGAGTCTTTCGTCACAAAATTTTCCATTCTTCATTAGTCATCTTTGTAGATCTTGCCTTCTCCTCCAATAGTAAGTATATATCTTTCTTATACAAATAATCTTCACATGCATCTTCCATAATTGATAATTATGCCATCAAATTTCTCAAGTTTGTATTTGACCATCTTTTGTCATTGCTTTAGCTCTCACTCAATCAAAAATCCCCTGTGAGTAAAACTATCAACACACAAAACCCTTAAACAAAAATATTTGATACCATTGTTGGGGTTAATCGCACCATTGTATAGATATATATCGATCTAAGCATACACGCAATAAATATGAAAATAAACTAGATGAAACAATACACAAGATATAACGTGGTTCACCCTGGTGTGGGCTACTTCCACTAAGAAACATTCAAAGCTTCACAGAGGATATAAAATGAAGATCTACAATCTTCCACACCTTATCTGGATGTACAGTAATTTCTTCCTCACAAGCTTCTCTTTTCTCTCTCCAATAATTCCTTCTTACAATTATGATCAATCTTACTTCTAACCCTAGCTTTCTAGCTTATATAAGCATATACAAACTTAGGGCACTTTAGCTATGTAATTACAACCATTAGATCACCTTTATATCAAAGGTTAGATCTAATTCCCATCACTTAAATAAAACAATCACTCACAGGTAACCGATATTGGTTCCTACTTTTTTGACCGATGTCGGTCCCTAGGTGACCGATGATGATTACCCAACCGATGCCAATTATTGTTTATTCCAACAAGTTAATTAAACATGCCATTTGTGAAGCAATTGAGCTCCACAACTTAATAATGAGGTTGGTCCTTCTATTTTGGCTTTTGGGGCCAAATGATGGATGTAAAGGGATATCAATGACTTCATTGTCATCATCTATATTTGGTGTATTTACTATACATTTTATCTTTAGGCGTATTTCTCATTGTAATTCCACTATTGGGTGATGATCCATTAGTGTGGTTTTTTCAAGGAAGACAAAACTTTCCTTGTGGATGATTGGAGGAAGAAAACCCTCCATTTTTGGGTGAAGTGAAGACCTCTTGTAGATTTGGATATTAGAATATCAATGAAGACATCTAAAAAGGTTTTATGTATTTTAGAGCTCTCCCTAGAGGAACAACTTGGGTTAAGTTGTTTTTGGTTGCCTTATAGGGCACAACATTCAAATTTTCCGATATTTGGACTCCTCATAATTTCTAAGGTTGGAATCTATCATATTTTACTTGACGTTGGGGTTTGGAAACCCTTCATTTTATTATTTTTTTGAGTTGTACTTATGTTACATTTAATTAATTTTCCAGTTGTATATTTGATCAAGTTTCATTTTTGAAAGTGGCTTAAATACTTCCTAAAATACTTATCTATATTTTGGTTAGATTATTTGATGAGTTTCAAGTGATTTTCCTTTTTGATTATGCAAAATATGAAATATTATTCTTAATCTTAATGCAAGATTGCAGTAAATAAATGATAAATTAAGTATGAAAATTAAACTCAAGTAAACTAAGCAATAAATAACAAAACCTAATGTGCAAAGAAGGGTAATATGCCTTAGCTGATTCACCAAGTTCTGGAAAGTGCACAAAGCTAGAAAATAAAGAAATTTGAAGCACCGATTGTCACACAGATCTCAAAAAATTGCAAATGTGGAGGAGGATGGTGGGGTGCCTAGAGAAGGACATGGGTGTCCATGGGCACCCTATGCCTATTTCCAGGCACTTGGAGTCTCTGAAATGCTCAAAAAACCAAATTATCAGGGTCACAAGATGTTTGATGATACTCACCTTTTGTCACTACATATTCGTACAATGATCTCTATAGTCACCAGAAACCTACAATGAAACATAAACCTATAAACCCTCAAATAGACATCAAATCCTAAAAAGAAAGATGCAAAAGGAGGGCTCAAACTATCCTCAGCCACCACAATGGTGGACTTACAACTAAGCATTGCACTACATCTCAAGCCCAATGTAGTTCTATGTGTGTGTGTGAAATCATTCCTAGGTCGCTCTTGTGTCTGTGGTCACACATGGATAGTGAGTAAGTAGCTAGATATAGAATGTAGTAAATGTGTGCATGGAATAGAATGAAATTCCCTCCTATGAAGTGTGATGTAGAAAACCATCCCTTGTGTCCCTTGTGATGGAGCTAGATGGATGTAATGGAGGTTTTTAGATGCAACCTTAGGTGGTGATAGATAGTTCTTAGTGTTTGGTCCCTTAGTATGAGCACATAACTTTATATTTATATGATTCCTTCACTTGAATTTCATAATTAACCCCGAAAAGGATGACTACCAAAAAGATAAGATGATTGAACAACTAGAAAGGAACCAAAAAGTGATATAAATTACAAAGGGGATAGGAGCGCCGGAGGGGATGAGGGTGCTCAGAAGCTTGCATCCCTGTCCCGGGCCTTTAAAGCACCGTGTCCAGGATGACAAATGTTGAAGAGTAAAAAGGAATACCTTGAGTAAGTAAGAGTGCAATATTGAAAGTAACAACAAAAAGCAAAGAAAGGTGACCAAAGACATGTGTTAGTTAAGTACTTTTCTTACTTAGGATTCATATGAATAATAATATGTAATCGGGACTAGATAATTACCTAAAGTGCGTGATTGTGTGTCTACATTTTCCCCCACTTTATGTTGGTGAGTGGAAAGCTAGGTAATATAAATTAGATAGAGATGCATACTTGATAACCATGTAGATCAATGTATCAAAGCATGTCGAGGGATTAGACAAAGCGTGGAATGATAAAAATGTGAAGCATGGATGCTAAGGAGGAAAAAGTGTAAAAAGTGATGATGAAAATGAACCTAGGGTGGAAATGCATGTGTAGATGTTGTGATGTGCTTGTTGTTGATGTCGATGTCATTGTTGATGTGTGTGATGCTGGTGTTGTTGACTACCACTTCCCATACAGACAAACCTACAAAAGAGAATCCAACAAGTTTTCAAATATACATGTATATGATAAAAGTGTGTAAGGAAAGTATGTGAATAATGTTGTAAAAATGTTGAAAATGAAAAAGGAACATGCGCACCTATTTGTGATGAGGAAAAGTGTTGAAAATATCTTATAGATGATGTCAACGCGTGATTTTTTGGGTGATCATATTCCGGTGTAATGGAAGAAGTGTAGGGAGAATTTTCTGTCTGTGTCGTTTGCTAACATTTAACTACTTCTGCTAGTTGTATAAAACACCACCGCAAATGGTGTGCATGTGATAAGGACTATTTTTTTCTGTAAAATCATTATGTATGGATTTTTATAGATTGTGTGGAACTACCAATCATTATATAATTGTCTCTTGGTCTCGTGCATCTAGGAAAGACCATTGTATTGTCCCTAGTCTCAAGCATCAAGGAAGGCCACTGTGCTAAGGACCTAATTATAATTTGAGCCCTATCTCGAAACTAAAAATTGTGATGTATCAGTGCATCGTGATGTGTAGTTGATTGCATTAAATAAATTATAAATTAAGTATGATAATTACACTCAAGTAAACTAAGTAATAAATAATAAAACCCTAATGTGAAAAGAAGGGTAAGATTCCTCAACTGATTCACCAAGTTCTGGAAAGTGCAAAGAGCTAGAAAATAGAGAAATGTGAAGCACTTGAATGGTCCACTAAAGCGTAGAAAATTGCGATTTGGAGAGGGAGGCTAGAATGAGATGCTTGGAGAGGGACATGGGCACCCGTGGGCACCCTAGGCTTGTTTATGGGTGCCTAGGTTTGCGAAAATTCTCAGAAACCTAAATTCGTAGGGTCACAATATGTTTGTTATTACTCACCTTTTATCACTACAAATTCACAAAATGATCATTCGAGTCACCTTTGAAAACCTGCAATGAAACATAAACTGCAAAACCCTCAAATAAACATCAAATCCTAAAAATAAAGATGCAAAATGAGGGGTTAGACTATCCTAGCCACCAAAATGGTGGACTTACAACTGAGCATTGCACTACATCTCAAACCCAATATAGTTATGTCTATGTGTGGAATCATGCCCTAGGTTGCTCTTGTGTCAATCGCATGTGGATAAGTGAGCAAGTAGCTAGATGTAGAATGTATTAAATGTGTGCATGGAATGGAATGAACTTCCCTTCTATGAAGTGTGATGTAGAAAACTAGCCCTTGTGTCCCTTGTGATGGAACTAGATAAATGTAATAGAGCTCTTAGATGCCTTGATGGATGCAACCTTAGGTGGTGATAGATACTTCTTAGTGTTTGGTCCCTTATTATGATCATATAACTTTATTATTATATGATTAATTCACTTGAATTTCGTAATTAACCTCGAGAAGGTTGACTAACAAAAAGATAAGATGCTCAAATGACTAGAAATGACCCAAAAAGTGAGAGTAAATTACAAAGGGGATAGGAGCACTCAAAGGGGATGAGGGCACTTGGCAAGGCTTGGTTTCCATGATGAAAAATGCCGAAGAGTAAAAAGGAAGACTTAGCTAAGAGTGAAAGATTAAAAGTAGCAATAGAAAACAAAGAAAGGTGGCCAAAGACATGGGTTAGTTAGTATTTTTCTTACTTAGGAATCATATGAATAATAGTATGTAATCATGACTATATAATTACCCAAAGTGTGTGATTATGTGTCTACACTTTCTTTTTTGACTGTTATAAAAATCTGATTGTTGATTTCAATTGTCATAAAATTTAGTTTCTGGTCTAAAATCAAAATTTAATAATCGTGGGGTTTATGTGATTTTCTCCTTTTTCGATTGAAGTCCCAATAATGGATATTACACCATCCCTTTTAGCTTAGGATTTGCTTTTACATCTCTTTCCTCATCTTTATCCCTGGTTCCTTGGATGTGTTAGTGTAGGTTATCTATAAAAGTAGTTTAGCAATAGGTTAATTAGTATTCCATGGATTCTCCCAACCCGTGAAACATAGGAAGGTGAAATTCTCTAGAGGTTTTTTTCAAGCTACAAGTCCCACAGTTGGTGACAGTCCCATGTTGGCCCAAAATTTTGGATTTCTTATCATTTGGGATAGGGTATAATTTTGAGCTCCAACGGCTTATGGCACGCTCGTTGGTACAAGTTTGATGAACTCTAGATCATTGCTACTAATTTTGGTGTGTAACTTAGTAGTTTCAACCTTTAGAGGTGTTTCTCTAACACATTTGGCAATTCATAAGTGTTAAATCTCCTAGTTTTAAGTTATTGAATTTTCCTCATTTCATGGTCTACTCATTACGAAAAGAGATAAATCAAGGCCCTATGCAGATATTCATAGACATTGCATTATACATCCAACAAGTTAGAGGAAGTGTGAAATCAAGAATAAGATCCTAAAAGCTTATAGGAATCGAGTTTGGGATCTTTTGGAGAGTTTTGATGTTGTCAACCTTCAAGTAGTGCCACGAAAAGAAAACAAGGAATCGGATCAAATGATGGTCATCGGATCACAAATTTTCCCCATGGATGACCTTATCCAAGGTAAACATGTCAAGATGGTTTTAAGACATTCCATCTCATATAATGAGTTCATTTGATTAGTGTTTGAGAATTACGAACAAGTAATTTAGTTCATCCAAAATGAGGTTGAATTCTCTTCTAGCTTGCAACCCAATTTGCAAGAAAGTTATGGTGATCAAATCATTTAGATGCGAACTAACAAGTTTCCAAAAGGGTTTGTAACTCTTGAGGATATCTTCAATCTTGATGATGAGATTACAAGACAAAATGAAAGCATATCTAAAAACTAAGAGGAGTGCAAACCAACCACCATTGCACAAGGTAAGGAGTTATTTCTTAGAAAGGTGTGTGATTAAGGCAAATAACAATTTTTATTTCTTTGTGTAAAAATTTTCATGGAACTATAAAGACCTTAAAGGTTTTGACCTTAGCTTTTCTCAACATGCAATTGATCTTGATTCCATAACCAATCCATTCAGATAGAAATAGAGACCAATGATCCCCAAGATTGAACCTCTCAAAAGAAAGGGCCAAAAATCTCATTAAGGAAAGAATTATATTCCCCATCAAGTATTCCTCTTGGGTGGCTAATTTGGTCCCTGTTAGGAAGAAAAATAGAAAAACCAGCTTTGTGTGGATTTCAAGGACTTGAACAAAGCCTCCTTGAAGGATCATTATCCTCTACCCTCCATGGAACAAATTTTACAAATTATAGCAAGAGTTGAAAGATTCTCTAACTTGATGGATACTGGTTTCAATCAAATAAAAGTTAGAGAAGAGGATCGATATAAGACCGCATTCACAACCAAGTGGGGAACATATGTGTATGAAAATATTCCCTTTGGTCTATCAAATGTGGGTGCCACATTTCAAAGAGAAATGGATATTGATTTTAAAGGATACATAAATGATTTCATCCTCATCTATTTGGATGATATCATAGTTTTCTCAAAGGAGAGAAAGTACCACATTAGTCATCTTGAGAAAATATTTGAAAGATGTAGAAAGTTTGGGGTATCTCTTAACCCTAAAAGTGTAATTTTATGCTTCCTCGAGGAAATATTTTGGGTCTTATTGTTTTTAAAATGGTATTGCCATCAACCATGAAAGAATATTTGTTATCATTTCTCTCTCCTTGCCTACTCACAAGAAGGCATTGCAATATTTCCTTGGTAAGATAAAATTTGTTAGGAAATTAATTCTTAACTTTGTGGGACCAGTCACGCCTATCACTCTAATGCTCAAGAAGGATTTAACTTTCAAATGGACCGTGAAAGGAAAAAAGTATTCACCAAGAGCAAATAGGATATTACTTAGGATCCCATGCTTATTAACCCAAACTATTCAAAGGATTTCATACTTTATGCATATGGGGATAATAACAACATCACCATGGTTTTGACTCGGAAGAATGATGAAATCTTGGAGCAACTGTAGCCTTTTCAATCAAATGCTAAAATATTTTGAGCTAAAGTATAGTCACTTAGAAAACTAGGTCTTCTCCATCTTATAGGATCTCAATAAATTTAAGAGCATGCTTACCGCTAGCCGTATCAAAGATTTAGTATCACATCCTAGTGTGATAGAATTCATTATGGGAATTGAAATTAGTGAAAAAGAGTTGGATGGGTGATCAAGATTATGGAATATGATGTGACCATCAAGGCCCCTAATTTTTGAGAGGAATGGAACTTTGTCAACAACTTTCCTTGGATGCCAAGGATAATCAAGAAGCCTCCTTATTCATGGAAGAAGAACAAGAAAAACCTCGAGCATCCAGTAGAACTTAGAGGCTCCTCAAGGAGAAGATCAAGTGAAATGTTCAAAATTTGCGCAACATAGAAATTTTGTAAGACATAAGAGGAAAAATTAGTCTCGACAACTAGATTAACATAATGACAAACTTATTAGCAATTGGAGGATACCCTTATGGTTTGAGCAAAGGAAAAAATACATCTAAGGTTGCAATCAATTCCTTATGCATTATTAGTGGGATTCTTTTCAAAAATAACCTTGAGGGGATGTTGTTGAGGTGTATTGAGGGAAAATAGTTGAACAAAGTCTTGTGAGAATCCCACAATGGTTCTTTGGTGGACACTTCTCTACCTAGGCCATGACGATGAAAATCATGAAGGTGGGATAATTTTGTCCACATTGTTCACGAGATGCACATCAATGAGTTAGAAAATGTCAAGATTGTGATTTCTTTATTGGTAAAAAGAGGATGGCATCACTCCCTCATATTCAGTGGATGAACCTTTTTCAATGGGGGCTTGATTTTATAGGTATGATTAATCCTCCATCAAACATGGGTCAAAATGGGTTTTGAAAGAAACAAACTACTTTACCATGTCGATAAAGGCCATACCGCTCAAGGAGGCTACTGATTCAGTCATCCTTGACTTCTTAGAAGGCATTGTAACAAGGTTTTGGGTTCCCGAACCATCATCTCGAGATAATGCTAAAACCTTCCCAAGATTTAGGATATTTGATTGGGCTCTCAAACATGGTGTATATTTGAAGACTTCCTCCAACTACTACCCGTAAAGTGATGGCTTGGCGGAATACACTAACAAGAATATGATCAGAATCATGAAAAGGACTATGGAATTCAATCAAAGGAAGGGGGACATAAAGGTGAGAAATGATCTTTGGGCTGATAGAATCACATCAAAAGGGAAATTGGCAATTCTCCTTTCAAACTTGTATATGGTAGAGAAGTCAATATTCCCTTATCTCTTGAGTTGCCTTCATTAGAGTTGGCCCAATAATTAGAATTTGAGGGATAAGATCAAAGAGAAATCAGAATGGTGGAGTTGGTTTAACTTGAAGAATTAAGGTAAACCACCATGATCAGGTTAGAAAAGCATCATAGGTCAACCAATTAGTGGTTTGACAAAAATCTAAGCAATATGCTTTCAAGGAAGTTGATCTAGTCCTGAAATGGGATGCGAGCAAAGAGTTAAACTAGGGTAGCACTCCAAGTTTGATGAAATTTGGAGTGGGCATCATATCTACCTACAAATAGGCTAACTCTTTCGAGTTATCCAATATTGATGGAGAAGCATTGTAAATCCCAGTCAATGGGATTCATCTTAAACATTTCCATTAAGTCTGTATATTGCATCTTGTAAATACTTATGTGTTTTGTGTTTTATTGTTGGAGGTTCCCTCCTTTTGTTGTGTGTTGATCACTAGTTGTGTTTATTTCCTTCACCTAATGGTGGTCATCTTTATTTGTAATAAGTTCATGTGTACCCTCTACACATTTCATTTGAAACAAATATGATCTTCCTTTTGTACATATTTTTTTGTAGCCCCTTGTAGCCATACACAATTCAAATTTCAAATTAGGTTTGATGGTAAAATAAGATAGTTGGAGTATTCCAAGTCTTATTGAGCTTCACATATCAACTTTAGTGCGGTGTTAAGTTCTATGTGGATCTAGGACATAGGTTTTAAGGGATGAGATCAATTTTATTCAAGGTTATGCTTGACTCGTGACCAAAGGATTCTCAAGGCTATTGTTCTTCATTATCTCGTAGGCAGATCTCCCTTGGAGATCACCAAACTATTGTCCAAAATTACACCTCATGTAATATTGAGTAACTCATCAAAATGGGCTTAGCAATTTTTTGCTTAGAAAATCCACATGACACTAAGTTAACATTCACGAAGTGTTAAAATGGAGTGTTCACATGGGTTCTCCTAACTCTTCAAATAAAGGAAGGAGTGTTAAATGACTAAGGATGGAAATTTTCAAGTGTCATGTTACAAAGGAAACTCCACTCATCACTCGGTGCATATGGAAATCCACGGATCAAAGAAAAATTATTAAAAGCGTGCAAAAGGATTAAGTGAAAGTCACACCTAATTCAAAAAACTAGATGACTAACCACCTCAACAAAAAAATTTAATGAAGTGTGATGGTGTCTATGTAGTGTAATGGAATGCAATTGAATCAAGGTGTCATGTTGGTAGTTGGATCCTTTCATATGGCACCTATGCTTGTATTGCAAGTCAACACTGGAAGAAAAATGGCATCCATGCTTGTTGACAAGTTTTTAGGGGTTGGTACTCTAGAATGGCAATCCTCCCTTTCATATTATCTTTCCCTCTCTTTCCACCATGATTTCTATAAATGTAAGCTCTCACACACATTGAAAGGTTTATTCTCCTACTTCTTCCTTGGTTTAATTTGGAGTTTCACTCTTGTGAACTCAAAATTTCATGATTTCAACCTATGTAACATATGAATGGAGGTTCTCTTGCCTTGGTTATTATGTGTGTAAACCATTACGCATTGACTAATGTATGTGTCTCTTATTTCTTTCATCAAAATGTCCTTTTTGGTGTGAATATCTCGCCCTCTTGTGTATTTAACATCATTTCTAGTTCATTGCATTGGAGTTTTGTGCATTTCACATGATTTTCATATGCAAAATTGCATATGTGTCACTTAGAATTGGAGAACCTCTAGTTTTAAATTTGGTGTTATCACCACCCCTTGTAGCTTTCTTTTGCATCTCTTTCCTCCTCTTTCTCCCTATTTTCTTGGATGTGTTAGTGTAGGTTACCTTTAAGATAATTTTTAGAAATGGGTTAATTGGTGTTCCATGTATTCTCCTAACCTACGAAATAGAGGAAGCTAAACTTATATAGAGGCCTATCTCAATCAGCAAGCCCACACTTGGAGACAATCACAAGTTGGCCCAAAGTTATGTATATCCTATGATTCAAACTAGGGTAAAATTTTGAGCTCTAATAGTTCATAGCACTTTGGGAGGTTTTTGTCCCCTTGCACTTGTCCCTAAGGTGAAAAGGAACATTGGGGACACAAAAGTGTTCTCCCCCATGAGGTCTCTCTTCACCGTGTAACTTACAAATCATCACTAGGAATCACTAGAAGCTATGCAAACTTGCATTTTCTCAAACCACTTCTCCTCTCCTCATGTTACCACGACCCATGTCACATTTTTCAGCTAGTGGTGTCCCTTCACATTGTCCCGATAGAAAAGGGACATGAGGGAAATGAAAATGCACTCCTCCCACCCCGTTTAGCCCCCAAACATGTGAAAGACCATATTACAGCCCCGAAGCCATTTTCAGCACCTTGCATCTCCCTCACACTACACCACAACCTGCCACTTGTCAACATTAGGTGTAAAGCATACTTTATTTCCCCTCTTGCCCCCTTGCACCTCTTGTCCCATATTTTAAGGGTGTAACCACATGTCAACCACCATTCAACCTGGTTTGGCACTGTCGAGTTAAAAGTGATTCAAATTTTACAAAGTGAATGTAATGAACTTCAAAACCAAAACACTTAACCATTATTTCATGTTTTCAAATGTTTTTCCCCAAAACTCCATTTTTCCTAGTGATACTGATTGACATTTTATAGAATCCTAAAGATCAAAATTGAAGTTTGCTCATATTGTAGACACAAAATTGGGTCACACTCCCTTGGTCCCTCGACAAAATAACCAACTCGAATACAATCACCTAACCATGGCCCCTTTCACCCCACTCTAATATTAATTTAATTAATTAAATTAAATTAATTCATGATCTCATAATATCTATTATTTAAAATATCCTAATTGGATAATGCCCACCATCCACCTCACCTATACACCTCATCTAGACACCTCACCCTAAGACCTATTCTTAGTATGTTGCCATAACTAACTAATACCTACCTAAACCCTAAAAATCAAAGCCTACATTCCCTCCAACCACATTCCCGCCCGTTAGAAAGGAATCTTCCATTCTAATCTATAGAAGAAAATGAACAAGATCTAAGAAAATCAAGAGGATCTCGCTTAGTTTAGTAAACCTAGGAAATCCCACTGCCCTAACCAATGCCGATTACCCTAAACCGCCGCCGGTCAACCGGATCCATTGTCGGTTACCATTTAATCCCCAAAACAACCTTATTTCTAGGTTGACACATTTTCTAAGAGAAAAAGATGAAACCATAGCTGCATGCAAGCAGAACCAACATTTGTACACGCATCAAAGCATCTACAACCAACACCAGAAGTAATCATAGAGCCACTTGCATTCACGGGAGCATCCGGGAAGTGCCATCACCACACCAAAGCTCCATCCATTTGACCAACTGTCATTTCCAACTAGACATCAAGATCATACAATAGTAAGTGTTTTGTTAACTAACACTTGTCCATTGTCATTTTAGTAGACTCTTTTACTTTTGTTATTAGTTTCTACTTGCATTCCCATTCACCCATCATTTACCTTCATAAAAACTTGATCAATCTTTCACCCATACCATTAAACTACCCATACCCTACTGATAACTATCCCTGAGCACACCTAAGACCCACACGGACCTCACCATTTCCCTTTCCATTTCCATTTAGCCTCAGATCTGTCACCCCACCAAGTTTTTATTAAGTTTCATGTACCTCGACCATACCAATGCCGGTTACCCTGACCGTCCCGGTTAACCTAAACCAACACCGGTCATACCAGACTAACGTCGGTCTCTATGTGTTTTTCTCCTCAGACCAAGAATAAAGCTTAAAACCTCTACCAAATACCAAAAATAGCCTAGAACCAGACCTTGACCGGTTCCGATGTCTGACAAAGACCTTGACCTTTAGATTCAAGCATAGCTTAGCCTATTGTGAATGAATTTTCTTATTGTATTCGAATGAGATACCTAAATCATTTTAACTATAGTAGGATTTCCTTTATTGTTAACATTGAGTTGTTTTAAACAGTGGATTGATAGTCATCTAGGGAGTATCACACTTCTTGGATCTAGCATACGCTAGGCAGTCCACTGCATATACTATTTAACTTTTATTTGGTGGTTTTGTTTTCTATTTCAGGTAGTTCCTCCTAGCCAAAAGGAAGCTCTCACGATCAACTGTGGATCAAGAAGTCATATGCGCATAACAACCTACAACCAACATTTTAACAGGTATTCCTCCTAGCCCTTTACCCTTATTTGTTTCATCGATATTCAAAGAAACACTCTAGAATGAGGTGAAACATTTTGGCATGCCTGGTGGGACCCATTAGGGTTCTTTGCATTTCTTCATTTCTAGGTGAAAAGTTGCATGTTTGTTTCCTTTCTAAAAGGTTCTCACATTAAAATTTCTCCCCTAGAATCTTCTTCTTCTATTGTCTAAGAGCAATCATATTTTGGTGCTTTAAAATGAACATTTCTTTCCTTTCATTGGTATCACATTAGTGAAAGAGCATCCCTTCTCTTGTTCATCCTTTTGTGTCATCGAATTCAATATTTTGATTTGGGTTTAAAAATCATTTCAGTTCATTCTACTTTTCTGCATTAGCTCACATTAACTGAGGGCAACCTATATGTTGGAAGTCATTCCCAGCTGATGGTTGAAAAATGAATCATAGAAAGCACATCTTATCTCTCTCTCTCTCTGTGTGTCTTACCAAACGGTAAAATTCAAAAATATACACATTCTTAAACGACATCTTTCCTGGGAACACCTATCAATGATCACATTGATCAGAGGATTGGTAGGTACTCCCCAGCTAGCTACTTCTATCGAGTCATACTTCAGAAGATGACCTACCCCTGCCATAACATACCTGAAACCTCTCCCTTTAGATATCTTCTTCGTAGGAAGCCTTCCTCACCAAAAATTCTATTCTAAAGTTCATGATTCAGTCCTTAATAGCATAAGTTGAAAAAACATAATAGAAAAAGCACTTTTAGGATCGTATTTTTCTTAGTGTTTCTACTTGGCTTGCATTTTGAGGTGAGAGGACACGTTCTTCATCTTTTCATTTCTCCTTGCATGCTCCTCATCATAGTTGGTGTATTCCAGCTTCATCTGAGTGTGCCTGGACCCTATTTTTATCATTCTCAAAATTTTGGGTCTGATTTTGCATCTGATTTTAACTCACAACCACATTTTCTTCATCTCTGTTTCAAATTCATAGTAATGCAGCAGTGTTAGTCGAAGCGCCGTCGTCGGTTACCCTTTAACCATCATCAGCTTTTACACAACAACAAAGCGTTGGTTTACTGTTCTTTTGGTTAACCTACCCAAAAGGACACCTTCTTCACCTTCTTTACTATTCAGAGTCTCTGTCACTCTCATCATATTCATTATCTTGAAAAATTCATCAAGCATCTTATCTACTTAGCAGATTGTTAGCCTTTTGCCTTGTCTTGACAAACTATCCATTTTCCACAGTGACCGACCGTGGTTACCTGTGACAGGTCGTTTACCCTAACCGGCATTGGTTATCCTGTTCAAATTTCTAGCTGACATTTTATACCAAATCCACCTACCACCACCTATTTTTCCTATCTTTGTTGTATTTTTGTGTCATTTACAGAAAGTAGTCCTACCACGTCACTACTTATCTACATGGTGCTGACACGTAGCTAGGAAAATGCCCTCATATTCCATGCTAGTTGTCAACCACTCCCATCTAGCCCTTATCACCCATGGCCACCTTCAAATTTGTGTCTTTATCACCCATGGATCCTACCCAACTCATCACCTAAACCTTACACCAAATTTACTAATTCCTCAAGAGAAAAGGAGGAAAGTTGGCTATTTTACTAAAAATAGCCCACTTTGACTTAACGATATCGGTTCTACTCGACCGCCGTCCAGTCGATTACGTAACCACCATCGGTTCCTGTAAATGACCTCCCCGACCAAAAACAAAGGATCGAAAAAATTCATTGGAAAGATCGGGAATTCACTTGGCGAGTAGAGACAAGTGAAGGAAAGAAAAGAGTTTTGAGAGAAGGACATCAAGCCCAAGCTACAGTTGAGTACCAGAGCCGGTGACACTCATCCAAGCATTGGGAGAGAAGATAGCTCATCTTTGATTGTCGAGATCATCCTTCACGAGCCTGCCTTCGTCATCACAGTCCTTGGCCTGTATCTTCATCAGGAACTAGTAAGTAGTATCTTGTATGTTCTTTTAATAACATTTCTTGAACTTCTGAATCACAGCAATTATAAGTCTATTCCTAGATCTACTACCCGGTAACACCCTACATCTAACTGTCATTCCTCTACCCGTACATTGCCCCAAGAACAGCCCCCATACTCTCTGAGTCTTCTCCATCACCCCATTACCTATCCCCAATCATTTACCAGCCTTATAAACACCATAGACACCTTATAGCCAACCTTCACTAAAAGCCCCTAAACCCACTTTGCCCCCACTGGATATCGGTTATCGAAACCGATCCGGTGACAGTGGCCAACATCGGTCTTTGTGATTCAAAACCAAAACCAGCCTTTCCTCTATTGTTTTAACGAGGTAATTAAATTGTAATTTTTTGCAATAATTTGTGTTAATTCATATTAGCGGAGAGGCTGACCACCTTGAAAGGAAGTTTAATATTTCTGGGCCTAAGGCGAGTTCCCTCATTTATTGTCTAACTATAATCTGGTGGTCTTGCATTCTTATTCACGAGGTAGTCCTTCCCAGGACAAAAGGAGTTCTTCGCAATCGATCGATCTCTCTCTACGGTACGCGCACACCCTCCCAAACATTCAACAGGTATTCCTCCTAGCCCTAACCCTTATCTGTTTCTCAAGAGAATGAAAGGATAGAAGCAACTCTATTCAAGAATGGAAACATTCTGTGTGAAACATTTTGGCACGCCCGGTGGGACCCATTTCGGGTTTCTTTCTTTCTTGCTTGCTTTCATATAGGGAGCATACTTGCTATTTGTTTCTACTAAATATTCACAAGATATTTTGTTATTTTGGTAAAAGAATTTGTCTTGCTTTCACATCTTTGCATTAGTGAAAGTCATCTCCTTTGCTTCATCGAATATCATTTTCGATTTGGGTTTAAAACACGTGCATCACATTCTTGCTTGTTGTTTTCAATTCTAGTGAACATAGATTAAGTAACAGGTCGTACACGTGGGGGTGATATCCACGGTATTGACAAGAAATTAATCTTACTTTCACTGCACAACACATACCAAATCACGTCATAATCAACACAACAGCTCAAACATCCCCCTTTTCCGGTATTCCTCGCCCGATTGAGGTAACCTTATAAGCCAAAACAAACTTGACATTTCCCCTAAGTCTTTTGTTTAGGATTGACATCATCTTGCGTCTAAGGCATAAGCCCACAATAATTAAAACTAATCCTAGGGTTAGTCTCTTGATTTGCTTGTGCATCTTGCTTGTTTTTAGTTACTGTTTTCTGTCATACACTACTTGTTTTAGTGATCACTTGAGAACAATTTGGTAGGATATACTAAGCATTGTTAACCCCAAATCATGACTCCTTACTGACTTCTTACACGGTCCTATTATACCGACATCGGTTAAGCTAAGGCCCGGCGCATTTCTGATCTAACCGACATCGGTTATCGAGACCGATATCGGTTCTTGTCTTTCGAGTTCCGACAAACCGTGACCTACCAATTCCAACATTTTGTGGTTGTTTACATTCTGATAGACAAATCCCTTTGTGTACTCTTGTCCATGGTTGTTATCACTCGAAACAAGCCGCATGACCATGGTTTCACATGCATTCCGTGCCTTTGCTGAATCACCCCCTTCACATTCTATAGGGAATCCTACGGACACGGTGAGGTTCCCAAAATCCTGTAGGAGATAAGGAATTTGTGAAATTTTTGGATGCTAATCCTAGCTGTTTGTCTGATACTATTTGTCTCATACCCACTGACCGTACACCCGACGGTCAGCTCCTTGTTGGTATGCCTATTAGTATAGCTTGCTCATTTAGCTCCTTCTCCACCTAATAACTCCGCCTTACCTTCTTCATCCTTAGCCCCGTCTCGACTCGGTGGCTTGGAGGTTCATACGGCACAGATTGGCTTTCCTTTGGTTAATCTGGGGCCCCACATATCATTACCGCCGATGTTGCTCCTACCCTCTCTCTCTCAGTTGCCCCTTTCATAACTTGCTCTCTGCCACCTATCCACATGAGCTTTCCTTCTCAAGCTCCGCCCACCTTTTCATTTCCACACACTTATCCGGTGGCTTCGACACCTTATATAGGACATCCCTATTCGGCCGCCTCAACATATTCATCCTCAATACCTTATCAACATTTAACCCCACCATTGTCTAGTGGAGGCCCTTGGCCCAATCCTCCACCTTTTACAACAACCGCACCATCATCTCATCCAACCACTGATTTCATCAAACAAATGATGGACAAGATGCAAAATCTGGAGGCTTCTATTTAGGAAGCCGTAGCACACGACTGACATACTGAGCAAGTTTGTGGGAGCCTATTCATCCTTTGTCCCCCTTCATTCATATCCTCCTCGATAGGAATTACCAAAATTCACTCGTTTTAATAGTAAGGAGGATCCTCAACAACACTTGCGATCATTTAGACATGCCTGTTATCTGATTGCTCATGACGATGCCTTACTACTCCGCACCTTTCCCATGTCCTTATCAGGACCCACCTTGGAGTGGTACAGTGCTTTAACCCAGCACTCAATCTTCTCTTTTAACCAATTAGCCCAATCTTTCTTGGATCATTTCTCCATTAATATTGCTAAGAAAGTATCTATCACCGACCTCTATGCCGTCGACAATTTGAAGACGAATCTATCGCAGATTTCATTGGACGATGGCGGGGCCTCATCAACCAACTTACTTATGCCTTGCCTCAGGCCGAACTCATCGAACTCTTTACGGGCGGGCTGCTGCTAAGCTAAGCATTTCTCCTACCCTCCAAATTCAAACTTTCCGCACCTTTGATGAGGCCTTTACTATGGCTCAGAAACTAGAAATTCGAGCCTTAGAGGAAGAGAAATTGCGGTTGCGCAACAAAAACCCTAATTTCCGAACCCAAGACTCCACCAACAAACCCAACACCACCAATTCTCATGCATCGAATTGCTTGAAATCAAAAGGAGCTGTACACGCGGTGATGGTCAAATCCCAAGCACCATCTCAGTACCCCGCCAAAAACCACCTATAAGTATAAAGCCGAGCCCATCAACTACACTCCCTTGGGAGAAACTTATGGTGTGATTTTGGACAAATTACTCAAAGCAGGAGCTATCACCTTGCCTCTGTTAAACCTCACTCGGGTTTGATTCCACCCATGTTTATACCTTCTTGGTACAAAGAAAATGACTTATGTAACTTCCACCGCGTGAAGGGACACAGTCACGAAAACTGTAAGATGTTGAAAAATATAGTGCAGGAAATGGTTGATGCAGGGGATATAACCCTCGATAATCCTAATGCCCCCGCTAACCGAAATTTGAAAATCTTCAACAAACCATTCCCGAACCACTCATCTAACGATACTTAACATAAACCAAGATATCTTAGCCGAGGAGAGTGTTCATGAAATCCATGCGGTCTTCGACTCCCAACCAAAAGCTTCTATCGAGAAAATTCTGAATCAAGCCTCTTCACTAACGCAGGGACCCGAACCCCCTTCACCACCATCAAGACAAGATGAAATCCTTGCCATTCCTTTACCCATAAAGGAATTAACCACCCAGAATTCTCTTCTCATAGATGAGTCTTCTTACACCACATCCCTGCAAGATTGTGAGCGGATGTTATCTAGCTTATCTATTTCCCAAACATCTCCTTATCACTCTTGCTATAAAAGAGGAAGGCTCGCCACTGTTTCTATCATCCTTAGAAGAGAAACCCCTCGAACCAACATCACCACATTCTTTAATCATGACGGATCCCCTCAAACATGCCCTTCTACCTATTAGTTCTTCATCGCCTAAATCTTTTCAGTGACCGGTTGACCTCTTAACACCCATTGATACAGAGACTCATTTACCCCTGTATCACACCCACAGTGGACCGGAATTACAACCCACCTCTCTTCCATACAAAATTCCTATTCACACGTGAAGATTGTCATCCCTCAGAAGATAGACGAGTCCTATGGGAGCGTTTGAGTACACCATGCTCTACTCAGATGCAGATGACCGATCCAGACACCTCTACCATATACCCGCGGTGTTTACAAAAACTCAAAATGCCTATGTCCTCATCTTCACCCCCTCATCTCTACCGAATACCTCATCCACCTCTATTAACCTAACCAAACCTTCCCCTATGCTTGGGACTCCACCAATACCCAGTTTAACACACCCACCTAAACGGTTAGATTTATCAAAAATAAATTTGTCCATCCACCTAGAGAGAAACCCAATCTCCTCAAGTCAATCTATGCCTGCCTCTGTCACAACTAAAACCCTCGTCATCACCTACCTTCTATATTGGGACCTCACCCCTCCACCTTGCCTCAATACATCATACCTCCTGCGTTTTCTTTAAGCGACCTGCACCTTCTACACCCATCTGAGAGATCCTGTCTGTCCCCTATCGACCCTAAACAAACTCCATCATCAAAGGATTTGTTTGCTGTCACTCCTCTTTCTCCGTGGTTATTTCCTGCTACCACATCATCGTGGCCTCCTCATCATCTAACCAGCTAAACATAACTTTACTGCACTTGAAGAAGCCACGTTTAGTTAAATCCAATTATCAAAACCCCTTGTCTAAACCACCACCCATACGAACCAACCATACCCAAACATTACCAAAACCCACCCAATCAATAGCCTCATCTTCCTCTGACTTTGACCCACTCAAAGGATCTTATGCCAAGATCCTTGATATGTTGGTGGAGAATGCGACCATTTCCCTACCCCCACTTAGACCCTATGATCCATCTAAACCTCGACCTATAGGTTATGATGAGTCTAAAATCTGTGCTTACCACCGCACACCAGGACATGATGTAGAGGGATGCAAAGCTTTGAAAGCCATACTTCGTCAGTCACCTCTCTCGGATAGAAAGGTTAAGAAAGACAACTTACGAAGGGAGAAACCTTTAGCTTCAATCTCCTCTCCTATACCACTTGTCCCCGCCTCACCAAGATCTATCATTATTACAACCCCACCTCTCGAAGACCATGACTTATCCCTACTACTCTTCCTCCTCTCGTGTTCACGAGATCAACATGATTAGTGTTGCTACTCGAGGAAGAAAAACAATGGGAAAGCTAAAGAAAGCACACCTACGGCCTCTCTTTCATCCACCATCCCGATCGCACCACCACCTAAAGTGGTTATTCGTGGACCTGCCTACCCCGTCTCTGATGGAGTTGCCCACCGAACCATGATCAAACAACTTCACCAATCACCTGTAAAAATGACGTTGTATGATCTCGTTCAAACTTCTGAATCTCATCGACAAGCTCTCGTTGAAATCCTTGAGGATAGAGGTCTTACCTAATGAAACCTTTCCCGTTACCTCCATCTTAACACCTGACCCATGTTGCTTCTCTCACCAAACAATCTATCTACCACTTTCCGTCCATGCAAGAAACCGGCTGCTTTTGTCGGTTTCTCGAAGATGAAATTGTTGACTTTGGTGCGAGAAGATCTGACCTACGCTCTTTTCATCTCAGCTTACGTCGGGACATCCAGTGCGTGTGTGTTATGATTGATGGGGTGCTTAGCCTAAACATCATCTCTTCAAAAGCCTTCCAACAAATGAATATCCCCTCTAGTTGCATGTGTGCCAACCCCACCATGTTACGTTCATTCAATGATCTATTATTACTTCTACCTTAGGCCTTGTGATCCTTAACATTCGTGTAGGGCCACGTACCTTACCGAACTCTTCTATGTCCTTGAGGGAGAATTCAATACAACATGTTGTTAGGCCGCCCTTGGATCCGGGCTATGGGATGCGTTCCCTCCACCTTACATAGATGCATAAAATTTGAGTATGAGGGGAAGTCCTACACCGTAAAAGCTGATGCTCCCCCCTTCAAAACCTGCAATATGTTATATCGCCCTAATGATGTGCTTGTACCAGTCAAGACACCCATTCATCCAACCCAACCATCTACTTCAACCACACCTCAACCATCCATCTCAACCACACCTACACCTTCAACCAATGAAACCGCCTCCGCCAATTCCACTTCCTTTCCCACGGACAACATCCCAACCTCAGATCCCTTAGTTGATGTTTTTCAATGCCTTACGCTGGGGGAGTATCACCTATATAATGTTAGCACTTTCCATACCCCACAGGAGTATGGACAGTTACATGCGCATCCTACCTATGACCGTCGTGTGGGGGAAGTAATCTCCTACGGACCACCTAATTGCCGCACCAACCTAACGTATGGGGGTGTCGATACATCCTCTGTCACCCCTGAACCTCCCCTTGGTGTGGTTCCCTTCCAATCTGATTTTCAATATTTAACTAATCGTCATTTCGCTCTCACCTTCCTGACGCGCTGTGCTTGGAAGGGCTTCGGTTTCGGTCTTTATGAACAAGGCCGACATACGATCATTCCCATTACTACACGCAAACACAAAGATCGTCAGTGGTCTTGGATTCTCTAAACCACCTACACCAAAAACACCGCATATCCGTTGTATCCAGGAAGATGATGAAGTCACCCCTTCCGAACCATCATCACCCATTTTGCCATCGTCACCCCTGAGTCGATAGACCCTGAATCTATCCCTCCTAACTTTTTTTTTTTTTTTCATAAACGCTATCTTCTGGGTCCTCTCACTTATCAACGTGATAATGAAGACCCATCTTCTCTTCCCCTTCTGTATCCAGACATGATCGAAGAGGACTCACCTTGATTAATGTTGTTGAGTGCGGGATGGCGACTCCATCCTCACTTACCTTGGTGCGGATGACTCTTATATTCAACGCGCCTTGCCATCTGACACTCAAACCATGTTGAATGAGTCGACTATAGAAATCAACATCCACACCGAGGATGATCCTCACATTGTGAAGATCGGACAATCTCTTACCGCATCAGAACAAACTGCCTTCACTACCTTCCTCCGTGCCCACAACCAAGCTTTCGCTTGGTCCTCTGTTGACATGCGGGAATTGATCGACATTGCTTTGTCCATAACATTACCCTAAAACCCGAGGCCAAACCAGTTAAATGAAAGCGAGAAAAATGCATCCACGCATTGCCCTCTTGGTCAAAGAAGAGCTTCAACGACTCCTTTCTGTTTCCTTCATCTTACCTATTGACTATCCTCAATGGATCTCTAACATCGTACCTGTTACTAAAGCAACGGGGGGACTTCGGATATGTATGGATTTTCGGGACCTTAACCTCGCTTTCCGAAGGATGACTTCCCCCTCCCAAGTATTGATCAACTTGTTGATCTCACTGCGGGCCATGAGATGCTTTCTCTCATGGATGGCTTCTCGGGATACAATCAAATTTTGGTAGCCCGGCCGATCAACATAAAACTGCCTTCATAACTCCTTGGGGAACCTTCTGTTATCGTGTCATGCCGTTTGGCCTTAAGAATGCTGGTGCGACCTATCAGTGGGCTATGACTTACATTTTCATGACATTATGCACACTATCCTTGAGGATTATGTCGATGATCTTCTTGGAAAATCTAAACATCGCAGTGAACATCTCGATGTTTTAACCATTATTTTCGATCGCCTGTTACAATATTGTGTTCGTCTTCGACCAAAGAAATGTGTCTTTGGTGTCCTTTCGAGAGAAAACTCCTTGGTTTTATTGTCTCTTTGCGTGGCATCGAGGTCGATCCAGCTAAAGTCAAAGCTATCCTAGAGATGCCCCCACCTACTAACCTCAAACAATTACGTAGTTTGCAAGGTAAACTCCAATCTATCCGGCGTTTCATCTCACAACTCTCGGATCGATGTCAACCTTTCCATCATCTCCTTAAAAAGGACATTTCTTTTGATGGGCGAAGAGTGCCACCAAGCCTTTGAAGCTCTTAAAGCCTATCTCTTGCAGCCACTAGTGCTTATCCCACCTCAGGACGATCGCCCTTTCTACCTTTACCTTTCGCCACCGACCATGCTGTAGGAGCCATGCTCACACATCGTGACTCGAGCATCGAGAACAAGCCGTTTATTATATAAGTCGTACTCTGGTGGATTATGAGACTAGGTATACACATGTAGAAAAGTTGTGCCTAGCCCTATCATTCGTGGCCACCAAACTCGACATTACCTCCTGAATCACAAAACTTTTGTCATCACCAACACGGACCCCATCCATTATATGTATGCCAAACCTCATCTAAACCAACGCATCGCCCGATGGCTTATGCTCCTTGCCGACCTCGACCTTGAATTTGTACACCAGAAATCAATCAAAGGACAAACTATCGCTTGAGACCAACTCGCGGAAGCCCCTTTGCACGGGGAGCAATTTACCAATTTTAATTTCCTGACGAACTCATCGCCACTCTTTCACTCGGTGAGGAGTCGTATCAATGACCCTCTTCTTGATGGATCCAAATGCCGTAGCGCGGCGGAGAGGGCGGCGTTGTTCTCATTCCTCTTGGCCTTTGAGCCCTATGCCTCTTTCATTCGGCTCGATTTCCCTGCACTAATAATACGAGTGGAATACGAGGCCCTTGTTTTGGGTCTCGGGTTGCGTTACACTTAGGTGTAAAATCTATTAATATTTTGGTGACTCTCGATTGGTAGTCAATCAAGTTATGGGCATCTACCAATGTAAAAATGAGGAACTTCAAAAGTACAAACATTACGTGGATTCACTTTTGACCTTATTTACTCATTATTCTATCAAACCATTCCCGCTCCACTAACAAATTTGTGGATACTATGGCTTGCTTAGCCTCGCAAATTCTGCCTCACCACTAAATGACTCGACATATTCGTCTTGGTCAACAACTCTTTGCCCCATCTTACTCGCCCCGGATGTTTGTATGATAAATAATGTGTCTGCTAATTCACGAGGATACAGTATCACCAATTTTACGACTACCTTACAACCTCTGTTCTCCCCACGACCTTACTAGTAATGGAAACGTGCTTTTCTTAAAAGTGTTTCTCGTTATGTCATCATGGGGGGACTCCTCTATAAACGTGGCTTTGATGGCATCCTCCTTCGATGTCTAACCGGCGCGGAGGTCACCTATACCATCCAACAAGTCCATGACGGTATTTGTGGTGGACATTTTAGTGGCCTTGCCGTGGCCAAACGGATCCTTCACCTAGGCTATTATTGGCCTACTCTTAATAACGACTACTATGAATATGTTAAGCGTTGTGTTATGTGTCAACAACATGCCAACCTTCAACATACTCCTAGCCATCCGCTACAGGTCGCACGAGATCTTTGGCCTTTCTCATAATGGGGTTTAGACCTTATTGGTGAAATTCACCCGCCCTCTTCGCAACGTCACCGTTGGATAATCACAGCAACTGAATATTACACTAAATGGGTGGAGGCCATTCCACTCATTTCAACCAAAAAAGAAAAAATCGTAGAATTCATTAACCATCACATTATTGTCGTTTTGGTGTTCCTCATCGCCTGATAACAGATAATGGAAAATATTTCAAAAATAAGTTGTTACAAGACCTTTGTGACAACTTTGGTATCAAACTTAGCTTCTCATCACCTTACTATCCACAAGCAAATGGTCAAGCCGAATCTTCTAACAAAACCTAACCAAAATTCTCATGAAAATTGTTAATGATTAAGGAAAAATTGGCTGATCACATCCCCTTTGCCCTTTGGGCTTATCGGACTAGCATTCGTACCTCCACTAATGCCACCCCATTTTCTTTGGTATATGGTACCGAGGTGTCTTGCCTCTCGAAGTACAAATACCCTCCTAAGAATATCTCTTGAGGATATTCTCACCAATGATGATTTCCGCCAAGAGCGGTTAGCCCAATTGGAGCTTCTTGACGGCGTCGTCTTACGGCTCTTGACCACCTTCAAATCTATCAAAAAGCGCATCAAGCGTGCTTATGATAAGTGACTTCATGAGCGTACCTTTAAGGTTGGTGATCTTGTCCTCAAAGAGAATCAACATGTAACCAAACTAGAAAAAAGCAAACGTGGAAAATTTGCTCCAAATTGGATTGGGCCTTACATTATCACTCACACTTATGGATCAGGCACTTATCGTTTAGCTTCGCTTAATGGTAAACTGAGCTGAACCCCTTAATGCCTTGCATCTCGACCATTCTACTATTGAATTTAGTGTTATATCACTTCTTATCTACCTTGCGCTCGTCCCTTGAGCTCATTTACCACCTCATACACTTTGTTTCATGCATCTCAAAATCGAATCAAGCTCACATGGTTTGGTCATCACCTCCCCTTAAAGATGCCTTCCCCTTTTTAGTCTAGTCCATGACTTAAAAGTATCAAAATAACACGTTCTCAATTATACGCTTATGGGATATTCTTGAGTCAAACTTCCTACAAAACTAGATGCTTCATGCCAAACGGACATCTAGACCTCTAAAGTTATACATAGACTACTCCCTCGAAGGACAGCTATGTGCAAAGCCACTTCTACTATTATAAATAGACTGCTCCCCCGAAGGACAGCTATACACAAAAACCACATCTGCTACTATAAATAGACTGCTCCCTTGAAGGACAGCTATACAAAGTCAGCCTTTATCAGAAGCTTCTCGCATTGATCAGCTTCGTGAAGAGCTCAAGAACAACAAAATGCATATCCCCTATGGACTTCCCGCATCGATCAGTCTATATCCAGAAAAGTAAAAATAGTATTCCACAGCACTTTTGAGTCATGGACTTGTCTATTTAGGTTTGGTTCTCTTTAGTCAGCATAATCACCTTATAACAAGTTCTCTGTGCCCTAGCTCTACCAGCCACCTCACTTCACCATTTGTCAAAACAACAAAACTCAAGGGACGTGACGTATATCCGATATATTGTGATTATACGACTCTTTTCACCTATCGACTTCTCACCTATGCAAGGCACCTAGGGATTCAAGCTCATCCTACGTTAATAAGTGGTTTGTTTAGCTCTTCTCAACTACGGGACACTTTTGCCTCTTTTACTCGAATCTAGGATTGTGTGTTGACCTTAATCAGGACACGATTCCCTACTACTTGGGTAAGCTAACTTTCGTTTCACCTATACCTACACCAACATCGCCAGTCCCTTACCAACACCAACAACGTTACCCTACCAATATCAATATTTTTACCAGCCCACAAATTGCCTAACTATAACCAAATTGCCTGAATTCACCTCTCCCTGGTCCTAAGGGAGAACTACATCGATCACGAGGCCCCCCTCCTTGCTTTGTGAAAAATGGGCTATGTAGGCAGCACTTAGGAGACATGGGGTCTCCCAAGGTTAGCTCGACCATCCCCTACCATAACCTATCATGTGTGGTAAATATAAATCTTTTTGTGTATTTCTATTTGATCACATTCATCTTTATCTTTTTTTTTAAAACAAAACATTCAAAACACAACCATTCTTATTATTATCATAACTCAAATCAACATACATATTCAGTTTTATTTAGATGTTAAACAAATACATCTTCTCTATCATCGACGCGCAGGTCGGCATCCTTATTTATTCTTATACCTCTATGAAATTCACTTAGACCCTTGTGCCTCATCCGAACCAGGTGATGATCGTGATCATCGACGCCGCTCGCCTGGCCTCTCCATCCTCAAAGGTGCCACTGCTATTGGTTCCTCCCACTGATCTGCCAACCTCTCCTGTAACATATGAATACGCCCTCTCGCGTGGCGGAATCTCACCTCTAGTCTCTCCACTCGTGACTCTGCAACCGCTAACAATCCGTGGTCTCATTCACCCTGCGTTTGGAGCTGATGAACTAAACCCTGCAGATGATCTCTCTCCGTTGTAATCACAGCTATGTCAGGATGATCGGCCCTCTCACGTGAACCTCGCAGCTCTGCTACCCACCATAATCTATAAGCCTCTGTCGCTCCTGCATCCATTACCCTGCGATCGGCTGCTATCTCTTCTGGTCCTTCTGGAGGTGTCGGCGGGGAGGTGAGAATGATGCCTCGGCGTCGATCCTCATGTATGGTCTATAAGCCATGGGTATATCTGAACAAATCAAATTGTCACCACCACGCGATCTAGAGGAATCTCTCTCGTACTCACGGCTGTGCCCTGCGATCCACCTCAATCGCTCTACCCCTCAACTCCTCGGCTATGTTCTCTGTCACCATATAGTTCGTAAGGCCTCAGCGGATATCCACAATCGTCACCATCTCCCACACCTACCTATAATACTCGATGTCTCTGTCACGGCTGAGATCTTGCCTCTTGTTGCATCTGGACCCATCACGAATCCCAACCTCTGCGCACTCTGTCTCTCCCATTGGATGGGTCGGCCTATCGGTCGCACACAAAAATGTGCTCATAGGCCCAACAATGTAATAAGTATGAACAATCCGGTGTCATCTGTGATTTCACAGAGGCCCATAAACCCCTGTATAGCTCCGCGGATATGCGGGTGCCCATGTAAAAGTCACGCTCCTTTTATCATTTCCCAAATAATACACATCAATGCTTTTGGAAATCTTCCCCCATCCACCCTCGGTAATGCATAATACCCCACCGCTATCATTAATACTACTTTGACCTTGTTGCCTCGGGGTGTCTTTGCATACATTATACCATAAGTGAATGTCAAACCTCGTTGTGTCAAATCTCGTGCGAATTTGGACCAAATACTCTTGTTATTGCTCCCGCCGCACTCGGCCTGTACACTGATACTGCTGGTCTTCCTATAATTGGGAGCCTCAAGATCCTAAACACATCTTCCAACGTCATTGTCATCTCCCCTGTTGGCAGATAGAAGGTATTCTTTTCTGGATTCCATCTCTCAATCAACGCCTGCAACATAGCGTGATTGCGTGTGATTCGTGAATAATAGCGGATCCCACTTAACCCCACACGGTTTATCAATGCCCATTCCACTGGTGTTATATCCGCTCGGATTCGTGACAACAAAGCTGGCACACTATCATTCATCCTCAACCCTACCTCTGCCTGCATACATCAAAACGACACACAACCATTCAATAAATCAAATCCCCAGTGTTTTTCTCACGTGCGGAAATTCCTACAAGATAACGGTATCGGTTATAAATAATAATACCGGTTTACTAACCGATACCGGTTATCTCTAAGCGATATCGGTCCTTTGTCAATCTATCTGACCTGCTTAAAACCACCACCTACGATAATTATTTGCTCATTTACTCCTCTCTGTACCTACAAACATACGCGAAACCCCGCTTACCTACCCCATCACACTCACCCCATCCCAAACCCTTGCCTATCACCTTTTCTTTCTCATCTCTATCCACTTACCTTCTCTCATCCTATTCATAACACATGCAAGAATTAAATTACAACCAAACAGTTTACCTCTTGGGATGCAGCAGCTTGGGGTGGAACCTGTCTTCCCTCTCGTCTCTGCCTATTGGATGCTTCTCCTCGTTCAGCCATGTTCACCACCCTCTTCAAATATAACTTGCCTTTCTGCCTTCTTAATCTCAGCCCACACTCACTTTACCTGTCTCTTTCCTCCTTATCACTCAATTCTCTCATGCAATTACCTATATCAGTCGTCAAACAGCGTCACATTCGCGTATTTAACTTGTTGCATGACTCTAAAAATAAGAACTTAAGTTGCCACCCAAGCTTTTCTATTTTTAGAAAAGCTCATTTTGGAATAACCGGTATCGGTTACCTAACGATATCGGTCCTTGATCTACCGACATCGGTTAGATAACCGATATCGGTCACATGTGTCCTTTTGCTTAAACCTAGGCCTTTTCTTTATTTTTGCAAATTTTTGTGGCGCCCGCCTCTTTTTCCTGCATAACAACACCATTATCAATATTTGTCATCAAAATCACATCAATATATCATCACAATTTCATCAACATCATCTATCTACAATAAAACAACCATCAACAAAATACGTACGACATTTCAATATCTACATCAAACCCATCAGTATATACACCATGTGGATCAAACTCATCATCTATATACATTCAATTTCAAAAACCATCAAAAAACACATAAAACATTTTTATACACCATGTGGATCAAAAATCATCATCTATATATATATATCCATGTTTTAAATATACAACTCAACTTGCTGACTTGCCTATGGGGGCCTCTGTGATCTCAAAATAATACAAAGCCGGCATGAGGCCATTGCTATCACTATCAAAATCTCAACTCACGGCTGCAGCCGGTCTCTCATGTCAAAAAATATACTCGGCTCGCAGGCCGGTATCAACTATCTGACTTTGTACTCGGCTGGGCATGAGGCGGTATATACAACAAGAATGAATAAATGAATGAATATGTGGGCACATGAGGCCTCTATATACATAACCGGTTCGCGAGCCGGTGTCTCATATCAATATCCAAAAAACCATCTCCACTCTCCAGGGATGTCTCAGCTCTCCCCACCACCCTCAGCCCCTCTCCCTGTTGGTCCCTGTGCTGGCTCTCGCCTCCTCCCTGTCACCGACCCACCGGCTGTGGCTGCGCCCCCTGGGATCTCTGGCTCCGAGAGGTCTCGGCTCTGTGCGCCGCATATGGCTGATAGTCAGCCCCGGTACCATCGAGGACATCACGATAATCTAGGGCCTCGCTCTCACCTCCATATAGTGGGCCGTGCCACCATGGCTCTTGGGGTTGGTCCTCGACTCCTAATAACAATGGCCTTGCCTGTGCCTGCCGGTGCACCCTGTTGTGCATGTGCATGCTGTACTGGAATGTGTGTGCAGTGCTGTGTGGTGGTGCGTATGTACTACTGTGGTGGTACTGTGTGTGCAATTTCGTGCATGCATGCAGGCTAACTGCCTGTAATACCCCGATATGTGTCTGTGTGCGGTGTGGCTGCCCTATGTAATAAGCACTCGCCCTAAGAGCGGTCCCTCTCTGCTTATAAATTGCTAAATCTGGGTCATTGGTGTGCTCTCTATTTACTCTCTCCCTGCCCACCATACCAAAAATGAACTGTCAGGTGGCATCATCATCAGATTGCATCGTCGGCCTCTCTGCTACCCATCCGGGTCCATGGGCTATGGTGTAAGTGTAGTGGGGCCTCTACATCATCCCTCAGGTACTGAGGGAAGGGAGGTGGCTCATCTGTCACAGCCCCAACTGCCGTCGTACCCTCTCTAGGGGTATCCGCTCATGCTCTCAGGGCCTTGTCCTACTATCAGAAAGTATTTGGATCACGCATCTATGCTTTATGGCTCCTCCTGGGGCTGATGGCCTCTGTAGGGCCTCTATACAATGTCCAGTGCGGTCAAGCCCTCTAGCATATGACGGTAGTAAGCTACATCCCATCCTGCGAGCACCACTCGTGGCTGGCCCACGACCCCCAACCACCTCTAAAAGCCATACATGTATATAACCTGTGGCCACAGTTTGCTGGGCAGCCCTCTTGGTCGTATACATATGATGTGTGCTCATATGCCCAGCCGATGTAACAATAATGTGGAGCAAATCCCAAATCACCTCATCCGGCGATAACCCCACGACTCTCTGTATATTGCACTGCACTGGGATATCTTGGTGCCAGGCATAAGCACGTATGCTCCTCCACCATCTCACACAGCACCCCATCAAAGCCATGTGGGAAGCGGCCTCCCTACGAGTGCGGGAGGCGAAGCATGTGATACTATCATCATCATCAACACGGCAAGCCATGTCTCATGTGTCGGTGCGTGCGATACATATCGCCATAGGCAATACTCACTTTGTGATAAGTCAATAATGCGGTTTCATCCCCAAATACGAAGGATATGTTGTCATAGCCGTCTCGCATCTACTTGGAATACTTCCTCCCTACGATCGGGCGGTCTCGTGATGCGATATACATCCTCCAGGGTAATAGTCATCTCTTCGGTAGGGAGATGGAAAGCATTGGTCACCGGATCCCATCTCTCGATGAGGGTAACCATAAGGTGTGGTCCCTATCCATGCCTATACCGCTGGACTCTACCGAGTCCCACCTCACGCATAATGTCCCGATGCGCTGCGGACACATGTGGCGCATCCATCTCGATAGCGGGGCATCCGATCCCACATCGTAAGCTCGATGTGCTGCAAAACAACCCACTTCATTAGGCCTAACCTTTACAATAACCACTACCTTAACTCTCTCTATCCACTCACCCTACCAACCACCCCGATCTACTCTCACCATCTAACTATACCCCTACCAATTTAACACCTCCTACTTCATACCCAACACCTAATCTATCCTAACCGAGACCAACCACACAACCACCCCATTTCCCCCACCCCGATCACCTTTCCTATCAACTCTACCCCCTCCCCCTTCACCCCCAAACACAAAAACAAAAAAACAAACAAACAACAAACCAAAAAACAAACCAACAACAAACAAACAACAAACCAAACAAACCAACGAAACAAAAAACAACAAACCAACCACACAACAAAAAAAAAATGGCTGTCAAAAAGGGGTGCCGACGCCGGTCTACATGACCGTACGCGGTTTCTACAGAAAACCTATTCGAATATTTCGTGACCGATGTCGGTCGCGCAGTGACCGACATCGGTCACTATCCATGGCTGAGACCCAAACCAGCGCTTGCCCCCAAAACCCATTTTTGCCTATTTCTACCCTTTTACCCACCGAAAACCCTAAAACCTACCCCCACCGTTTGACCTAACTAACCTACCTACCCACTTCATTTTGCAAATTACCTCCATTTATTAATTATTTTTTATTAAAATTAGAATTCTACCCAAACCACACATCTAAGTTAAACTCATTAAATTCACAAAGGTAAGAGCTCAGAGCCTACCGGTACGACTACACGTCATCGTGGTGGGATAGGTGGTGGTGGTCAATTTGGTCCCGCCTCCTGCTCCTCTGGGCGTGCCATGGCTCCAAATCTCCTCAGCTGGGTTCTCCACCAATCAAATTCTGCCTCCTACTCGCTGGGGTCTACCAACCACTCACTTCTCCACTCAAATAATGCCACCTCAGCCGAAAAACTCAACAATATCACTAAAACACCTCAGACAACTAAATTTGGTTTTCAAATTGACAATGTGACAATGACAGGCCGTATTTTTCTTTTTATAGGTTTTTGACCTATAACCGATATCGGTTATATTGTGCCCTAAAATACCGATATCGGTCATCTAGCCGATACCGGTCATAGCTAACCGATATCGGTTTAATCCCTATTTTACCAAAATTTCTGCCCTTATTCACCAATCTCCTTTTTCCCCATCACCTACCCGGCTTTGCTAAATATCCTTTTTGACTTCATTGGCCCGATTCAAGGCCGCAACCAACCAATCATTGGCCCGATCCAAGGCCGCATGACCAATCATTTGGCCTGATCCCGAGGCCTGCAACCAATCATTTGGCCCGACCCAAGGCCTGACCAACCATTTGGCCCGACCCGAGGCGCATGACCACCATCACTCCGACCCGAGCGCGCGATAAACCCGAGGCCCGAGGCCGCATGACCAACCACTCGGCCCGACCCAAGGCCACAACCAACCATTTGGCCCGACCTAAGGCCGACCAACCAATCGGGCCCGACCCAAGGACATAACTAACCAATCGAGGCCCGACCCAATGCGCGCACCGATTAATTACCTCGCCTAAACCCAACAAATTACAATTTTATCCCACCCATCATGTAGCTTTTTGTTCAATCGAGCTCACTGTTCGTGTTTTAGCATGATTAGGGTACTTGACTTGATCAGTTGACCAACTTTGCCTAGATCGAGGACCGTGACGTTTATCTCGACCAAACCAACCATTTCGTCTGCCGAACATGCCTAAACATTCTGTACCTTACCCGTTATATCCCTGGAGCTACTTCTATGCCTTGGATACCAGGATTATATCACCCTTGTTTGGATAAACTATCGACCTTTTCCTATGAATTGCTTGTTTGCTCTTCAAATCATTTACCCTAGTCGCACTCTTTGCATTTCAACGTGTGTCTCGCTTCCTTGAACTTACCCCACCATCTTACCATCATCTCAACACCATTTACCCTTTATCAACCCTATCCACGATTTCACGTTACCTCAATCTGTGATAGATTTGAGGGGATTACCTATACCCTTAACAGGAGTAACCACTTCTTATTATTGTCGGTGCTTGACTTTACAAGACAAGCTACACGACAACAAGGGCTAATGTAGACACCAAATTTGTGTCTTACGACACCCCCTGTGCTCCGTATCTCATTTCGCAACCTAACCTCATCACCTAAACCTTACACAATTATTTATTAATTACCTTATAATTAATAAATCCATCTCAAACCTCGCCACCTCATTTTGCCACCTCATCATGACCTAGCCCTAATCCTAAACTAACCTAATTAAGACCTATAACTTGGTCTACATCCACACCATGACTAATTACTCCTCACCAGCACCAAAATCAACCTAATAATGACTTGACCAAGCCCACAACTAATTCCTCGAGAGAAAAGGAGGGAAAATTAGATATTTTACTAAAAATAGCCCACTTTGACTTAACCGATATCGGTTCTCTACTCACCGCCGTCGGTTACGTAACCACCATCGGTTCCACGTAAATGACCTCCCGACCAAAACAAAGGATCTGGAAAAATTCATTGGAGAGATCGGGAATTCACTTGGCCGAGCGAGACAAGTGAAGGAAAGAAAAGAGTTTGAGAGAAGGACATCAAGCCCAAGAATACAAGTGAGTAACTAGAGCCGGTGACACTCATCCAAGCATTGGGAGAGAAGATAGCTCATCTTTGATTGTCAGATCATCCTACTGAGTCCTGCCTTCATCATCATAGTCCTCGGGCCTGTATCTTCATCGAAACTAGTAAGTAGTATCTTGTATGTTCTTTAATAACATTTCTTGAAATTCGAATCACAAGTAATTATAAGTCTATTCCTAGATCTACTACCCGGTAACACACTACATCTAACTGTCATTCCTCTACCCGTACATTGTCCCAAGAACAGCCCCCATACTCTCTGAGTCTTCTCCATCACCCCATTACCTATCCCCAATCATTTACCAGCCTTATAAACACCATAGACACCTTATAGCCAACCTTCACTAAAATCCCCTAAACCCGCTCACCGATATCGGTTATAAGAATCGATACCGGTGTGATGACTTGGCATCGATCACTTTGTGACTCAAAACCAAAACCAGCCTTTCCTCTATTATTTTAACGAGGTAATTAAATTGTAATTTTGCAATAATTTGTGTTAATTCATATTAGCAGGGGAACTGACCACCTTCGAAAGGAAGTTTAATATTTCCTGGGCCCAAGGCAGTTCCCTCATTTATTGTCTAACTATAATCTGGTGGTCTTGCATTCTTATTCACCAGGTAGTCCTTCCCGGAAAAAGGATTTCTTCGATTGATCTAATCTCTCTCTACGGTACGCGCACACCCTCCTCAAAGCATTCAACATGTATTCCTCCTATCCCTAACCCTTATCTCTGTTTCTCAAGAGAATGAAAGGATAGAAGTAACTCTATTCCAAGAAGCGAAACATTCTGTGTGAAACACAACCTATCACTATCACCACGAGGGACGACCTATTTCACTCCCTCCTTCTCAATCCACCTATATGGCATCACCATATATTGGAATGCCACCTCCATCATATGTCCAACACCATCCCTCATACACTACAGGAGGTACCCAACCATCACAACCTACCAACGACCTAATCAAGTTAATGATGGACAAGATGCAGACATTGGAGGCATCGGTTTCTGGCACACATAACTCTCTCACCTACGATGAGATTTGTAATGAGCCCATCCACCCATCCATTCCTATTCGTCCATATCTCGTACATTGGGAAATGCCTAAATTTAACCACTTCAACAACAAAGAGGACCCACAACAACATTTGTGGTCTTTCAAACATGGGTGTTATCTTATTGCCCATGATGATGCTTTGCTCTGAGGACCTTTCCCATGTCTCTGACCGGGCCCGCATTAGACTGGTATAGTGGGTTGCCTAGACATTCTATCTTCTCATTTAATCAGGTAGCCCAAGCCTTCTTGGATCACTTCTCCATCAATGTTGTTAAGAAGGTTACCATGACTGACCTCTACTCTATGTGTCAATATGACGATGAATCTATCATATATTTTGTCACTCGTTGGCATAGCCTGATCAATCAACTCACGTTCCAATTACCACAAACCAAACTCATAGAGCTCTTCACGTGGGCTTGTGCTAGACATATCTTGCCAACCCTGCAAGGTGTAGACTTTCTAAACCTTCGATGAGGCATTCACCATGGCACAAAAGCTAGAGATTTGGGCCATCGAAGAAAAGAAAATTCAACTACGTAATAAAAATTTGACATTTAAGTCAAATGATATCTCTTCTTCTTCGAAACCATAGAATAATTATTCAAAATCCAAGGGAACCACTAATGCAGTGGTACTCAAGGCTGGCCCAGCTCATCCCTCAAATCAGGCTAACCCTCATCTAATCTCTCACCCATCCAGACTTTTCAATTCAGACGAGAACAATGGAAATACACCCCAATTGGGGAGCCTTATTCTTCTATCTTAGAAAATCTCATTAAAGTTGGGGCCATCACTCTTCCTCCCATAAAACCACACTGGTTTTGATCCTACTCACCCCACACCACGTGGTACAAAGAGCACGACTTCTACAACTATCATCGAGTAAAGGGTCATAGTGATGGAAATTGCATCACTTTCAAGAACATTGTCTAGAAATGCTCGAGAAAGGTGAGTTAACCTTGGATAATCCTAATGCACCTACCAATCAAAACCTACACATCTTCAAGAAACCATTTCCTAATCATGCCCCTTCTTTTGATCAAACTGGAGAGACCTCAACTCATGATAGCCATACCCGTGAGGTCCATGCTATTTTTAGTGACACCCGTTGCTTCCCAATTACCTCATATTCCTTCCATAGAGGAAATCCTAGCCCGAAGTCCTCCACCTACACTTGAACCCACTTCACCTATTTCTCCACCCATAGAGGAACACCCTTCATCTCCTCCCTCACTGAGAGAGCCTTCTATTAACATCGAGACCATTTCACCTTTGGCTTCTCCACCTAGAGAGTCGTCACCCGCAATACCCTCTCGACCCATGGAAGATGCTTGTGTATCTCCTCCACCCACAGAGGAGCACCCATCATCTCCTCCACCTATCAAAGATCCTAGTAGAAATGCCTTTTCCTCTAGGTGACCATTCTCCATCAGTTACCCAAGATCCTGTGGACTTACTTTCGGCTCTCTTACCCACAGAAGCTGAAGCTAGCAAATTCCCATTTCTAAGACACATTTTATGGGAATCACCATTAGATCCTCATCAACCTCACCCACTGCAGTTTTGTTCTCATGCTTAGCCAACCACCTAGATTATGTGGATAGAGCCTTACTTTGGGGGTCTTCTACTTCTGTCTCAACACAAATGCAGATGTCACTCGCTGACACTTCCACTATCTATCCAAAAATATTTGGCCGATCAAACCAAACACAACCACAACTATCACAAATTCCCCATGATACCACTCATGGCTCAACTCACACCTCTACCCATAACTCAACATGCTTCTACATCCAAACCTACACCTACATCATCTTCCTTCCTAAACCTATTACTACCTTAGGGGTCATCCCAATGGCCAACCTTACTCATCCACCCATCAAATTAGATTTAGCTACATCCTCCAAAGCTAACACCAAACTTAATCCGGCCCCCAAACAGAAGAACCAATCCCTAGATCTCATACCCCAACCTCACCGATCACACCTTCATCACCTTCACCCCTTTCATCCATCTTAGGACCTCACCCTTCTAGCTGGTTAAGAAACCTTCACCCACCAAGTAAACTAAAAACACAGCAGCCCATTCCTCCATCACAAACCTCTAACATACCCAAGCACCGACATGACTTCCACCCACACCTGCAACATTTTTACCACCCATACCTTCAATACCATCGATAACTTCTTCACTACCCATGACACTTCAGTCTCTTTCCCTCACACCTCCTGCATGACCCACGCCATCTACCTTCACAACACCTTGGTTATCCCCATGGGTAACTCACCCTCTTCCACCATCCACTTTTCCCTCTAGATCTCGTGTGCCCATATCACCTTTACCCAAGAAGGTGCAACCTAAAGACAAAAATCTGCTACCCTCCAATAAGGTAGTCAAACCAACCACACACTCTATCCAGTTCATCTACCATGCCCCTACCCAAGCAACACATGACCAACACCTAAGACCACACCAACACCTAAAACCATAGCATGACCCACTCCCCCTCTTGCAAAGACCCTTCCTATACAATAGAGCATACACCTACACCCAAACCCACCTTCACTTCTCATTGTGATCCACTAGCGGATCCTATGCCAAAATCTTAACTAACCTCCTTGAAATTTTGTCATCACATTACCACCTCTCAGACCTTATGACCCACTCAAACCCAAACCAAAGGGGTTTGATGACACCAAAATTTTGCCTACCATCATGTGTGCCGTAGGCACATGATGTAGAGAACTATAAGGCTTTGAAAACCTGCTTCTTATCAATTATTGTGTCCTCTTGAAGAAAATTTTGACGATGATGACCTTCTCGATGAGGACCCCATTTCACCAGCACCCATTTCCATAGTTCTTCCCTCATTTCCTACTCAATGACCAAGACCTCCACCTCCACAACTCTTAGAGCCACCCCCAAGATTTGAAATTAACATGGTTTGCATCAGAGAACTCACCAAACCTCCACCCAAATGTCGGTGTGCCCAACTCATCTCACAAGGTTCCTTCCCACCACTCGGATTTTCCCTTCTTGTCACTATACCTTTCATGGCTCACCTACTTCACCTACCTCTCCACCTCAAATCAACATGATCCACATTGCTACCCGTGCTAGAAGGAAAAGGCAAGGAAAAGGAAACGACCCACCAACCAACCCTATACCCAACATACCATCTACACCCACACCTAAAGTCACTATCCATGGCCCCACATATCCTATTTCTAATGGGGTTACACATCGCGCGATGCTCAAACAATTACACCAATCCCCCTCAAAATGTCCCTATATGACCTCATCCAAACCTGGAATCCCATCATCAAGCTCTCATGGAGGTCTTCAATCTATTGAGGTCTTACCCAATGATCCTACACCGTAGCCTCCATTATTACACCCCATCATGTAGCCTCTCTCACCAAATTATCATCTTCTTCTACACCTTCACCTACTCACCAAGTAGCCACACTCAGCTTCTCGGATGAAGAGATCGCACCACACCAAACCGATGACCCAGATCCATCTCTTTTCATCTCTGTCCATATCGATAATATCCATGTATGACATGTGTTATGATCGATGGGGGCGCTAGCATTAATATCATCTCCTCCCATGCATTTGACCAAATGTGCATACCTGACAATTACATGCATAAACATCCCATCATGTTGCATTCATTCAATGACGCTATCACTTCCACACTTGGCACCATCATCCTCCATGTCCATGGGCCCCCGTACTATTCCAGAGTTATTTTACATCTTGGAGGGGGAATTCCAATATAATATGTTGCTTGGTAGACCCTAGATTTGTGTTATGGGTTACGTTCCTTCCACTTTGCATCGTTGTGTGAAGTTTGAGCATGAAGGACACACCTATACCATTCGGCTGACCCATCACCTTTCAAAACTTACAACATGCTTTACGACCCAATGATGTGCTTATACCCATTAAAGCATCTACCTCCATGACCACTACCTCTTCACCTACACCTCCACTCACCAGTGCCACCGCTACCTCACCCGCACCTACATCCTCCATTCCTACCACTGCCACAACCTCCACGGCCAAACCGTCAACCTCCCAATCAGCTAGCTCCACCTCTCGAGTCAGCCTCTAACACATCATCCATCCCAACTACCCACATATCGACCACCGATCCCTTAGAAGGCATTTTTCAACACCTCACTCTGGGGGAGTATCACCTATATAGTGTCAACACATTCCTTACTCCACAAGAGTACAAAAGTCTTCACCAACACCCTCGCTATGATCACCACATAGGGGAGCACCTCCTTTATGGTCCTCCCCACCTTCGTACCAATCTCACCTATGGGGGACTTGATACTACCACTTATACACCTGAACCACCATCACAAACCCACCCATTTTTTCTACCGATCTCCAGTCACTCACCAATCACCATTTCACCCACACCTTCCTGCACCGATGTGCATGGAAGGGTTTTGGTTTTGGATTTTATGAGCAAGGCCACCATACTATTATTCCATGTACTACCCACAAACATAATGACTGTAGTGGTATCGGCTTTGTTGAACCACCTACCAAGAAGGCCCGCATTGAACTCATTGAGGACATCCGCCCTTCTCCACCTTCTTCACCCACTCCATCTTCTTCACCACCATCACCACCTTCACCTTCACCGATGGAGTCGATGGATCCGGAATCCATTCCTCCTAAAAAAAATTTTTTTTTCATAAACACCATTTCCTTGGGGCCTCTGACTTATCAATGTGAGGGTGAGGCTCCTCATCTCTGCCCTTCCTATATCCTGAAATGATCGATGATGATACACCTTCGATTAATGTCATTCAATGTTAGGATGATGAATCTATACTCACCTACCTTGGTGTAGAAGACTCATATATTCATCGGTCATTACCATTTGAGATGCAAACCATGTTGAATGAATGACTATCGAGATCAACATTCATACTCAAGATGACCCACACATTCTAAAGATCGGACAATCTTTAGATGTGTTTTGAAACAAGAAGCCATCACTTCTTTTCTCAAAAACCATAACCATGCTTTCACTTGGTCTTACGTAGATATGCCCGGTATTGACCCCACCATAGTGGTCCACAATATCGTAACCATTCCCGATGCCAAACCCATAAAACAAAAGCTAAGGAAAATGCACCCTCGCATTGCTCTTTTGGTCAAAGAAGAACTTCAATGCCTTCTTTTCCATTTCCTTCATCTTACCCATTGATTATCCTTGATGGATTTCTAACATTGTCCCTGTCACTAAGGTGATAGGGGACTCTCGCATTGCACATAGATTTCCATGACCTCAACCTAGCTTTCCCGAAAGATGACTTTCCTCTACCCGGTATTGACCAACTGGTTGACCTTACCGCTGGTCATGAGATGCTATCACTCATGGATGGTTTCTTGGGTTATAACCAAATCTTGCTTGCCCCAGAGGATCAACACAAAACCACATTCATCACCCCTTGGGGGACCTTATGCTATCGAGTCATGCCTTTGGCCTTAAAAATGTTGGTGCCACATATCAGCTGGGCTATGACTTACATCTTCCATGACATCATGCATCATATATTGGAAGATTACATGGATGACCTCCTTGCCAAATCCAAACACCGCTCGAGCACCTCGCCATCCTAAAAACCATCTTTGACCACCTCATTAAATATTGTGTTCACCTTCAGCCCAAGAAGTGTGTCTTCGCGGTTCTCTCGGAAAACTCCTGGGATTTATCATCTCCTTATGTGGAATAGAGGTTGACCTGCTAAAGTCAAGGCCATTCTTGAAATGCCTCCACCCACTAATCTTAGGAAACTCTCGTAGCCTGCAAGGTAAGTTGTAGTCTATTCATCATTTCATTTCACAATTGTTTGATCGGTGTCAACCCTTTCATCATCTTCTCAAGAAGGATGTCTCCTTTAAATGGGATGATGACTGCCATAAAGCTTTTGAAGCCTTAAAACAATACCTTCTCCAACCACCCATACTCATTCCACCTAAAGATGATCAACCCTTCTACCTATACATCTCTGCTACCGATCACTCCTTGGGGGCCATGCTCGCTCATCGCGATGAACAACACAGGGAGCAGGTGGTTTATTACATAAGCCATACTCTTTTGGACTATGAAACCCGATACACCCATGCCAAAAATTTTTTTTTCTTAGCCTTAGTTTTTCGTTGCCACAAAACTCCGCCATTACCTACTCAACCACAAAACCTATGTTGTGACCAACACCGACCCCTTACACTTCATGTATGCCAAACCTTACCAAAATCAATGAGTTACATGCTGGCTCATGCTTCTGGCCTGACCTCGACCTCAAATTCACCCATCAAAATTCCATCAAGGGCCAAAATCTATTTGACCGACAATTGGCCGATGCACCTATTTTTGGGGACCAACCCTCTAACTTTGACTTTCTAGATGAGTCAATTGCTACCCTTTCCCTGGATGAACCCACTTACCAAATGACACTCTTCTTCGATGGTTCCAAGTGTCAGCGTGGGGGTGGGGCTGGTGTTATCCTCATTCCACTTGATGGTGAACCCATGCCTTTATCTTTCAAACTCAATTTTGATTGTATAAACAATATTTCGAATATGAAGCACTCGTATTAGGTCTCCAAGCTACCTATGCCTTAGATGTTAAGTCCATCAACATCTTTGGTGATTCTCAATTGGTCGTAAACCAAGTCAATGGTATATACCAGTGTTGTAATGAGATAATTCAAAAGTATAAACATCATGTGGACATACTTTTGACCACCTTCGACCATTACGCCCTTCAAACCGTCCCCATTCAACCAACAAATTTGTAGATACCATGGCCTGCTTGGCTTCCCTCAGATACCCGCTTCACCCGCCGATTCTAAAATCTTTGTCACCGTACAAAGACTCCAATCACCCTCTTACTTACCTCATGAAGTTTACTCTATCGGAACCACTGCTCCCGACCGAGTGACCTTTGGTATAAACAATACTCAGACTATCTTTCCTCTCTCATCTTGCCTCCCGACCTCACTCGTAATGGACAACGTGCCTTTCTTAAAAAGGTCTCTCACTACATCATCATGGGTGGCCTCCTCTATAAGTGCAACTTTGATGGTATTCTCTTATGATGCCTTACGAGTTCTGAAATTCCTTATACCATTAAGGAAGTTCATGATGGCATATGTGGAGGTCACTTAGTGGCCTTGTTATTGCTAAGCGTATTCTTCACCTAGGCTATTACTGGCCGACCCTTAACCATGATTGTTGTGATTACGTTAAGCATTGTGTAAAATGCCAACAACATGCCAATCTTCATCATACACCTAGTCATGCTCTATAGGTCACCCGTGACCTTTGGCCCTTCTCTCAATGGGGTTTGGATCTTGTTGGAGAAATCAATCCCCATTCTTCCCAAAGTGACATCAATGGATCATCACCACTACCAAATATTACACCAAATGGGTTGAAGCCATACCTCTCATCTCCATGAAAGTTGAGAAAATATGTGAGTTCATCAATCATCACATCATTTGTCACTTTGGTGTTCCTCACCGCCTCATCACTGATAATGGAAAACAATTCAAAAATAAAACCTTACGAAAACTTTGTGATGCCTTCGGTATTCAATTAAGTTTCTCATCACCTTATTACCCACAAACCAATGGCCAAGCTGAATCCACTAATAAAACCTTAAACAAAATTCTCATGAAAGTGGTTAATGATACTGGGAAGGACTGGCATATGCACATTCCTTTCACCCTGTGGGCATACCATACTAGTATTCACACTTCCACTGCTGCCACACCTTTTTCTCTTGGTCTACGTATAGAGGTTGTTCTACCTCTCAAAGTCCAGATTCCATCACTTTGCATTTCTCTTCATGACATGCTCAATGATGATGACTTTCACCAAGACCATTTAGCACAACTTGAGTTATTAGATGAATGTCATCTTAATGCTCTTGACCATCTTCAAGTTTACCAAAAATGTATCAAACGTGCCTATGAAAAACGTGTCCATGAACGAAGCCTTCCAAGTTGGTGACCTTGTCTGAAAGAAAATCAACATGTAACCAAAGTAAAAAAAGTAAATGGGGAAAATTTTCTCCTAATTGGCTTGGACCATACATCGTGACTCATACTTATGGATCAGGTGCTTATCATTTATCTTCACTCGATGGTAAACCCGAACCTGAGCCCCTTAATGCCTTGCATCTTGACCATTCTACTATTGACTTTCAGTCCTACCTCACCTTCTGCCTCTTTTCATGCTCATCCCTTGAGCACTTTTCACTTTCCTCCTTTCACTATGCCACCCCAATGATTAAACAAGAATCATGTGCATACCCATCACTCTTTTATCTTCTCTTAAATATGTGTACCATGGCGTTGCACATGGCATGATTCTCATGGATACTTTTCATCTACTTTAGATGAGATCCCATGGTCATTTCACCTTGCTTTCTGAACAAGAATCTGATTCTTCACCTTAGTCTTGTCCATGATGATAAAATCCTTACATGGGATCCAACTCCTTGAGTCAAACTTCCAATAAAAGATGACTCCCTCAAAAGGACATCTTTCTCTCTACATCTCTCTGTTATAAATAGACTACTCCCTCGAAGGACAACTATGTAAAGCCTTGCTTAAAAAAAAAAAAAAAAAAAAGAATCAAAGCTTCCCGCATCGATCAGCTTTGTGAAGACCTCAAGGAGTTAATTTCCTCATCCCATATAGACTTCCCACCTCGATCAGTCTATCCCAAATACAAGTCAAACAAAAAACTTTTTCATCATGGACTTGTTCATTGTGATCTTGGATCTCTTGCCAAAAGGCATGCTACCAAATACCATATAAACTAACCACTTTTCACCCTCTCACCATTCACATTTTCATTCCCTACCACCTCAAGGGACCTACTGGAACCATGACATTTGGTGATCATGTGACTACTCTTCACCTTTAGAATAATCAATCATGCAATGTCTTCAGGGTCTTACGTTCACTAGCCTATCTAAGGTATGATCCAACTATTACGATCCTTGCCAATCAGGTGGCTCTCTTGCCTCCTCTTATCTTTTAACTTCTTCATTACGTGATTGATCATCTCATACAGGACTAGCCCCTCGACGCTTATCTCTGGGAAATTTTCCTCTTTCACCATAATCAACTTAATATAACCCATACCTATTTTCCCACAATTCAACCATGCCTAAACCAAAACCTAGACTCAATCATGCCTATAAACTACCAACTCATTCTCATACCTCCTCGCATTTTTCCCTAGCTTATGGGAGAACTACATCGGCCTGAGGTCCCTTTTCACCAGGACTATGTAGGCAAACACTCGAGGGCATGGGGCCCTTGGAGGTTAGCTCAACCACTCTTTACCCTAACCAATTCCCCTTTCCTTTTCCTAAAATCACATTCTACCCTAGTTAGTTTCCTTTTTATATCAATAATTGGAAATTAAAATCAAACCAACAATAATTGCTTCACATCTTTACCATCCTCATTCATACATTCATTATGTCTACCTTTTCTTTACCATTATCATGCATGTTACTATCAACACATCTCAACGTGACTTATATCATCATTAATTACACAAATTAATGAATTACATACTCAACCCATTTCAACTCAACCATCTATAAACCAACCTGACTCCATCCATGCCTATGACCTAACTCAACCATGCCTATGACCTAACTCCATCCATGCCTATGACCCGAACCAACCATGCCTATGACCTAACTCAACCATGCCATGACCTGACTGACCAACTCCATCCATGCCCACCATGACTGACCTAACTCCATGCCATGATGACCTCAACCATGCCTATGACTAATCCATGCCTATGACTGACTCCTGCCTATGACCTAACTCCATCCATGCCCATGACCCGATGCCATGACCTAACTCAACCATGACCTATGACTATGACTGACAATCCATGCCTATGACTGACTCCACCATGCCTAACACACCTATCATGAATCCATCTATGAATAACACTCAAAATTCTATCAACATAGATACATCATCACCGAATCATCCATCTCATCATATAAATTTGTGTATCCATACAATATACACTGATATCAAATAATATATAACAAATCTCTCAAAAATCTCATATACAACCTCACCATCTTCTTGCACGCATGTAGGCTGGTATATGATAAAAAATATACAAAACTCTCATACACATCCTCACTCTCTTTGGCACACGTAGGCTGGTATATATCAAAAATGAATAAATACATCAAAAAGGAGTGACATACATCAGGCATCATCCTGCCGGATATCCTCCATCCATATCGGTCTCTCCTGTCTCCTCCTCCTCTCGGCTCTTGCCAGTGGCTGATAACATCTCACCACCTCTCATGGGGCGTGGCTGGGTCCCTGCTGGTACATCACCTGGGGTGGCCTCCGTGAACTAGTGGCCTCACCTGATCCTGTCTCAGGGCTCGATGGCCCCTGTGCTCTCACATGTATGGGGGTGGGATCGGGTCCTCTCACTCGAGGCTGTTGTGCCCTGTACTCTCCATAGGATAGAAAATCTATCCCGCCACCATCAACTGATCCTGGTAATATCTGGCCTCACCTAAGGCATCCACAACCTAGATATGGGTATTATCTGTGGTGGCCCCATCGGCCTCTGCCCCTGTGCCTATCCTGTGGGACCCTGTCCCCCCTAGCCTGTGAACTGGGACCCTATCCCGATGCTTGTGGTGGCCCCATCAGCCTCTGACCCTATACCTGGGCCTGTAGTGCCTCAATCTATGCCTGTGTAGTGGCCAACTAGGCCCTGCAAACCTATAACTCATGCCTAGTAGAGTGGCCACCTGCTCATCATCTCCATCTCCATCTCCACCCTGGGCCATTTGGGCTGTAGACTAGCCACCTATGCATGCAGCCATGGCCACCTCCACCTCTGAACCTACCAACTACCCCTGTACCATCCCCAACTATGTAATCAGGGTCACCACCTACCCTTATAGGGTGTCTCTCTGCACCGTGATGGTGGCTAAATCTGGCTGCCCCGGCCTAGGAGGCACTACTCATAAATGCCACCCACCACTACCTATACCTATCAGTCACCCCAACATCATCGATACACCGGTCTATAACCTACTCCTCCTCCCCTGTAGGTATTGTTCTGTGGTAGTGGTAGTGGTCTCTCCACATCATCTCTCTAGTATTGTGGGAAGGGTGGGGGTATGTCTGTGGTAGCCCAAACTACCATCTAACCCTATCTACTGGGATCATCTCGTGCTCCCCTACGACACCCCTCAATCCATCTGAGTATCTACAAGCCATCTAACTCATCGGACCATCTATCTGTATGAGGGATAGCCCACATACGGTCTCCAAATAATGTCCATGCCGGACAATCCCTCTAGTAACCACCTATAATAGGCTACATCATGTGTAACCCTACTACTGATGCTCTCCCATCACTGGCACCCATCACCTATAGCCCACTCTAACAAACCCAGGCTCAAATGCATCCACCAGGGCATACCAATCGGGTGAACACACAATGTGCTCATAGGCCCAACAATGAAGAATAAATGCAACATAAATCTGAACGGAGAGCCACCCATACGCCCATAGCTCTCTATATAACTGCACTAGGAATGTTGGTGCCCATGCAAAGTAGGTCTTGTCCATCATCATATCATGTAACACCCCATCAGTGATCATGGGAATCTCCCACCCCTCTGCATCATGGTAGGAAAGTGCAAAAACAACAACTACCTCCATCAATAACACTACTAGCCTCGTCTCCTCTGGATGGGCTAGGTACATCTCTCCATAACTCAGGCTGGCATTGTGGAATGTCATCTCCACTAGTCCCTCACCGAATACCATCAGCATCAACTCCTCAGATGCCTCTGAGGAGATCAAATATACCTGCATCCCCAATATAGGTAACTGTAGGATCCTATACACATGTCCTCCAGGGTGATTGTCATCTCCCCATCGGTAGGTGGAATGTGTTGGTCACTGAATCCCATCTATCGATGAGTGACCATCAAACTCGGCTTCCGGACTACATGCGATAGCGTCGGACCCCAATCAGGCCCACATCTGCGACATGCCTCCACTCCTCGACTATCGCCATGCCTCAAACTCTCAATAGCAGCAAGGGTGGCACCTATGTCTCTCATCCTCAACTGATCTCTCACCTGCATCAACAAAACATCACATTAATTTCACCTTAATCATAACCACAATCCCACTCGACACCTCACCTTTACCTACCACCCTACCTCTCTTTCCCTAGACCTCCTTACCTTCGTATCACATCTTCTATCTACCCCCCCAACCCTAATCCACTATCATTCACCCTTACCTATTTTTACCCCTTACCTATGTTATGCTTTTCCCCAAAACATCTCCTACTTCCCACTACCTATCTCACCCACCCAACTTAGGTCACTTTTGGCCCCTTTTCCCCCATAGCCCAACTGGTCCTGGTTACCCCTAACCAACCCTGGTCCCCCATAAACTAGCATCGGTCACCTATTTCATGACCGATACCGGTTCGACACCACCGACGCATGGCTAGCCTTCAATGACCCACACTCCAGTCTTTCATCACCACAAAACCATGACGTCCAAACCCCCTTCTTCCTAAAAACTTCCTTTTTCTCCCTTCTACCCACCCAACCCTACCCAAATCCCCCTCCACCCTTCCCCACCCCTCCATCACCCAATCACCTCTCTCCTCATTCCTATTTAACTCGATTTTCCCTCCCAAAATTCAAAATTCATTTTCCCCCAAAAAACTCATTTTTTTCCCCACCCAACCTCTAAAATCTAATCTAACACAAAAACAAAGAATAGGATTGACTCTTACCTCATCATCTACTACCATCGTTGTGGTGGCACATTGCCACTACACCGGTGGTCCACCCGACCCCTCTCCTACCTCTGCCATCACCCAATCAATCTATCTCACCTCCAACCAACCGAATCGATCAATCTGATCTCATGGACCCACCTATCCACTACCAATCACCCACTACACCACTCACCAACTCATCTCTCCATTCCACATGGATGCTTTCCACTTTTCTCTCTCTCACCTATCATTTTCCAATTTGGTAAAAGACAAATGATTTGAAAAACATGACAATTTTTCTTTTTATAACCTACCCGACTTGACCGGTGATGGTTTTACCTTGACCGACATGGTCCTGTGCCCTAGCTTACCATGGTCGGTCCATCGCGACTGGCATCGGTTCATTTAAACCATCATCGGTTATCCTGCTTAGTTTTTTTCCTACCCCCTACCCCCAATTTTTGACCTGAATCCTTTTTACCTTACCCACACCTGACTTGGACACTTCACTTTATCCTCCTGACCTCATCCTTTACTACCTCACCTCATCCTCATTTGGGGACTCATTATTTTTCCCATACCTCGGCCCTACCCATGTCGTGACCTAGTTACTTGGACCTGGAACATTGCTAGTGACTGTGACCTCATGTGCTCGCTATACCTTGTGGCATTATTACTTGTGTTGATAGACATACTGACCTTACCTTGCCTCTTCCGTGACCATTTATCCTGACCCAACCCTTGGTGTACGGAACATACCTAAATGTTCCTGCACCTGACCTACGTCATGTTTCCTGACCATATCCTATACCTTGGATACCGGAATCACCTCAACCTTGTTTGGATAAACCTATCGACCTTAGACAATGTAGAGTTTTCCTACTCTTCAACTTGGTACCATGTTGTAGTTTATACGTGTGCGTGTGTTTTGATTATTACTACCTTTGACCCTGACCCATTACCTGGATTACCCGATTAGACCATTTCCCCTTTTTACCCTGTTTCCCACCTTTCTCTTCATCACATTCACCTTTTATCAAACCACTCACCGATTCTACCTTCTGCCTCATCAGTTCCTGGTTTGAGGGGGATCACCTTCACCCACACATGGGGCAACCACATCTTATTTTTTTTCAGCGTACCAATACAATACAAGCTACACAAAAAAAGGGGAAAAATGTAGACACCAAAATTGGGTCACACTCCCCTTGGTCCCTCGACAAAATAACCAACTCGAACACACTCACCTAACCATGGCCCCTTTCACCCCACTCTAATATTAATTTAATTAATTTAATTAAATTAATTCATGATCTCATAATATCTATTATTTAAAATATCCTAATTGGATAATGCCCACCATCCACCTCACCTATACACCTCATCTAGCCACCTCACCCTAAGACCTATTCTTAGTATGTTGCCATAACTAACTAAGACCTACCTAAACCCTAAAAATCAAAGCCTACATTCCCTCTAACCACATTCCCACCCATTAGAAAGGAAGCTTCCATTCTAATCCATGGAAGAAAATGAACGAGATCTAAGAAAATCAAGAGGATCTGCTCATTTTAGTAAACCTAGGAAATCCCACCCTAACCGACGCCGGTTACCCTAAACCACCACCGGTCAACCCAAAACCATTTGTCGGTTACCATTTAATCCCCAAAACAACCTTATTTCTAGGTTGGCACATTTTTGAGAGAAAAAGAGATGAAACCAGAGCTGCATGCAAGTGGAACCAACATTTGTACATGCATCAGAGCATCTACAACCAACACTAGAAGCAATCACAGAGCCACCTGCATTCACGGGAGCATCCGGGAAGCACCATCACCACACCAAAGCTCCATCCATCTGACCAACTGCCATTGCCAACTAGACATCAAGCTCGTACAACAAGTAAGTGTTTTGTTAACCAACACTTGTCCATTGTCATTTTAGTAGACTCTTTTACTTTTGTTATTAGTTTCTACTTGCATTCCCATTCACCCATCATTTTCCTTCATACAAACTTGATCAATATTTCACCCATACCATTAAACTACCCATACCCTACTGATAACTATCCCTGAGCACACCTAAGACCCACACGGACCTTGCCATTGCCCTTTCCATTTCCATTTAGCCTCAGATCTATCACCCCACCAAGTTTTTATTAAGTTTCCTGTACCCCGACCATACCGACATCGGTTACCCACAACCATCACCGGTTAACCTAAACCGACACCGGTCATACAAGATCGACGTCGGTCTGTGTTTTTACCCTTAGACAAGAAAAAGCTTAAAACCTCTACCAAATACCCAAAACAACCTAGAACCTAGACCTGACCAGTTCTAGTAATCTGACAGAGATCTTGACCTTCAGATTCAAGCATAGCTTAGCCTGTTGTGAATGAATTTTCTTATTGTAGTCGAATGAGATACCTAAATCATTTTAACTACAATAGGATTTCCTTTATTGTTAACATTGAGTTGTTTTAAATAGTGGATTGATAGCCATCTAGGGAGTATCACACTTCCCGGATCTAGCATACGCTAGGTAGTCCACTGCATATATTGTTTAACTTTTATTTGGTGGTCTTGTTTTCTATTTTAGGTAGTTCCTCCTAGCCAAAAGGAAGCTCTCACGATCATTTGTGGATCAAGAAGTTATTCAAAGAAACGCTCTAGAATGAGGTGAAACACATATGTATCGAGTTCACATTCCACCTATCTCATTACTTTTTCCATCATGAAGGTCAAGTATTCAAGTCTGGAGCCAATCTCCACATTGATCACTTTGAATACCCCAATGTGAGGGATGGTTATATTACCCACATATACTTGGAAGACCTGAAATCTAAAATTTTGAACAAGCCATGAGGGGTAGTGGAGGAAAATATACTCTCAAGAAGATTATTTAGGGTAGAAGGCCACTCGTTATCTATTTAGAGCACTAAACTTGTCCTGGCATGTACACAACATTATGATCCTAACACCAGAACAATCATGACAGATGATAACTTGATCCTAGTTGTCCTCATACCAAAGGGCATTTCTCGATGCCTAAAAATTACCACTAGTAGAAACATGGTCATCATAACCAAGGAATTTTCACCACATAAATGGAAAATACTTACTCATATTTGCAAGGCCTAGCACTCAATTCATGCCTCAAATAAAGAAGAAATCCCTCTTATATCCCAAAGAACCTATCACAAAATGAGTTTCACGAGGCCTATTCCGATGTCATTGTCCTACTGGGAAGAGTAATGGGGAAGAGATAATGAATGATTTCAAGATTGGATGTCTTAGTTCATCTTAGTGGCCAAAAAAGGAAACCAAATGGTGGATTGGGGGAAAATCATCAGTAACAACATCCATCATTAGTTGTTGTAGTTACCCTCTGTTGTCCAAAATAACTCCCGTAGTTATTTTTGCAACTTACATCCCCATTCTAGCTCTAAAGTTCCTTGTTGTAGGTTACACACACTTTATTTCTCCTCTAAGCACAATTCCTTGGTTGGAATTCCTTGCACACTTATATATGATCCTCCTTTTTGTTCCTTCCATCTTCCCTTCCTTTTCCTCTTTGTTCCATTTTCCCCTCGCACCCACTCTCTATGCATTCACCTTCCTTCCAGTAGTTCATGTTCCCTGTGTGCTTGCCTTGGAATTACTTTCCCATATTTGATAATTCCTTTACACATTGCAGCCCCCTTCCTTTCCTGTTACCATGTATCATTCATTAGATGTTCATTCACTACTTGCATAATTATCTCCTACAAGTATGTATCCATTTCTACCATACGTGTTACTTTTTGTGTGCCCTTCCAATTCTTTCCTTCATGATCCTTCTTTTGTGTGCACCTTCACACCATCTTAACGCATTATTGTTCCACGTGACATATGTTAGACATTGAGTGAGCTACATGTAACCAATCAAAGAGCGCTAGTTGGGTGCCAAATCCCTGCAATGAACCACTACATGACACATGTCCAAAATGACAAAACAGTGTACGGTTGGCAACCCTTCATCCATTCTACGCATGCCACATGTCAAAGCATCTTGTAGACATCAAAACATCACAACTTATGCTACAGGGCTTGGATTAGGGTGTAATTTATCTTATTTGAAAGCAGCTAAATGTGGGCTATAATCTAGAACCTTCAAATTCAAATGTTGGCGGGGATGAGTAGGTGAGAATCAGGGAAACAATTTTTAGCCATTAATGCAAACTCAACCACCATATTTTCTGCTAGATCTTGTCTCCTTCTTCCACAAGCTAGATCAAACATGGGGAGGTGTATTTTTAACTCTGTAGGTGGATTTATAGGTATTCAATGTTGTTGTTGGTGGTTGAAATTCAAAATTTGAGTTCCCTCCTCTCTCTCTTCCTCTTCTCTTCATCCTTCTATAAATGTAAGAGCATTGCTCATTGTAAAGGGTTGGACTCTTTCAGTTTGTATAGGCATTGCCTTGCATTTTGAGTTATAGACCTTTAGATCTAGTCTTTGCATGTGGATATTGGCCTCATACACCATTCAGAATAAACTATGCATTCTGGAAGTAATAAACACATTGTTTTGTGGCTATTTTCTACCTTAACATTTTTTTATTCTTATTTCTTGTCTCTCCTTACGTTGTGTGTTTTTTGTGCCATCTCACATCCTTTGCATCTCCTTTTCTAATTGTGTCCCATGGAAATGATTATGCGGTGTGTTCTAGTCTGTGCTATATATGTCGGCCCTCCTCTATGTATTTTCCTTCGTTTTCACTCAAAGTTGATCATGTTCATCCCCTTTCTTTTTAGTGTTATCACCTTCTTTAGTTTTAGTTTTCCTTTTCACATATCCTTTTATCCCCTGGTCCTTGACATGTTTATCTTAGGATTTCCATTTCAACATTAGGAGTAGCTAGTAGTAGTAGAAATAGGTAGAGGAACCGACCTTCTCGGAGGTCTGTCTCAAGTGTGCAAGGTCCCAAAACTTGGAGATAGTCCCATTGTTGACTCAATGACTTAGTTTAACTTGATCTCGAGGCGGGTGCAAGTTTGAGATCCAATAGTTTCTGCATGCTTTCGATGGGACAAAGCATTGAAAGATTAAATTTCATCATTACTAAGTTCTGGTGTGTGACTTAGTAATTTCTAGCCTTTGAGGGATTTTTTCAACACATCTGGTGACTCCCAAAACTCATATCTATTATTTCTAGCAATTTGCATGCCTTTCATGAGAAGAGTGTATACCGGACAAAGCACATCAACTAAAGAGTCTTTTGAATACCTCTAGCTATCTCTGAGAAGAATACATAGTAGAAATCCCATGCATGCGCATCTCCATCTCCAACGTCTTGAGCACTTTCCACGCCACCTCTTGGTAGAAATCTTGTGCAACCTATCATGGTAGCTCCTCCACCACCTCCGAGGAAACTTTTCCAACTTTTGGTGAAAGTCCTTTTGTTCTCAATGCAACATGATATGACTGAACTAACAAAGACACTCAAAAGTATTCCATACTTCATTGGTGAGAATCAAGTCACCCCTGTTGAGCACATCCAGGATGTAGCCAACATATGCTATGTCTACTTAATCACACATGATGATGTATCAGTTAGGATACTTGTGGCTTCACTCAAGGAAAAGTGCTTTAGTGGTACGAAGCCTAAGATGTGCATCTATTTTGAGTTAGGATGAGCTTGGAATGGCTCTTTGTAACTACTTTGAAGATAAGTCAGATCACATGTCTTTGGTGGAGAAACTAACAACAACAAAAAGAGCACCCAATGAGCAAATGACTGATTTTAATATTAGGTTTCAGAAGACTTGGGATAGAATCCCTCAAGTGGTAAGGCCTATAGCCCAACATGATTTCCTTGTATTATTTAAGGGCTTTGAATAGTGATATCTCAAAGTCATGATTCAGTTTATGGGAGATAGAACCTTACATGTTACTTAAATATTCCAATAAGGGCATAAAATAGTCTCATCCATGTGAGAAAGTTAGCTCCCAAGCCACCCGTGCCCTTATTCCTAGAAATGTCTCCACATCCCAACCTTCTATTGCTCTTTTTCTTAAGCGGAGCATCTCAACCCACTAAATCCACATCATATTCTCATGTGCAGCAAAAGGAAGATGAAGAAATGAAAGCCTTGATTAGAAACTTGTCCAATAAAGTTATGTCTTTAGAAAATCACCAGGTGCAAGCCTTCAAAAATAGTTCTAATCAAGGGTATAAACAAAGCCACCACCCTTTAGAAATTAATATGAAAATTAGAGATATGGGAAAAACCAACAAAATGATAAATGGCATACCAATGTGTACCTTCCATTGCAAGTAATTCCTCTTGCAGCCTCTTCTAAGTGCCCTGCCCAATGCAAGCCAAACACTTGTCCCAATACAAAATAATATGGCACAAGAGTCAGAATGGTGCTTTCCTTGTAATATGCCTCATAGTAGAATCAATGCACCAATGATATTTGCGTGTGCACAAGCTTACATGATTCAAACTACTTCCATCTCGTGAACCTTCCACAAGCATAAGCGATCCACGAAAATCAAGAAAAGATAAAATTTCAAGAAGCTAACCTTATGTTCTTTGGCGTTGAAGACTTATGTGTAATTAATCAAATGTAGACAACACAAATAGACCACATGTCAGATTTTGATAACATAAGTTACAATAAAAAGAATGCTCGAATATGGCACACAACCTTCAGCTCTTATCACATAGGTTGATCCTCAAAAGCACAAGGATGTAACACATCAGCCCAAAAATCATGGCACGTAGGTTCCTGTGCGTGAGGTTCAACACAACACTTCAACACAAGCAACACACACTCCTCCTTTGGTAGGTCAAGTCTTTGTGCTTGACTAAGGCCCTGCCTGCACCTTAAAAATAAAAAAATATGTTGTTGTGCCCCAAATGCACAAGTCAATGGGCCTTCCATTCAACATTGTGTACTAGATGAAGAAGAAAAATATAAATTTCATAATGTGGGATTCCTTGGCCATTCCATCTCAAGCGTGACATGTTGTATGAAGCTCTAGTGCAAATTCCACATGTGGATCATGTTATTCAAAAGTCTCATGTTGTCATCAATATCTGTCAAATAGAGGAGAAGAAAGTAAGAAAATTTATCAAAACCCCACCCTTCTATATATCCTTGATCATAGGTAAACACCTTGTTCACAATTGTATGATTGACTCAGCGCTAGTACTTTTGTCATGCCTAAGAAAATTGTTGATGTCTAGGTATTAATTATAGCCCATTTCTCTAAAGGAGTCTTATAACTTGATGGCTCAATTGTCACCACTTTGGGGTTCATCAAGGATCTTGAGTTAACCCTCCTCACCATCTAAACCTGTCCATAACTCAAGATGTGTGATCATTGACCTACCACCCTTATTTACCTTGTGCCTATCAAGATATTTTACTACTAAAGTAGGTGGTCACTTGTCTTCTAATTGGTCTCATATGTTACTAAGAACAAGGTATGGTACCTATTTACCATACAAGTTGAACCAATATTATCTTATCATGTTGAGTCATATGACCCATCCCCTCTCCAAGTTAATTACCTAATCTAAGAGGAACAAGTTTCATTTTCGAAGAATACCTATTCCCCCCCCTGTACTGATTTATTGTTGGATGAGTGGGTGGAAGAGGCATCAAAATATGATACGTATGTTGAGGAACTTGAATTCATTGAAACTAGGCTTGGTACTTATTGCATCTTTGAAGAAGAAGTTGTGCTTCCGTGAGCGCTCAAACCAAATGAAGAAAACTATGGTATGTGGAAGTTGTACTTTGATGGATCTAAAAGTAGAAATGGCACAAACATAGGTGTTGTTCTCATTTCTCCCAAGGATGAGAAATTATTCTTCATGTACAAACTATAGTTTGCATGCTCCAACAATGTGGTAGAATATGAAGTGCTGGTGCATGGTCTTCTTATTGCTGAAAAGAAAAGGATTAAGGTGCTGCAAATCTTTGGATATCTTGAATTGATCATCCGCAGGTCGAAACAAGTGTGCGATGAAGAATAATATCCTCATATATTATAAGCATAGAGTTTGGGACCTCCTTGAGGGATTTGATGCTGAACTTATAGGTGGTGCCAAGAAAAATGAACAAAGAAGAAGATTAGATGGTCGTGCTTGGTTCACGAGTTTTCTCCTACGAAGGATTTTTCAAGAGAAACATGTAACACGTCAAAATGGTAATCACGCCATCTATCCTAGAAAACAATACCATTTATCAAGTTTGTAAGCGTGATGTACAAATCATCTAGTTCATTCAGAATGAAGCTAATTTCTCTTCAAACATGCAAGTTGACTTACATGACAACTATAGTGACCAAGTGATTTAGCTCAAGACAAATAAGTTGCCTAAAGGGTTGGTCACCTTAGAGAAAATGTTCAGCCTTGATGATGAGTTCAAGGGTGAAAATAATATGTGTGTGATGCAAGAATATCGCTCTCCCGAGTCACTATTACGTGTGGAAAGGAATTTTGTTGAGTAAATCTTTGCGCATGATGAAAAATGGACCTTCATTTCTCTGCGTCAAAAATACGAGATATCTTCTCATGGAAATATGAATATCTCAAAGGATTTGATCCAATTGTTGCTCAACACTCCATTGACCTTGATCCTAACATGAAGCCCATCGGAAAAAAGCAAAGGCCGGTCAATCTAAGGATAGAGCCCCTCATGAGGAAAGATTTTCTAAACTCATCGAGGTGAAGATAATATTCCCCATCAAGTACTCTACTTGGATAGCAAATCTTGTTCTAGTGTGCTAGAAGAATGGTGAAATTAGACTCTCTGTATCGATTTTAGAGATCTAAATAAAGGAATCCTTGAAGGATTATTATCATTTGCCTTCCATGGAGAAGATTCTCGCAGTTGTGGCTAAAATGCAAAAACTTTCCACGTTGAATGGGTATTTTGGCTTCAATCAGATCATGTTCAAGGAAGAGGAACAATTCAAAATGGCATTTACAATCAAATGAGGTACATATGCATATCAAAAGATGCCCTTTGGTTTGTCAAATGCATGCACAACTTTGTAGCACTCCATGGACATTGCCTTCAAAGAATATATCAATGAGTTCATCCTACTCTACTTGGATGACATAACTATCTTCTCAAAGCGAGAGCACGATCACATGGTGCACCTTTAGAAAGTATTTGAGAGATGCAAAGAATTTGGGGTATCTCTTAGCCATAGGAAGTGTAATTTTTATGTGGCATAGGGAAAAATTTTATGCCATGTATTCTCAAGGATGGTATTTCCATTGATCTTAAGTGTGTTTCTTACATCCTGCTCTCTCATTTCCAGTACAATAAGGCCTTGCATTCATTCCTAGGAAAAATAATTTTTGTTAGGAGGTTTATTCCTAAATTTGCACAATTTGTAAGGCCCATCACCCTCATTCTCAAGAAGGACATGGTATTCAATTGGACAATAGAAGGAAAAGAGAGCTTCAACAAGATCAAGTAAGAAATTTCTTACGTGCCAACACTCATCAATCCAGATTATTCCAAGGATTTCATCCTCTATGCTTATGGAGCTGATGTGAGTGTTTTGTTGTCTTGACACAAGAGAATGAACAAGGACTAGAGTAGCCAATAGATTTCTTGGTCAAACATCTTTGAAGGATAATGAATTGAAATACACTCATATGGAAAAAAAGTCTATGCCATCATGTGTGTACTTAAGTTCAAAATTATGCTCGCCAAAAATCATATCAAGGTGTTAGTTTCACACTCATGTGTGAGATACTTCATCATGGGGGTAGAAATCAATGAGAAGAGAGCAAGATGGGTGACCAAAATGATGGAGTATGATGTGACTATATAAGTCACAAAGTTGGTACGAGGCAGTGACGCACTCTGCAAACAACTTGTTGAGGATCTACAAAATGAGCTCGAGACTTCATTGTTTCTGGATGAAGATCTCTCATACGCAAAGGATGAACAAAGTGCAGATCCTTACGACGCATGTAACTAGATAGAAGTGATGGTAAAATTCATTTCTTTTGGTGCATACCCTCTTGTTTTGAATAAATAAAAGAGGTGACATTTGAGGCTGAAATCTATTCCATATGTTTTGTTTGATGATGTTCTCTTCAAAAGAAATATTGATGACATGCTCTTGAGGTGTATAGATTGCGTGAAAATTGGCCAAGTGTTAGTAGAATTTCACGATGGGTTCTTTGGAGGACACTTCTCTTCCAAGTGATAATAATGAAGATCATCAAGCCATGATACTTTTAAGCTACCTTGTTCGTAGACATGCCTAAGTGGGTCATGAAATGTTAAGAATGTGTTTTATTTGTAGGAAAGAAAAAAATTGGAGTGTTTCCCCTTGACCAATCTAATCGGATCAACCTTTTACATAATGGGGTCTTGACTTCATAGGCATGATCAATCCTCCTTCTAGTGCTAGGCACAAATGGGTGTTGATGGCTCTGGACTACTTCACCGAGATGGACATAAGTTATCACACTCAAGGAATCAACCGATTCAGTCATCCTTGAATTTCTCGAGGGCATTGTCACAAGGTTTTACATTCCTCAAACCATTATTTCAGATAATGAAAAATCCTTCCTTAGTACTAATTTTTTGATTGGGCTCTTAGTCTTAGTATCTATTTAAAGACCTCTTCCAACTACTAGCCTCAAGGAAATGGCTTAGAAGATTCAAAAACAAGAACATAATTAGAATTATGAAGCACGTAGTGAATATCAACGAAAATCAATGGCATACGAAGGTCTCACGTGCTGCTCTGGGAAAACATAATTATAGTGAAGAAGGAAATAGGTGCTTGAATTACAAATTGGTATATGGAAAGGAAGTAAGACTTCCTTTATCTCTCGAGTTGCCTTCATTGGAGCTTGCCCAACAACTAAAGTTTGAGGGTGCGGATCGAGAGAGAGATAAAAATGGAGGAGTTGGTTAAACTTGAAGAATTAAAGAACTCTTCCATAATCAAGCTAGAAAAACATAAATAATCAACAAAGAAGTGGTTTGATAGAAAGTCTAGGCCTCAAGCTTTCAAAGTTGGTGACTTAGTCTTAAAGTGGGATCGATAGAGAGCCAAACCAAGGCATCATTCAAAGTTTTATGCACTTTGGAGTGGCCCATATATTATAATTTTGTGTAAGGAGGCTAACTATTTTGACTTATCTCATCTTGATGGAGGCATGCTACAAATTCTAGTAAATGGGATTTATCTCAAACCCTTCCATTGATTCTTCTGCATCATTTTATATATTAGAATAGATTTAATTCCTCAAATCGCACTACGTGCACACTATTTTGTTTATATATAGTTATTTCTTCTCACATGTTTCTCATGCACGCTCTTCTTTTGCTTCTAGATGTTAGTTATCTTCCAGAATTTTCAACAGTTTTTCGGGATTCATAACAAAGTTTGGAAGTGCTTCAAGTGACTTCAAGGGGTGGTTCTTTAAAGTTACGGATTAGAATTTCATGTTTCTAAGAAGACTCCATGCCCAATGAATGCTCTAGGATATTGATCTCCTTCATCTAGTAGGTAGATGGCCCTGAAAGTTGGAAAAATGTTGTCCAAAATAACTCACCTAGTAGGATGACATTTTGGTTCCCATTCTAGAACCCTTCATATTCTTTTGTAGTAGTTTTTCATATTCTATTTGTATAGTTATAAAGTAGCTCATTTTCAATAAAGAGATAGATCTCTGCACATACATATTTCTTATGGATTTTTCCAATTTGTATTCATTTGAATTCATAATAAAATAGGTTTTTTTACAGCTCTTTCATTGTAAATTTGATTGTTATAACACATTAAATGCCATCATAAGTGTGTTGTCCACCGTGTTGTACTTCAATCCGGATCAGTGCTTGAGTGATAATACCATCATGTTTGAACTATGCTTGATAGTTTTCCATGTTCATACGAGATGGAAAATACAAAGAATAAAGGTGTGTCATTTCCTATCTCTCTAGGAATATACTCATGCAAGAATGTCACAAATGCAACAAACATCAAAACATCTTTCAAATCTCTCGGTCTATATTCCTACATATATCGGTTGAGATTTTCCTCTTTTCAGGATTACATCATGCCAAAAATTGAGAACTACGAGGTTAAGCTGCGTAGATGAATTCAAGGTTAGAAAATGGGATTACACATGGATGAAAATAGACCAAATGAGAGACTTTAAGTTTGATTGGTTTGTGTATGGGATAAAAGATGATGAGTCAAACTTGTTTGATCCTAAATACCAAGTGGTGTAATATTCCCCTCTTCCTCCCACTCCATGGAACATCAGGGAATCAGGTGATATCAAAGAGAGGACCATGGTAGTGATCCAAAGGTCAAAAGAATGGTTCAAGTAGAAGAAATATTCCTTCATTAAGTTCGGTGGTCTTTTTTCTCCATGTAGGAAAGTTTCTCACACTTCCTCCCTCAAGGCATCTGAGAAAGCCACAGGCTCTACTCATTTAGAGGAATCCTCCAAGAGGAAAATTGTGGATGTAGAGTGCATTGAAGCTTCTCCTCCTAGGAGGCTTCACAAGAGGGAAAATATCATTGAAAATCCCATTGAACCTCTTGAGTTAGGTGATATTTATCCATCATAGTCTCTCATTCATCACCAACATCCAAGTGTGTCCTTCTCAATGGCAGAGTCATATCATCATGAGCAAGTTATGATCCCTTATTGAGCACCTAAAAGTGCCCCTATACTTGATTTTTTGTCTACTTCGGATGAAACATTCCCATGGGTATAGGAGTTACTTGAAGTGAGTAGCAAAGAGTCTAGCAATCCGTAACACCTTATTTTGAGGCCATCTCAAAATTCACCAAAACTAAGCAAAGAAAGAAAGCATAAAAACTTCCCATTTCTTCACCAATGCCTTTGGATCTCAGTATGTGGAAGTTGCATGAACAAAATTTGAAAAACCTATGGGAGAAATGACTCAAGATGACTATGAGATAACTAGAGTTTCTTTAAGACAAGTTGTGCATGAGGGGATGTGCACCTCTTCTAAGAGTTCTGCAACCCATTTTGCTTTCTAGAAACAAAGAAAACAAATAAACTTTGAAGAAACTAGAGGAACTTGTGAGAACCCTCATTGCCTATGTATAATCCTTCCTGGAACCTAATACAATACCTCCTCCTCTATCGAGAGGCCATATCTCCCATTAGTAGTTTTGATCCTCAAGTGATCAAGAGAGCTTAAGGATACACCATGTAAGGGAGAGATAATGGCAAATGGGTGGAGGATATTTTGGAGAAGGAAAATTTATTTCTACCGAGGTTATCTCACTATTCAAATTTTCCTTTGTCACTCTTTCCAATGTAAAAATGACCATGTAGGAGATTAAGAAATAAAATGCCTCTTTGGGATAGTATGTTCCCATTGGTGTCTGAGATGAGTTGTCTTGATTCTCACTCCTTAAAGATTAAAAATGTATTCACCTCTATCTCTAACAATTTATCTCTCATATGGTCTCACACAATGAATGCCAGATATGATATGATAAATAATGTTATCTCGAACTTGATTCTTTAGGAGAGAATCCATCCGAGATCTTGGAAAGTATTAGTAACATTGTGCATAATCTAGGATCACCTCCGTTTAGTGAACATCCTTAGAAAATCTCTTAAGTTTTTCCAAGATTTTGTCAAGAAAGAAGTATGAGATCCATTCTCTTTAATGAAGATACTTTGGAATCCCTCGTGGAAATTAGAGGCTCAATCTCTAATATTGTAAGAGATCATCAAGTCTAGTTCCACCACGATAAGACCATTGGTGGTATTCTTAAGACTTGGATTAGTGCTTTGGGTTGTGTTTTCATTCCACATGCATAAAAGGTGGCACTCACAACAAGTCCCTTTTAGTAAGGAAGTAAAGGGTGAGGAGCTCACTCTGGAAGCATTTCCTCGAGTTCTATAGGAGTTGGATCTTCCTCATTAGAAATCTTTTTGTCTTCATATTGACCACTCTCTTCTTCCCTCTCTCTCTATGTTCTAATACCTCATTAGGAATGCACTTTTTACTTTTTCGTCTTATTCACTTAAGTGACATTTTAATTTGACATTGTAAAAGTTCTCTTTCATTAATAAGAAAGGGATTATTTTTCTATAAGAATATGAAAGGTCACAAGTGATGGTAATGTGAAAATTCATGTGGTTGGGAGAGGAAGACACATCTTTGTAAGATAAAAATTGGGATGGCTTCTCCATTCCAAAGGGTTAACATTTGTTGATTTTTGTTATCTATTTTCCTTTGTATCACTATTATGCAAGTAATAAGGTTACATTTCTTCTATCTCCTTGATCGTGTTTTTCTACTCTCTCTACTTTCTAACTTTGTAAGCATTATAATCTTGTATAGCCAAGAAGAAATTTGTGTCTTTGTTTAATGAAATATAAGGTACCAATTTGGGACATGAAACAAATCAATGCAATCATGTTTAGGAAGTCCTTAAACTTTATCCTCAAAACTTTGCATTTTGTCAAGTGTTGATTAGAAATACATGGCCTTAATTGATGTTACCGTATTCATGGAATTTTAGGCATTACTTACACTTTCATATTCCAAGACAAATTGATTGAAGACATGTGGTTCTAATTGGTGCAAGTAATAAATTGTTTAACGTGGTTAAAAAATTAGCTAAGTGTTGGAATAACATAGGACTTTTTCTAAGTTTTTCATGGCTTAAGATGATTGAAAGTTTTGTGGAGCATTAAGGAGGGTTACAGGACTTGAGTTGTGGTTACACAAAGGTTGCATGAAGCTAGTTTTGAATGTGAAGGGAATATCATAATAGCTCCAAAATAAACATCAATATTTCAATGGTATATGGACATAATTGATAGTATTGTACCACATGTATGCACAATAATGAACACAAGAAATATTTATGTAGAAGTGAATAACTGCACACATGATCCAAAGAAATTTTTGGGTGGTTAGAAGTTCCATATTTCTCCCTAAACCATTATAGTATGGAAGATCACTCTGATAGATTTCCAATGCATATTGGAACGTGTGAATCGAAAACCATATGCTCCCAATATTGCTTGTTAAAGTTCATGGTCAAATTGGGTCAATAGGGAAAACACATGTCTAGTACCTTAACTCATGCACAAATTCTATTTACATAATTGGAGTTGATTGAGGAAAAAATGTGATCATGAACATTTTTTTCTAACTCTTTGGTCTTTAACAGCATGTAAAAATTTAGTTTTTAACAATGAGGTCCACTTTTGTTTGGAAGGGAACCCTCGGGGAAAATTTTAAGGAACCCCCTTGAAAAAAACTTATAGAAATCATGGTGAATATACCTATAACCAGTTTCATGGTTTTGGTGAATATACCTATAACTTGATTTCATGGTTTTGGTGAATATCCCTGTAACCTATTTCATTCTTTTGGTGAAAAAATGGTAAAAATAATTTAAAATAGTTGGAAATCGAATGGTGAATCTCCTGTAATTTGTTTGGAAAATACCCTCTATCGAATTTGACTGATAATGAGGCCCAAAAATTTTCATTTCTTTTACATGCCTTACGTTTACGCTCAAGTGCTTGGAATGTGTGACACTTGGCCACTCAGAGGAACAGGAAAATGACACGTGGTATCTTCTGATTGCTCACTGCTACTCTGCCTTGCCTCATCGACACCGCGGACCCGAAACTTTATTGAATTGGTTCATTCCACAAGCTTGGAGTCCAGGGAATGCCTTTGACTTGGGGAGGCCCAAAATCCTACCATGTGTCTTTCTGATGGGTAGGGAAGGATTGATAACTTTAATAATCAGGTAAAAATAATTTATATTTAATAATCAAGGATACGATGTTTGATGTTGGTAATTTATTTTTATATCGGTGATGTAGCCTAGATTTTACTAGTAACACCCTGGATGTGCTGGCACATCACTCATCCTAGACTAAGAGCTCACCCAAAGCATGCAAAGGTACCAGGTCCCTCTTTAGGGTTGTTGTTATAGGTTGTTAGCATGATGAAGACTTAGCACATGTAATTCCATTACTAACACATCATTCTACAAAGCATACCAAATCTATATCTAAGGGAGAGAAGACTTTAAACAATAATCATGATGGAATCAAGTACATGTAATATCTAATTACACACAAGAATACACTCAGATTCAGCCAATATCCTCCATTATATTAATAAGTATATGTAAGCTTCATTATAATAACATTAGTATGCGTAACAGATTTAGCAACATAATCTCACTATATCTCTCTTTGTATATTCATCATCATACATACATCTACTACACATTTCACTACATATATATGGGTGGGGACTTTCCCTTCACCTCTTATCTAATCCCAAAATAGGTCACATGGTATTATTAGCCACGAGCCATTACAAAAATAGCCACACATACAAGTGCGATAACAATAGAATATTGGTAGTTAACTGACAATGATAAATCTATCTCCAGCTTGTGTCCATGCAAAGCACTTTGTATCTGATCCTCTAAAAATAGCCAATGCGTGGAGTGCACATCTCTGCCTCGTTTGTGTGCTTTTCACGCCATCTCTAAAAATAGACCTTCATGAGAAAAAATGGCTAAGTCCCAAAAGCTGAACTTCTGCTCCACGCGCGTGTTCTCCCTATCCATTCACCTTTGAATATGACCTATTTTCCCATGTGGACTTCTTGTGTGTTTTCTGTCAAGTGCTCTCTCGATCAACATTACCCCACACTAATTACATTTTCTCCTCAACAATGGTTATCTCTAAAAAAGAATAGAAGAATAGAAATAATTTGAATGAATGAAAGAATGTTCTTATCCTACGGTTTCTTCTTCTGTATCCTGACAAATTAATTCAGGATATTCCTCCTTAATCTCGGCCTCCAAGGTTTTCCACTCAACATGAGTGCTTCCTCTGCTCTTTCTGGAATGTCCACAATAATAGACTCCAGTTCCTCCTTTGTAATTTCTCCTTTCTCGTTCTACAAGACCAACACAATGTTGGACATTGCAATCATCCTTCCCTCTAGCAAATCCATCTTCTATGTGATGAGTTTCCCAAGCTCTTCTAGCTAATTTTTGTGTGGTTCTTGGGTTGCTGCCAGGGCCTCGCACTTCTATTTGACCAATGTTAATCTATCTGTGTGGCCCAATGTGTTGTCTTTCATTACTTTCTAGACCTCATTGCTCTCCTCCATGGTTTTTATGTTGATGAGCACCTCTTGGAGCTGTACAAATGTTCAAGGCTTGGTCTTCCTTCTTCAGTACTTCCTATAATGCTTGTAGAAATCCCTCATATGATGCAATCTTCCACATCACTGTAGCCTTTTCTCACTCTGCATCTTGTCTTTGGATCCTTTGGCACTAGCATGCGCAGAGGTTCATCTTCAAGCACTAGGTCCACCAATGTACCTACATAGTGTATTGCCAAAGGAAATGTCTTTGGTACCTTTGGCTCTAAGTGTGGCCTAGCTCTTATGACATTATCACCAATTTCCTCTGCGATGCTGATAAATACAAAGTTATTTTTCTATGCTAAGTCTCTTTCCTACATTAGGCATGCTATCTCCTTATCCTTAGTTTTGATTTCTTCCCTTAGCGCCCTAATTGTGGTAGCCTTTTCCATATTCCACCTTGCCACCTCTGTTGAGACTTTAACCAATGCATTGCTCACTTGTTCATCTGACATAACAATAGGATTTACTGTTATGTGTCTAGCTTGAGGTGTCTTTTTCAACCTCCTCGACACGCATGACTCTTCACACACATCAAAATCTGGTTCATCCATGTGTGTGTGTGCATCGACCATGATAATTTCTTCCGTGTGCACTATTGCCATATCTTCATCCATTAATTCCTAGCCCTATAAAGTCTTTTGTGTCAATGTGCTCTGGAAATGGGCTTAGATAATTTTACCGTGTCCTCAAGCATAACCCATGGCTAGTGGAATGTGCTCTCCACTTGTTCTTCTTGACCTAGGTTGCTTAGGAACTTGAGCCTCTAGATTTGGAACTTGTGTTCCCATGTCCTAAGCAATCTATGTAGTTGTCTCATCTATTCTCTTTTCTTCCTCTCTTCTCCTTCCTTCATTTATTCACCTTGTTGTCCTTCAATATTCTCAGGAGGTGTAGGAGAATTAGGTGCACTTTCCTCTAACTCTTCCACTTCCTCATTCAATTTTAGTTTCCTCCTTCTTTTTGTGGTTGTCTCCTTCTATGGAGAGAGTCTGGGTGATCTACGCACTATTTGTGGAGTAGCACCTTGGGTCCTTATTCTCCTAAACACTCTCTTAAATTTGTGCTCTCCTTGGACTGCATCCAAGTCCTCTTCATCCCCCTCTTGTGGCTGAGGTGGTGTAGTTGCATGCTCAACTTCATCCTTATTCGTAGGATGTCTTCTACCTCTATGCTCCAAACCCCCACTATCTTCATGCTCATCCTCCTCATCCTCCACTTCAATTGTCTCTGTGGGCTTAGGTGTTGGGATGTTCTCCATGGTATGCTTACCCTTCGGTGACCCTGGGAGCGTGAACTCATTCTCACATACTTTTTTTATTCTCAACTTGGTCTTTAGTTAAAGGTATACCAGTGCTGCTCCAATATCTCCCATAGCCAAACTTATCTTGGTTTAATGCTCAATACATCTCGAAATGAGCCTTTCAATATATGCACCCCATCTGGATACACATATTTCTTCTTAGCATGTGGTAGTCACGATCTACCTTATCCGTATTGAACGTTATTCGTCACACATCGAGAACATGTGTGTGCGATGCCTAGAAGTACCTTTTGTGAAGGCATATGGTAACTTACACCAAGGGCTCCATGCTCCATCTATCATTACAAATGCACTATGCAAAAGTGCTAGTATAAATGAATTGAACTACCTTTCCAACCATCGAAGGAAAGTCCTTAGGGATGTGCCATTCTTCTTCAAATGCCACGCAGAGCCTATCGTACCATTTCTCAGCCCTTTGCTTGACTGGTTCTGTCATGGATCCTTCATAGAGGTATTTTCTGAACCACTCCGCTGGTGACTTATGCTCCATGGGATACTCCCATATCTTCTCTTTTGGTCCATCAAGTACTCCAATCTCCATGAACACAGTGACAACAAAACAGATCCAAAGCTGATCTTTCCTCTTGTGCATGCTTCTTCAACAATAGTTTTTGCAATGTAGCCTGAAATATTGTAGACTACCCCTTTGGACATTCTCTTCGCAACATGCAACCACATGGTGTTCACTTGTGACCACCTTTCCTGGTCATTTAGCTTTGTCACAAGGTGTGCGGATACCTGCACAATTGGATACTTCTTCAGTTTATCAATGTCCATGATGCATGGACCCTTTATGTACCCATCTCCTTTCTGGTCTCCAAGATTGTGGCCTTATTCTATTAAATCATTCTTCAAATCTTCTCCTATGCCCTTCAATCTAATACCATGGAGATTAGAGCAATTGAAATTTTGGCTCTGCATGGACTATAAAGTAGAAAAATCTTCCATGCACTCGATCATAGCCACTTTGTACAAGGTCTCATATTTCCTAAAGTAAAGGAGCTCATATAGCTAGTAAACTCCAATATTCTTCAAGATCTTCTCACCAGCATCATCATACACCGACATGTCTTCCATCGTGCATTTATTCATCTTTGTGTTAGTAAGGCATCAAGCTCCTTCTTATTCTCTATGGTATGGTGGTTGTACTCACTCACCTTGCTTCTCCTTATGTGAGAATCCCACTCCTAGCCTATAATGACCCCTTATGGATATTGCATTTTAGAAAAATTACTTTTGGGAGCCATCTCCTCTTCTTCTATGACCACCTTCTTCTTTCCCTTCACTCCTACTACAACTACTTTCTTGGGTGCCATTTCTACCTTGCAATCCTTTGTAAATACTCACCTCTTGAATTCTGCAATGTGTGAATCAAACCCTAGCTTGATTCAACATGCCCTAGGTGAAATTACGTGCCCTCACTCCTCTCTGTCACCTTGCTTTGCTCAAACCCTTCACCACTAGGGATGCAAGCTCTTTCTGCACACATATCTCTTCATCACGATTGGCTACACACCTTTCGCACCTCAATTCGATCACTCGGCTCTTTCACACTTAGCTCCTTTTCAAATAATCTTAATTGCAATGGTAAAAATGAACTCACATCCCATCCTTATATAATTTTCAAAATTTTGATGCATTTATTGCTCCTTCACCTACCAAATATCCTCTCATTAATTGACCAATTCCATTCTTTCCACGTGGTACATCTTCACGCCCCAACTTATAACCTTCTAACGCACCTTCCTACCCTTTAGCCACAAACTTCTCTTGATGTGATTTCTTGTGCCCGAGTACCTCATCATGGCACCTTCTTCTGGTAGTTGTTATGGCCTTTTCTTACCTCGTGTTATACTGTCCCTTCATTCATCTCCATCTTTGGTCACTTTTTAGAGGTAATCCTTTGAATTGAAAAGCACATGTAGCAACTTATTCCTTTCACCTTTCAATTCCCACAATCTTGTACGTGGATATCGAAAACCACCCCACACTAAAAGTATGTGCAGTTCTATGCGCATAAACATGCTTCACATAGTAATTAGCTTCATGCACACAAGCACGCTTATTACACAAGAAAAATAACTAAATTGACAAAACATAACAACAACGAAGGAAGCACATTAAGGAAATACAAAATTGAAAACCTAATCTAAATGGCAATACTACCTTATTACAAACACCAAGAAGACTTATTTATAGTAGGGCTTGACCTACTCCGTTAAAGTAACCGGGTAGTTTGTGTTCCATCAAGTGCTTTAATCGACATGCACCTATTTCAAGGATGTAAGTGATAACATACATTTGCCCCAACCAATGTACCTTAAGTTTTCCTAGATGGCGTAAGAACTTAGATTCATAAGAAGTACTAGTTATCCAATCTCAAGATTTTTATCCTCGATGTGCTGTCACTGTCATGCCATGCTTTTTGCTCGGCCTTTTCTTGCTTTCGACTCCATCATGCTATGGATTTTCACTCATCTAGCTTAATTATCTTTTCAATCCATTCTTCTAAATCTTTCTCATTAACTAGACCTCCAAGCACGTAATATGCAAAGAAGGTAACATAAATTCTATAGGAAGAACTATACTTGTACTAACACTAAGCTGAAATGGTGTGGCTTTGCTCAATCTCTTATACGTTGTCCGATATGCCCAAAGTACTGCAGATAATTTATCACCCCAATCCCTTCATCTAACATCACATATTTTTTTAATGTTTGGCTCAAAATTTTGTTGAAAGCCTCAATAGTTCCATTTTCCCGAGGATGATATGGTGTGTAATCATGAACTCATCCAATAAAATTCTGATTGTCTCATTCAGAAAATGTGTTCCCCTATCTTTGGTCAAACTCAAAGTACATCCATACCTTGTAATAATATTTTCCCATAGAAACCATGTTGTTTATAGCCATTGTATAGTCAATCTTTGTAGGTGCTTCTTCTTCCCACCTTGTCAAATAAGTCTATGAAAATAATGATGTAGTGTGATCCATCTCTTGCTTGCACTAGTGAAATAGGACCCACAAAATCTATAGCCCATTTCTCAAATGGTCATGCGCTAGCAATAGGTCTTAGAGGCATTTCATCTTGTTGACTTGGTTTTCTAAGACGTTGACAATGATCACATGCCTTACAAAATTCCTTATAATATTTATATAGGGTCTCCCACCATAATCATGTGAGTAGAATCTTACACACTATGGCATCACCGGCATATTGGCTACCTGCAATACCACCATGAGCTTCTTCCATAATATTCATGTGCTCATGTTCTAATACACAATGGTGTAATACCTCATCTCGGCCCAATTTGTATAAGTCATCACTGATTAACATATAAGGTGTGGCGCGTATAGCAAGTTGTTTCTTCTCCAAGGATTTCATTCCTTCTGGTGCCATCCCTATTGTTCGTATAAAGACAACAATGTCCTCTAGTTCTGATGGTGCATGTTATAACTTGTATAATGTGCATTTGGCATCATATCCTCAATTGCATGTGCTTCTTCTCTTGACTATATTCTTGATAGATGGTTTGGTCTAGAATTAATTTTTCTTGGTTTTACCACAACTGTGAAATCAAATTCTTGAAATAAGAGCACCCATCGACATATGCGCCCTTGTAAAATAGGTTTATTTACCAAATACTTCAATGCCATGTGATCTGTATAAAAGACAAATGGTGTAGCTAGTAGGTACTGGTGGAATTTATGCAGCACATAGATCATTGACAAAGCTTCACGCTCTATAGTTGTGTAATTTTTGCTATGCAGAGTCATCTTTCTACTAGCAAAATAAATAGGATGATCTACAATACCTTCTCTAGTTGAGCCAACACCGTGGTAATGGCCATGCCGGAGGCATAACGTGTACATGAAATGGTTTTCCCATGAAGGAAAACACATAATAGGCGTAATAGTAAGTTTATCCTTCAATATCTCGAATGTGTGTTATTACTATTCTCCCTAGTAGAATGTACCTTTCCCTTTTAATAACTCTTTTAATGGTGTGGAAAATTTGGCATATCCTTTGATAAACTTTCTATAATATCTTGTATGACCCAAAAATCTGCACACCTCATTTGATAGGTAGGATCCCTTAGGCATATAATGACCTGCAACCTTTGTTGGATCAACAAAAAAACCCTCCTTGCAGATTATGTGTCCTAAAAGTATCCCAAATGGTGTAGCAAATATGCACTTCTTGATGTTTAAAGAGATACTCAATTGTCTACACCTTTCAAACATTAAGTGTAAATTGTCATAGTGATCCTTAACTAATCCATACACCGTCCAATCATCTAAATATACCTGTAAGAAGTTGTGAATAAATTCATTAAATGCTTGGACAACTATGCACAAAAATACAGTAGGTGCATTTTTCAGTACCAAAAGGCATGACAGTTTAGGTGAAGTTACCCCATTCAGTAGTAAATGTAGTCTTTTCTGATCCTCCTAGGAAATTCGAACATGATGATACCCAGAGAACCCATCTGTAAATGAATAGATTTCACACCCTGCAACACCTTCTAGTATTTCCTCGAGTGAATGGCATAGGAAATGGATCAGTTACACATGCACATTCAACTCCCTGTAGTCCACACATATCCTAATCCATCCATCCTTCTTGATATTGATCACCATTAGACTAACCCATTCTGACTCATCAAGGGGCTTGATAATCCCATACTTCAACATGTTATCAATCTCTTCTTTGACATTTTCGCGCAAATTGGGGTTCATCCTGTAGGGTCTCTTTCTTACTAGGCATGCACCCTCTTTAAGCTTTATTTTCATCTCTCCTAATGATTCATGCATGCCTTTAAGTTCATGGTACCCCCTAGGAAATAAGTCCTAGTAATCCTTTAGTAACTCTATGATTTTTTCCACTTCAAAGTTTGACCAATAGTCTCCAATTATGGCTTCCTTAGGCTCAGTATTTGTTCCAATATTCACACTTTGTCTAGGTGCACGTGGTCTTATCCGCACTGTCCAATACCTCATGCCTCCCTGTTGAATGGTTTACATCCAGATTATCTACTTCTTTGTCATCCACTAAGTAGACCATTTTTCCTTTCTCTTTCTCAAGGCAAGCGCGTTGAAGTATTGTTGCATCAACCTCTAGTTCTTCATTCAAGAAGATGTGATCTTGAGTCTTCTTTACCTAATAACTCCTAAAGGATTTCTTTAGCCTTGGCACTATCTCCCATAGTTAAGCACTTTATGAATTTTCAATGCTTCTCCCACCAAAGGCTTTGTAGAGAAAAATTCAAATGTCTGGGTCATTCATGCAATTAAATTCTATCAATTTCTAGTTTCTGTATGGAGTTTTGCATACACATACCAAGCACACACACAACCTTGTAAAGTGGAATAAAACTTGTGCACCCATAGTGAAGGTGGTAAAGCTTCCTGACCTTCTATCCAAAGTCTCTCACACTTGTGAACGTGGTGCTGAATAGGTTGGTAACTATGATAAGTACTAATTTGAGTAGGTGCATTACTCTTAAAGAACCTAGTAGTAAGAGCAATCCCAATTTCATTCCATCTAACAAGATTATCCCTATGGGCCACCACAGTGTGTGTTGCTCTCCTCATAGTGTATATGTTAGCATAGTTCTTCTTTATAGTGGGTCTATCCATTATTCTTCCACAACATGCAAGAATACCATGGGATCCCTTCTCGTGTGTAACAAGGTGCCAATTTGTTTCCTATCCTCCCGACATAAGGTATTTTTTTGCTTCAAGGAAATATGCTCTTTACTTTACACCCTACCAACTCATAAGTGATGTGAGCTCAATTATCACAAGAAACACTTGTAGTATCATTAATAATAGATGTGTATCCTCCCACTTTGAATTAGTCCTTTGGTTGGTTTAATCATCTTTGGGTCTCAGATTGTGCGTACATAAATCCTATTAAATATTCTTCACTTAAGGGCTCTACATAGGGAACAAATTTTCCATATGTCAAAGGGATAATAACTCTTTCCTCTTTATTTTCAAAAGTGATATAGCCCTTTTTGAACTAAAGATCAACATTATTTGCATAGCACCAAGGATGCTCAAATATATCTAGGAAGCTATCGACTGTCACAAGACTAAAACTTCAAAGTCTCCAGTGAACTTGGTTCCTTTTATGGTAATGGATGCATCCTTCAAAACTTTGATGGGAGTGGCCTTAGTCTGATTAGCCATGAATAATACATTAGAAGATGGTTGTAATGGGGGTCTTCCCATTTGTACCCATGCATCCAAGGTAAGAACATTGAATTCCGCACTTGTATCAATCAATATATTACTCAATAGCCATCCATCCACAACAACATTCATAGTGATTTCCTTATCATAATCCAAGCTATGAGGTGGAAGATTTACATGCAGGATATGTTCGTGCCATCTCGGTGATTTGCGTGCGGAGTGTTTCCTTTTAATCCCTAAAGTGGAATGATGTTTTCCCAACGCAAGATTTTACACACCTCCCTCAAGTCATCTATATCAGTTTGGACCATCTCTCGATGCTTTATTTTCTCCTTTAATCTTGTATCTCACCCTGAAGATTCCTTATAACTTCCATGGTTTCTTGATAAACCTTCTTCTGATAGGCAGGATCTGGGTACCGTGCATGAAGAAATTTTTCTTTAGTGATGGTAAGTTTCTATTGCAATGTTTCCTAGAGCATGCCGCCTCAACGCAGTCATGATCTTCACTTGTAATTCTTCAGAATCTACCGCCAACTTGGGCATCCATTGATTTTCCACAACACATTGTATCCTAACCATCCCCATGCCTTTGTTTTATTGTTTATGTTGCTTACTTAGATGCTCATATAAGTCTGGGCACTCCTCATAGCTATGGTTCTTTCCGTAGAAAGAACATACAATATTATGGGGGCATTCACACCTATAGTGATCGAAGATCTGCATGTATAACACGTTCCACGAGGGAACTCACTTCTCCCACCACCACGGACCTCATCCTCCAAATCCACCACGATATCCTCAACCTCATCCTTTCAATCCAATGTGATATCCTCGGCCTCTACCACAAAATCCTTCAAAACTCCCTTCATTCCTATTATAGCGCAGAACTTATTGTGACCACGATCTTAGTGCTCATTCTTTTTTTAGAACTATCCATTACACTTTCTCTGTCGTACCCCAATGTCTATAACATCATGGATCTGACCAATCAATCTACAATATTCAACATCATGGGTTGTGGACCGAGAAAATTTTTAATAATAGCAGGATACGTTCTTCCTCATTATTCGTTGTAGTAAAGGACAATGGCTAACATCATGATTCAAATGACAGATCTCATAATAACAAATAATGAATGTATGGACTACGAGGACAACTATCCTTGGTGTGTCCCTCCACTTCACAATCTTTACACTGTAGTCATTTTTACTCCCATCACAAAAGGAAGGAACCCCATGCGTGCCAACCTATCACCCAATGAAAGATGAGTGCTCACCCGAGGCATGCGTGGGTACCGAGTCTCTCTTTTATGTGAGTTTAGTGGGAAACATCATCTATGATTAGTGTAAGAGTTTTCAGAGAGGAAGTTAAGACATACAAGAACCATAGGGCTTAGAATGGCCTCTAGATCCTTGCAGTCACTTCAAACCGAGTGCTTTAATAGAATCCAAAACATGTATTATGAAGAAAGAAATATACAAGCATTCATACTTAGCATGAAAGGAAAGAGAACTCATAAGAGAGAAATATGCATTAGAACCATTGATATTCATGTATATATTATATCAGGTAACCTCATTACATTCATTGAACCATTACAAAGTGTCACAGAGAAGCACCGCAGTCATGCATTTCACTGGACTTATGTAACTAAGCTACCAAAAGAAAATTTACAACTCCATGCCTAGTACATTCTCTCTCCTAATGTAACTATCCACTAATAGAGTCCTTATAGTAATTTAGAAGCCCACCCATCTCCTCAAACTTGCACTCTCTCTAACCCACTATATCTCAAAACTCGTATATCTTTTACTCATAGGAACTTGTATTTATCACTTTCCTACACTGCCAACTCACCCTCCGGCAGCACCTCGAGATCGGTGCCAAGTGTCGAATGTGGTCCTTCATGCGAGCATGCTTCTCCAGGCCTGAGCTTTCCACTTTATCTCATGATGTTCTTCTAGAAGATTCCATCCAAGGCATGCCCTATCTGGGCAACCTTTCTGAGGATGGCACCTTATCCACGCGTAACCGGTCATGCTTTTCATGTGTTCTACCCTGGGTGCTCAAATTGACTAATTCCCAAACCTCCTTTTCTTGTGCTGCATGTTATGTGCTTTAAACCTTTGCTTCACCTTTTCTTGCATATGCCTTTGACCGGGACCTTGTGCCTATGCGCCTTCATACTTGGCCAATATTCCAGGGGTCCAACATCACCCCACACTATGCCTATTCTCCATCCTCAGAAACACTTTACTCAACCAAGATGCATGCTACCTTAGGGAACCAATGTATAATCTTACACTTTACAAAAGAATAAGGGAATGAAAGAATTGGGGAAAGAATGAAGAATGGGGGAGCATTAATTCAACAAGCTAGGAAAATCCTTCCATAAGTCTACCTCTAGCTTATTCCACACTTCGACCTCACCTTGTGCCTTCTGACAGAGGTCACCCACCAGGGTGCTCACTTTGTCAAAACTCAGGCCAATTCCTTGGGTGCCCAAAGTGTCCACGATCTGCTCCATCTCTTTTCCCAGGTCTTCGAGCTTGTCCATCCTCCTAGTAATTTGAGGGTATAGTTCCTTTAGTCGGGCCTTGATCAAACTCCTTAAGGCTTCAATTGCCTCTGATTTTCTCTCTACTTGGCTAGAACTTTGTCCCTTTCTACCCTGTTCCCCTTGTTCTTTTCTTGGAACTCTTTTAGCTCCACTTCGAGTGTGGTGACCAAGGAGCTTGCCACCTTATCTCTATCTTGCACATGTATCATACGCAGCCTCTGCAGATTGGGCAGTGACCTTAACCTCTGCGAGCACTTGGCTATACTCAAAATGAGTGCTACCACCTTCAATCTATCCTCCTCCTTCAAGCACGTGGCCACTTCTTCTACAGACTCTAGGGCCAAAGGTCATCTCTCCATAGTGAGGATGCATGTTAGATCTTCTATACATTCTAGAAGGGATGAGTACTTTATGTGTGGGTGGCTAAGTCTGGGTGCTTTAAAAGGATGATGCCCTTGATAGACTCCATTTTCTTGTATACTTCCTGCACCTTTATCTTCTCTTCCTTTAACTCACACCTTAGTTATGCGCTGATCAGCTCTTCCTGCTTTAAGCTCTGGGTCTTCTCCGCCAGCTCCTCTTCCTTCTTCCCTAGTTTTTCCTCCAAGACTCTTATCCTATCATTGCACGTGAAGAGTCTAGCCTCGGTCTGACCGCGACCTTGTTGAGTGCATTGCAGACTTGCTCATCGAGAGCTCCTGAGAATTCACTAAGGGATTGGCCCCCTTAGATTCTGGCAATGTTATGAGCACTCCTGATAGACTTTGAAGTCGGCTCATCAATGTGGGACTCAAACACCCAAGAGAGCATCTTCTTTGTTCTGGGGTATGTGCCCTCCTTTTCAAAAGACCCCATGGCTAAAATCCTTTCTGTGGGTACAATGCTTTGGAATCACACACGTAGCACCTTCTTCGTGTCATCAACATAGCCCATTACTTGCCTCTCTTCTCGTATCAAGAGTCCTCCTACCCGAGCGCATGCCTTTGGGGAAACTTACTATTAGAGTCGGGACCTCCTCCCAGGCTGTCATGCTCTTTTTCAATATTCTCCTCCTTCCCTTCCTTCAGCACTATGTCCACGCTGCTGTGCTCCAACTCTTGGTCTACTAGGGCTTTGAGCATTTTCTTTGCTTCTCTTTCCACCACCTTAGTGATCTGCTCCTTCGTAAAACTTATTGCTCCCTACTTTTCCCCTGCCAACCTCTTCATTCCTTTCCATGTCTCCTAGTGTCTTCCTCATCCTGTGCCCTTGCGCCACGTGAATATGAACTCCTACTTCTCATCTCCACTCTCCTCTTCCGAGTCATAGACCTGAAGACCTGTGGCTCTTGGTCTTTTTAGGCTCATCTTCCTTACTGTCATCTTCTTCACTCTCATCCCCTCTTCCACCCATGTACTTCTCCATCTTTGTCGGTCACCTCCGAGTTAGCTTCCTCATCTACCCTCTACTTTTTCCTGAGAGGTGGCTCTAACAGGGATTCGGCCTTATCTTCTCCCTCAAGAGACTCTTCCTTGGTGAGGGGTTGCCTAGGTGCCTCTACTTCTGGTGTCTTTTCCTTCACCGGGACTTCTTTCTCCATATGTAAGTGCTTGGCTTGGCACTTGTTGTTGGCATGCTCACTGTCTAAGTAGTCTGCACACTTGGTGCTTCTTCTTCTCCTCTCCCTCTCTTCTTGGCATGTGGGCTTCTTCCTACCCATGGGATCCTCAGGTATGGAGACATCATTCTCCAGATATGCACCCTTCTCAAACTTTGGCCTTATACGGAGGTACACACGCGCACGCGGATCCTCCAGTGATGGGTAGTGTTATCGGCCTTGTCATTTGGATCTCATGCGACACATACCTCTCCATGTATGCGCATGCTTTCCGCCAGGAGGTAATTCAGCTTCTTTCTCATCTCCCTATGCTCCCGGTCCAGACTACCTAGTTCAGCCTTAACTTCTTTGATTCCTTAAATCTGTTCACTCCCACTTGGAAGTATTGAGTAGTGAACGTGAAGGGAAGCTTGCACCAAGGGCTCCATGATTCATCTATTAGCTTGAATCTACCCAGTAGAAATGTTGATAAATAGAAAATTTAGCTTCCCCCTTAGTGGCTGCTAGGAGTTGTTTAGGGATTCTCCACTCTACCCCGAATGTGTTCCTTAGGTGCGTATACCATTTCTCCAGCCGTGCCTTGTGGGGTGTTGTCATTGTATCACAGGCATACTTCTCGAACCTCTTCGTGGGTGAAGGATCCTCGACATGGGGTACTCCCATACAAACTTGTCTAGTGCATGTTAGGCACTCCAATCTCTAAAAATACAATGGTGAGCAAGATGTTGCTTTGAAGAGGATTTTGTCACCTTCCTTCGCACTTAACGATTTCTTCTACGATGTATGTGGATAAGTTGTATATGGTGCCTTCTATAATTTTCCTATGCAGACATGTAACTAGGGTTTGTTGACCTAGGTCCACCTCTCCTAGCCATTCAACTTAGTCACTAGATGCGTGGCCATTTTCATCATGGGGTCCTTGATGTCTGAAATGTCGTAATACCTCGACCCCTTCTTGCAGGCATATTCGGTGATGGTCTCCTGAATAGCCTCCTTGTCGCCTAGGTCATCTTCCAAGCTATCTCCCTCACATATGAGGCATGTAAATTGTGAGATAAGTTGGGAGTAATGCGCATCTTGTGCCCTACAAAGTGGAAGTAATCTTCGTGTACCCATGACATTAACCATTGGTATAGGCACTCTAGTTTTCCAAAATAGGGCAACTCATAGAGTTGCAACAACCTACCTTCTCTATTTTGACCTTAACGTCATCATTGTATATCGCAAGCCCTCTGGTGTTCATTTACTGGTGGGGCACACTAATTCCAGTGCCATTTCCTTCTCTATCATGTTTTTTGGTGATTATAATCACTTATAGGTACATTTCTTAGGTGGGATTCCCACTCCTTCCCCATCATCACCCCATCTGGGTATTGCATCTCTGCATACCATTCTTCATTTGTGTTTACGTTGGGTTCTTGTTGTTTCACCTTGCCCTTTCCCTTTCCTTTCTTGGGTGCCATTGTCGAGGTCTTTTTATTACTTTGTTCTTCCAATTCTTCCAGCCTCCGATCTCAAATCCATGATATAACTCTCTTGAACCCATGCCCTAGTTTTCCGAACCCTAACTGGGATCAAATTAACTCCACAAGATGACACCTCCTTACAACCCTTTTCACACCCATGTAACCCCTTCCTTCTGGTTTGCAAACTCAAACTGGCTGCTCACGCTTGATCTCGTAGGTCTTTCTTCGCACGATCGAATCTGGAAACCCTAGTTTATAAAACTCGCTCCTTTCTCTATTTCGCAAAGTGAAAATGAAAGAGCCTCGACCCTTTACTTATAGTTTTTCTCTTTTTGAACATTAAATGCTACTTCACCTACCACCATACTTTGTTCATTTAATGTAGATTTTTCAAACAAATCCCATCTTCAGTGCTTTCACTCACGTGCCCAACCTTGCGTGAAAACTCCTCCAACCTTCTGGCGCAACCAATCTAACATGACAGGAGACTCTTGCACGCGTAACCCACACCGAAGGCACTTCTTCTATCCTGATTCTTTGCTTTCACCTACCTCATGTTGCTTAAATGTGCTTTCTCCTTCTTAGTATGGGATCTACAAGTAGCTTTACCCAGCACCAACCATTCGTCTTCCATCTTTCTTCATATACCTCTTTCAACCGGGCCATTCAACAAGGATTTTCAACACAACTTCCTTGGTACCTTAATCATGTGCTCCTTCACATTTCTCCACCCCACACTTAAAATGATGTGTGGTCCTCTACACTCACAAATTCTCAAAAATAGTAATAAGGTTACCGTGCCCAAGGCGCAAAACAAAACAACAACGCGAAAGGGAAACACAAGAAAGGGAAAGCATAAAGGAAACTTCTAAACTAACTGGCAAAACTACCTTATTTACAAACACCAAGAAGACTTATTTATAGTAGGGCTTCAACCTACTCCCATTGAAGTGTCTAGGAAACTTTGTCCCATCCAGTGCTTGTAACTGGCATGTGCCCGAATCAAGGATGTACGAGATTGTGTAAGGACCCAACCAATGGAATTTCAACTTCCAGGATGGCACAAAACTTAGAATCATATAGTAACACCATCTACCCAACCTCAAACTTCTTGTTCTAATGTGGCGATCATGCCAAGCCTTTTTCTTTTCTTTTTTTGTTGTTTGGCTCCACCTGGTGAGTGACCGTCTCTCATCCAACTTCATTAACTCATCAATCCTTTCTTCCAATGCTTGTTCATCATCTAATCCTCCTGCATGCACTATTCACAGAGAAGGTAACATAAATTCAACTAGTAAAATAGCTTCCATGCCAAACACCAATTAAAATGGTGTGGCTTTGTTTATCCTTTTATACGTTGTCTGTAAGCCCATAATACTACCGATACTTTGTCATCCCAATCTTGTCTTCCGACATCACAAATTTTGGTCAAGGTATGACTCAATATTGTTGAATGCTTCCATGGTTCCATTTTCTTGTGGGTGATAGGGTGTAGTCTTGTGATGAGCCACCATGAACTCTGATAATAGGATCCTGGTCTCATTCAAGAAATGTGTACCCCTATCGCTGGTCAAACTCAACGGGCATCCATATCTTGTGATAATGTTCTCCCATAAGAACCTTACCATTATTGTTGCCATGTAGTCTTTAGTTGGGGCTGCCTCTGCCCACCTTGTGAGATAATCCATGCAAGTGATGACATAACGTGACCTAGTCCTATGTGCTACTAGTGTAATAGGTCCCACAAAGTCTATCACCCACTTTTCAAAAGGCTCCATGCTAGGAATAGGGTGCAAAGGCATTTCATCTCTCCTTCCTGGTTTGCCAATGCACTGACAATGGTCACACACTTTACAATAATCTCTATAATCTTTGTACAAGGTTTCCCACCACAAACCTACCATTAATATCTTGTGTGTGGTGGCATCACCTGCATAATGCCCACCCGCACTTCCTCCATGTGCTTCCTCCATGATGGCCAGGTGCTCATGCTCTAAGACACATCTGCGTAAAACTTCATCACATCCCAACTTGTATAAGTCTCCACTGATTAACATGTAGGGCATGGTGCGTGTATGGCCAACTACTTCTTTTCCAATGTCTTCATTCCATCCGTGCCACACCTTCCTTTAAAAATATTGCAATCTCTTCCAAATATGAGGGTGTGCCACAACCTAAACAATTACACGTCTAGCATTGTTTCCTCAATACTCTGCGTGTCCTCCCCTGAATCAATTCTTGATAGATGATCAAGGCCCACAGTTGCTTTTTCTAGGCTTTACTACAATGGTGAATTCAAACTCTTGAAACAACAACACCCATCGACATATGTGTCCTTGTAGAACAGGCTTGTTCACTAAATACTTTAATGCCATGTGGTCGGTGTAAAACACAAAGGGTGTTGCTAACAGATACTATCTAAACTTGAAGAGCGTGTAGATCATTGAACAATGCCTCGCACTGGTTGTGGTATAGTTTTTTCTCTATTGGTGTCAGCTTCTGCTTGCAAAACATAGAGGATGATCAACAATCCCTTCACCTGGCTGTGCAAGCACTGCTCCAATGGTGGTCCCTGAGGCATCTACATGGACATGGAAGGGCTTGTCCCAAGAGGGAAAATGTAAAATAGGTGTGGTGATAAGCCTATCTTTTAATGTATCAAATGCCCTCTATGTGTGCCTCTCCCCAATGGAAGGCACTTTTATGTCTAAGCAAGCTCCTCTAAAGGTGTGGTGATCTTGGCATATCCCTTAATGAATTTTTGTAATAGCCCGTATGCCCAAGGAATCCATGCATTGTGCACTCTAGCTAGTAGGCTCCCTTAACCCCACAATAACTACAACCTTAGCGGGATCTACCAGCAAGCCCTCCTTACATATGATATGTCCTAATAAAGTCCCAAAGGGTGTAGCAAACACACATTTCTTAATGTTGAGGGATATCCTCAACTACCTACACCTCTCAAACATTAACCTCAAATTGTCACAATGGTCCTTAACCAGACCATATACTATCCAATCATCCAAATAGACCTGAAGAAACTTATGGATGAAGTCCTGGAATGCTTGCACCACTATGCGTGAAAAGATAGCTGGCGCATTCTTCAATCCAAAGGGCATGACCATATATGCAAAACTTCCCCACTCGGTGGTGAAAGTTGTCTTCTCCTGGTCCTCCTTTGCAATCTGGACTTGGTGGTACCCTGAAAATCCATCCGTAAAGGAATAGATCTCACGCCCAATGACTCCTTCCAAAATTTCTTCAGTGAAGGGGGTTGGAAAGGGATCAATGACACAAACTACGTTCAATTCCCTATAATCCACACAAATCCTAATCCACCCATCCTTCTTGATGTTGATTACCATCGGGCTTACCCACTCGATTCTTCTACTGCCTCAATGATCCCAAAAGCTATCATTTTTTCTATCTCCTCCTTGACCTTCACACGTAAATTGGGATTCATCGTAGGGCCTTTTCCTAACCAAGGCACGCACCATCCTTAGTTTTATCTTCATCTCCCCAAGGAATGGTGAATGCCTTTGAGCTCATGGTACCCGTGTGGGAATAAATCCTCAAATTCACGCAGCAGATCAATGATCTTAGATACTTCCCTCTCCATCCAGTAATCTCCAATAATACTTCCTTGGGTTCTTCTCCTGAACCGATGTTAACTTTCTTCATTTTTAAAGGCTCATGGTAGGGGCGCACACATGAGTATCTACACTATCCACTACCTCGTGTGTCCCTACTAGAATGGCTAACATCTAAGATTTCTGATTCCTCTCCATCAATCACATATACCAACTTTCCCTTCTCCTTTTCCAAAACATGCGCTCAAGTTGTAACTCTTCTGTTTCCTCTACTTCTTCAAAGCGTGCCTCCGATCCTGGTTCACCTAGTAATTCCAATAGCCTATCTTCCATCCTGGCACTATCCCCCATGGTAAGGCACTTGATATCCTACGTAAGGCCTTATCAATTGATGGTTTGGTACTCCGATACTCAAAGGTTTGAATAAGGTCAGCCGTGAGCTCTTGCCAATTCCTTGTCTAGGCGGTGTGTCTCGAATGAATGTACCATGCATGTGCGCGTGCAACCCTGTAGTGTAGAATACAACTTGTGCACCCAGAGGGATGGTGGAAAAGCTTCCATGCCTTCTCTCTAGACCCATTCACACTCCTGGATATGGAAAGAGGTGGGCTCCTTCCCATGGTAGTCTTTGATGATGGTGGGTACATTGCTCCTAGAAAATGACAGAGAGAGCAATTCTTACCTCGCGCCACTCCAAAAGGCTCTCCTGATGTGTGGCCCACCACCGAGCTACTTTGTGCTGAGTAAGACATAACTTAACATCCCCCTCCATTCCTTTCCATCCTTCCACTGAGCTTCCACCTCCTGCAGAAAGATCTCAGGGAAGGCTCCTCCTGAATACTTGGGTAGTTCTTTTCCTCCAAGGCACCTAACCATGTGTGCCTTTGTTACCTTGGTCACCGATCCTCTCAACTGCCATCCCATCAATTCGTAAGTTCCATGCACCCAATTGTCACATGTCAAGCTGGTGGTATCACTCATTGACTGAGCATCTTCAAATTGGATAACCCCGTTAGTAGGGTGTACCATCTCAGGGTCTCTGATTGAGCACACATAAATCCTATCTAGAACTTCCTCCCCAATGGTTCAATATAGGGTGTTGACTTCCCATCATCCAGGGTATAATGACCCATTCCTCCTTGTTCTTGAAGCTGATGTACCCTTTGTTGAACCAAAGGTCCGCATTGTTCTTGTAACACCAAGGGCACCCAAGTAGTGCTGGGAAATTGTCGCCTCGGTGAGTGCCAAGACTTCAAAGTCCCCAGTAAACTTGGCTCCCTGGATAGTAATAGTTGCATCCTTCAAGACACCGATGGGCATTGCCTTAGTCTTGTTTTCCATATACAACACATTCAAAGATGGTTGTAATGTAGGTCTTCCCATCTGATGCCATGCATCCAAAGTCAGAACATTAACCTCCTGCTTTGTGTCAATGAGGATATTGTTGAGGAGCCATCCATCTACAACTACATTCAACGTAATCTCCTTGTCATAGTCAAGGCTATGAGGGGGAAGGTTCATGTGCAAGACCTATCTCTCATGCTCTTCTCCAGTGTGTGGTACCTTCTCTCTCAACTAGGATCCTAGCAAGGGAATGATATTCTCCTGCCTTAGCATTTTACACACCTCCTTGACCTCATCCAGGTCATCCTTTTGCACCTCGACTCTCCTTCCTTGTTCCTCCCTCCTAGATTGCTCCTTTAGACACATTGGATCTCCCTTGTAAGCTCGAATAACATCCATGGTGTCTGATATATCTCCTTTTGATGTGGGATCTGGATACTTTCCATGAATGACCTCCTCCCTTGAAACCAGGGTTTTCTATCTTGGTACCTCTCTTTGCATGCATGGCTTCTACCCTTGTTGTTACCAAGACAGGTTCCAAACCTGCATCCCATGTTACCAAGGCATCCACTATATGTCTACCTTCTTGATGTTGACCATTATAGTGCCCTTGTCCTTCCGGTGTGTTGATTTGATTCATATGCTCAAATAATTCTGGGCACTCCTCATACTTATGCTTCTTCCCACACCACGAGCACTGCAACAGTCCAGGCACTCATGTTTGTAATGTTCTTGTAGATCCATAGTTGAAACATGTTCACATGGGAACTCACTCCTTCCTCCTCCATGGTTACCTCGACCATGGAATCCTCCTCAAAACCCCTTCCACGTGCACCTCCATCTGCGTGCTCCTCATAATGATGATCATCACCTTTAGAACCACTGGAAATGTTGGTTTGGGCACCCCATGATCAATGGCCTCATGGATCTGATCAATGAGCCTACAGTCCTTAGTATCATGGGTTGTAGAGGTGAAAATTTTGTAATAACAAGATACATTCTTCCTGATTCGTGTGCTGACAAGGGACATCTACTTGCATCATGGTCCCCATGAAAATTTCACAATCTATTGTCATAGCATGCACCATCCTCCTGGGGGAAATTATCCTTAACGTGCCCCTCTACTTCACAATCTGTGCACCACAAACCACTATGAGTCTCATGGGCTGAGTTCACAGATAATTTTTCCAACTGCTTGGCCATAGCAAGCAATCTGAGCCTCCAAGAATGGGCTAATGCTAGTATCAACACTACCAATAGCCTCGGCATGCATGTAGGGTAGCCTCCAATGCCTCGCGCGGGTCTGTAAAAGTTTTATGAGATAAGGCCCTTTGAAAAGGGGTGATCAGCCCTCCAACAAACCACTGAGCATGTTGTGAAGGGTGAATATCATATGATAATTTAGACAAGAGAGTTTTAAAATGTGCATCATACTCCCACACACTCTCTGCCATTCCTTGTTGAATCTCCTTCAAAGTGTTGATGCTCTTCTACTCAAACTCAGAATGTGGAACTCTACCAAGAATGCATTCTTTAAAGTAGTGTAGTCCACCACCATTTGATGAGGGTCATACTTCCTATACCAGCTATGTGCATGCCCTTGCAACGTGGTTACAAACTGACTAGCCTTTTCATTTTGGGGTTGTGATACCCTTCACGTGCATATAGTAGTTCACACTTGTGAACATGTTCCATAACATCCTCAATGCCCCTGTAATCTGGAAAATGTAGAGACATTTCAAAGAATACCTGAGGTGGTGGCTGGGGTCCCTATCCTCCGAGCTAGAGCCTTGGTTCCCTCTGGTGTTTCCTCCACCACTTGATCCACTAGGTCCACCGGTCCTGTGCCTCCAGAGCCACTAGATCCACTAGAACCACTGGGTCCAATAGGGCCTATAGGAGCTATGCCAAGCACCCCCATGGTCCCACTAAATTGTGTGCCGATGGTCTGTGATAGTGCCCCGCTACCACTACTGTGTCCCGCGCCACTCCTTGATGTGAGACCGAAAGCTTGTACACTTGCTCCTTGTCCAAAGACTCCTCGAATACTAGAATATGTGTAGCCATAGAAGAAGGAACTAAAAATTGTATCTCCTAGGCATGGATCTATCTCTTCCACTGATATCAACTAGGTCAATAACACTTCTTCCTGGTTTGGGAAAACCAAGCGCCAGGGCTCGGTCATTGGGTGGGTTTAGATATGCACCAATGACTCTCCTTTCTCCATGTGATGAACTCTCACTAGAAGCCGAAGGGGTCTCCCTCACGTGCTTTCCAAGATGGGGTAGCACAGACTGCTCAGGTTCCATGTCCTCCGTGTGAACCTCAACTCCTTCCCGCAATGTCTGTCTCCAAAGATCCATCACACTAGTAGCCTCGTGTCATCTAGCAATCTCCCTTTCATGTGCTTCACTATACTTGAGCCATCTCTCTTCCCTCTCCTTCTCTTTGTCATGATATCTACCATCTTCCTCCACCCAAGCTCCCTTACCCAACACTTAGAATGGTTTAGCCGGCCATTGGGAATGCCTCTAAACTCATGGTAACCATCAATATCTTCATAGCTAGAGGAATAACACGTAGAAACATTCCTCTAGGTTCTCGTAGAAATTCAAACTCAACAACCTCCGGACAAGAATACGTAGAAATGGCATACTCCAGAGTGTAGCTAGCTAGTACTCCTCTCCACCAATGATCTACAACATGGGTCCACATCAGATCTGCATCCTGCAGCCTTTGGTAGTCTTCTTTGGTCCACATATGTGATCCATAATGCCAACTTGATCTAGATGCATAGGCTGAAAGCCATTCATATAGTTCTACTGGGAAGCAGCAACAAGAAGGTCTCATATAGATCATGGTAGAGGTTCTCTTCTACCCATCTACGTGCATTAAACTCAGGTCTAGTGTTGAATCTCTGAGAAAATTCATCCTCCGTGCTCTTGAACCATGATTCAACATTTTCCAATGTTAACCACTCTATCATTACTCATTACATAGATCATGATGTATGTTATATCCCACTACAACTTTAAAAAAGAGCCCTAATAATGGAACCAAGATGTAGTCATTTTTACTCCCATCACAAAAGGAAGGAACCCCATGCGTGTGCCAACCTATCACCCAAGTGAAAGTTGAGTGCTCACCCGAGGCACGCGTGGGTACCGAGTCTCTCTTTTATGTGAGTTTAGTGGGAAACATCATCTATGATTAGTGTAAGAGTTTCAAGAGGGAAGTTAAGACATACAAGAACCATAGGGCTCATAATGGCCTCTAGATCCTTGTAGTCACTTCAGACCGAGTGCTTTAACAAGAATCCAAAACATGTATTATGGTAGAAAGAAATATACAAGCATTCATACTTAGCATGAAAGGAAAGAGAACTCATGAGAGAGAAATATGCATTAGAACCATTGATATTCATGTATATATTATATCAGGTAACCTCATTACATTCATTGAACCATTACAGAGTGTCACAGAGAAGCAGACCGCAGTCATGCATTTCACTGGACTTATGTAACTAAGCTACCAAAAGAAAATTTACAACTTCATGCCTAGTACATTCTCTCCTTGATGCAACTATCCACTAACAGAGTCCTCGTAGTAATTATGCAGAGCTCCGCCCATGTTGTCTCTCAAACTCACACTCTCTCTAACCCGCTATATCTCAAACTCGTATATATATATCTTTTACTCCGCAGCACTTGTATTTATCACTTTCCTACACTGCCAACTCACCCTCCAGCACCCTCAAGATCTGGTGCCAAGTGTCGAATGTGGTCCTTCATGTGAGCATGCTTCTCCAGGCCTGAGCTTTCCACTTTATCTCATGATGTTCTTCTAGAAGATTCCATCCAAGGCATGCCCCTATCTGGGCCAACTTGTCCCAGATGGCACCTTATCCACGTGCAACCGGTCATGCTTTTCATGTGTTCTACCCTGGGTGCTCAAATTGACTAAGTCTCGAACCTCCTTTTCATGTGTGCATGCGTGCTATGTGCTTCCTTAAACCTTTCTCTTGTGCACTTTTTCCTTACACGTGCCTTTCCATAATTCTAGGGGACACTCCTAATCATGCCATATGAATTCGGTGCCTTAATTTGATTTTACTTGGCCAATATTCTAGAATGGGGTATACTGGAAGATGAATAAACATTCCATGTAAATATATGGGGTTGGTGTGGACCTTGCCCTCCCGATCCGTAACCTCATGTGTTTCCCTTACCTCAAAACCTCTAGATCCGCATGAACTAGAGCTACCTATGCCTCCCGATCCCAAACTCCGTAGCTGGAATAGGTGTTATAGATGTACTCCCTTGTGTTCTAATAGTAGTAGTATGCTAAACCCCTACGGTCTATGAAGTAATTCCACTTCTAGAGGTGAATCCAACATTCTTTGTGCTCATGTTCTATGCGGACGATGTGCCCAAAACACACCTCCAAATAAAAATGAAGTTGTCTCCCTCTACCATTGACGTGTGCTTGCTTTCTTACTTCCCAAACTTGCTTGTTGATTACTTGTCATACTAGATACTAGAAAACTAAGTGCAAGGGCTAGGTTATCAGGTAGGTTCAGATGCGTGCCCAGCCTAGGTCATCTCTACTAGCGTGCTTCCTTGTGAGGTCGAGGAGGGTTCCCTATCACGATTTCATAGATGGGGAGTTCTTGATGCTCGGCTCCACGTCTTCTATGTGAGCTCTAAATCCTTCACAAGCCATCTCTATCTAAACTCCATCCACTCTGAAACGTCACACCGCTTCTCTATCTCCTTCTTGCATGCCTCATTATACTTGAGCCACCTTTCTTCTCTCTACCTTGTCACCGCTAAGTTCACCATCCTTCACCAATCCTATCCCGCCCCAAATAGCGCGTGGTGGGGTTTAGTTATCCATCGATTTACTCTCCAAAGTCAAAGTTACCATTAAGATCTTGATCAATCGCTAGTGGAATGCCTTGTAGGTAAGTTCCTCTTGGATATCATAAAAATTAGAATTCAACTACCTCTGGACACGAATAAGTGGAAATTGAGTATTCAAGATATAGTTGTTCAAGACACCATAGAACCACATATCCACCACTTGAGTCTAAATCGGATCAACATCATAAAGGGTCTCAAATTCTTCCGCATTGATCAAACAACTATGTGATACCTCCAATTCAGCTTAGATGCATAGGCAATCACCACTCGTATAACTCTATTGGAAAGATAGTGAAAAATCTCTCATATAAATTGTCATATATATTTTGTTCCACCCACACGTGTGCATTAAAATCAGATCTAGTGTTGAACCTCCATGTAAATTCTTCTTCCACATCATGTATCCACCCCTCAACACTTCCTAGAGTTAACCAAGACGTCTTCATCGTGAACCATCCCGAAAACAACCAAAAAGAGGTCCCGACAATGGAACCAATGATGTAGCCTAGATTTTACCAAGAATAACACCCTGGATGCACTTGGCACATCACTCAGCCTAGACTAAGAGCTCACCCAAAGCACACAAAGGTATTAGGTCCCTCTTTTGGGTTGATGTTGTAGGTTATTAGCATGATGAAGACTTAGCACATGTAGTTCCATTACTAATACATAAGTCTACAAAGCATACCAAATCTATATCTAAGGAGAGAAGACTTTAAAAAATAATCATGATGGAATCAAGTACATGTAATATCCAATTACACACAAGAATACACTCAGATTTAGCCAATATCCTCCATTATATTAAATAATTATATGAAAGCTTCATTACAATAATAGTAGTATGTGCATAGTGATTTAGTAGCATAATCTCACTATATCTCTCTCGTATATATATCATCATCATCATACATACATATATATATATATCTACTATATATATATATACTATATATATATATATGGGTGGGGACTTTCCCTTCATCGCTTATCTAATCCCAAAATAGGTCGTATGCTATTATTAGCCATGCACCATTACAAAAATAGCCACACATGCAAGTGCGCTAACAATAGACTACTGGTAGTTAACTGACAGTGATAAATCTATCTCCATCCTATGTCCATGCAAATCTCTTCATATCCGATCCTCCAAAAATAGCCAATGCGTGGTGCTCATATCTACCATGTTTGTGTGCTCTACACGTCATCTCTAAAAATAGACCTTCATGAGTGAAAATGGATAAGTCCCAAAAAGTTGAACTTCGCTCCCGCACACGTGTTCTCCCTATCCATCTCGCACCTTTGAATATGACCTGTTTTCCCGCGCGAACTTCTTGTGCGCTTTCTATCAAGTTTTCTTTGATCAACATCTAGTATATGTGTAACAAGAAGAATGTGTTTTTTAATAATAGACATGGGGTAAATGTAATGATGTGGAGAAGTAGTGCTCACAACATGTGAAACAAATTTCTACATTGGTATTTGTACATGTGTGTTGCGAGAAACATGATCAAGATTTTTAATTTTGAAACTTAATTTTAATTCAAGTCCAAGAAGATGAATTTATTTCAAAGGAACACATTGGCAAATTTGTGATCTCACAGAAATAACATGTAGCAAAGGAAAATTTATCATGTCTTAGGCTCATGTCATTTAAATTTTGTGACTGATTATTTCTCTGGTGTTATTCCCATAGTTGATTGTAGGTTCTTCTACTTTAAAAAATAAAATTCAATGATTACTCTTGCTTATAAGCTTTGGAAAAGACAAATAGAAAGCTCGATATATATTTACAAACATACATACATGTGTGTGTGTGTGTGTGTGTGTGTGTGTGTGTGTGTGTGTGTGTGTGTGTGTGTGTGTGTGTGTGTGTGTGTGTGGATATATAGTAGGAGCCAAGTAGTTGTCTCAAATCAACCTAGGCTCAAAGGTGACACCACTATTATAACACATGCCAATTGTGTTTATATATTCTAGCAACCACGACGAAGACCCTTGGTTTAAATAAAAAAAAGGATGAGGATATTTTCAAAATCACCTTTTTGAAACACAAGAACTCTCCCACCATAGTGTAACTAAATAAAATACATTTTTCCTCACAAAAAAACACGGAAAAATGCTTTGGGCATCCTTGCAATTTCTTTCCTAGACCAAACATTGGATTTCCTCCTTCCAAACTCAAGCTCAAACACAATTATGTCCTTCAAATGATCCCTATCTACAATTGGTGCTGCAAGTAGTACCCTTTCTTTAGATACAACCAACCTTGGTCTATAGTGAGGGAAATGGTCTTTCCCATATCTTATAGGTAACAACACAAAATGCACAAGAGTGCAAAATCTTTATTGTTATAAATTCTCACACTCAACATAGGCTCATATGACATTAAGAAGAAAATATTGTTGTTGAAGATAATAGGTCCATAGTAGAAACAATCTCTCAATCATTACATAATCCTCCAAGTCCCCATAGAAGAATCATAAATTTCTATAGTACCATTTCCTGCATTAACTTGTATCTATTAGTGCTTGCTTGAACCACTTTATACCCCTTGTTGTCATCTATAACTAGAATTTTCGAGTATAAATAGGAAAGTGCCATCATTAAGTTGAGTTGATAGCATTTGAGGAAGCTTGAAGGAGGTTCCCACTTAAGTGGATTACATACCCTTGAAACATGACTATGACAAAAAAAAATAAGAATATCCCTTGATGTGAATCTTCAAACCATACCCAATCAAAAATGATAACCACGAAACGTTAAGAATTTTCCATGTTTTACTCTTGTAAAAGTTGTATCTTAGCCAATTATGACCATGATCACGATTACAAGTATCAATGGATGTTTGTTCCTTGTTTCAATGTAACACTGAAGAATCTAGTGGAATTCTTGAGTGTTTTCCATTCCTTAGAAACTAGAGAGAACTTGCATATGGATTATAATGCAAGCAGAGCAATACATTTTCCCAAACATCTTTAGGTAGTGAATGATCCCATAGAACATGATTCTCATGCTAGATTTGATATAAACTAAAATGAAGATTTTTTTGGTGTTTCAAGAAGGAGAAGATAAATCAAAGGTGCACAACACTATAGTAATGCAAGAGTATCCACAAGAATAAGTGTTGGCAAGGAAAAGTATATTTGTTGAAATATAAACATTACATATCATAACATAGGCATATCAAAAATCTATAAGCCTATAACTATATTATAACATAAATATTACATATCATAATATATTTATCAGTTCTTGTACCACTTTCCTAATTGCATTGGTATCGATCTTCTCCACCGGATATTCGGCTAAGGTTAGTATCCCAACACATTCTTTATCAATGACAACTCTATTGGTGTCCGTAAATTATTTCCAAGTTTTAAGCACTTCAAAAGCTCATTGCGATCTTTTCAAGGATGGAAGACACTATTTCAACATATTTGTCCATCCGAGGGATCACCATCGGGATTGATTGATCGCCATCAATTTCCATATCCACATCATTTGTAGCAGTGTGTGGAGAATCCATAAGTTTGGGTCCAGGATTTTGGATAAAGAATAGAGAGTTCCCATAATACTTCGGGAATTGGTTACTCAAACAGGGAATCCAGTTGGAGCTTTGCAGGAGAAGTTCCAAGAGAATGAAGGGGAATAGTGGTAGCAGATGACTAGCTAGGAGAGAGGGGGTGGAAGCACCATCAGAAGGAGAACTAGAAGTAGAGAGGGAAAAGGATTTACCAACAATAACCACATGTGAGTCCGTATTAGAACTAGAAGAAACCTTGACATATTCATGGCTTGATACTAGTTTGATGCGCTCAATTTGGTCCCCATGATTTTTCAAAACAAAGTAAGTGTCGGAAAATGACCATGGTACTTGAATTTATAATTATCGACCAAGTTCTTGGTGGACCTTGAAATGTGTCCACCAAACTTAGGTATGTATTGATGGTTAATATTAAATGTAAATCGTGGGCCGTGGTGAAATTTTTTTCCTTTAAACTAGCGTCACTATCCCACATGCCTCCACCTTTTAAATGTCCTTTTATCATGATAGCCTCGGCCCTCGACCTAAATTTTAATTGAAATTAATTACCTATTCATGTAAAGTGTGCCACTAGAGATTTAATTACACCCTCACAGTTAAGAAATGTCTTATCAAATTTAATTCTTGGTCACGTTATATTTTCTAGCATGAAGGTCTAGGAAACAAGATATTTAATAAATATGGAAACATATATATTTAATAAATATGGAAAAGACTTTTTTCATAACTTTAGTCTTTAAAGTGATGCATTTAAATTTTATTATTTAGATTTTTAAGATTTGTTTAGATTTCATCCCATATATGAGGAGATACGTTTGAAAAAAAAGAAACTAACTACATATATAAAATATAAGAAATGATATTTTAGAAATTTGGAAGTGACATATTTCAGTTGTCATGTATATTCAAAAGTTACTAAGCTTTATGAAAAGGAACTTGCTGCAAAATATATTGAAATGACCATCATTACATTTAATGATCAAATTTGAAGGGATCCCCATACTTTAATTTGACTGGCTAGGTTAAGCTTTACCCTTCGTAAATGAGATATTATAAAACACACTACCCTTGACAAAAATAGACAAAAATAAAATGTGAAAATTATCAAATATAGAACATCTAAAAATAATTTTAAAAACACTATATTTCATCAATAATGACATCAACAATTTGAATTCTATTTAAAAACAACATTTTTGTTAGTTACTCCAATTCAAATAGTAAATAATATTAAGTCACATTTGATTTTATTCATATTCATTCTTTTTAGAAAGACTTCCTTTTATCTATTCTTATCTATGGATATATGGTTTTGTATTTTGAAAATTGAACTTGTGATAGCTTTTTAATTTATTGAAAACTTTAAATTAATTTAAGAAAGAAAGAATCTAATTTAAGAAATCAATAATATATATAGAATAATATATTATTATAATATAATATAATATATAATATTATATTATATTATATATTATAAAATATTATATATATAATATAATATATTTACTATTGGAACCACCTTTATATTAAATTATAGACAAAATAATACAAAGTGTTACATAGTAAGGGGGCGGTGGCAGTGTTCACAGCCTCAAAAAAGAATGAAAGCCACGTGGGCAGACAAAAGACAAGCCACGAGGGCAAACAAAAACAAGCCACAAAGGGCTACAAAAATGGCCAATAGGCGAAGAGAGAGCCCCAAAACTACATCAAGAGAAAACAAGATTAGGCACAAGGAGCCATGACACTGAAGGAGGAGGTGGATCATCCCCCAACAAGAAGAAAGCCAAGGGATCACGAGTCGAAGGTGGATTCATAGCCAACCATCTTGGTCGAGCATCTATACACCTGCCCAGCGAAACCATAATTCCCCACCCGGGGGTGGTGAGCCACCAAACCTGGGAAGCCCTACCTGTGCAGAGAGCCCCGGTTAGAAGAGCTAGCCACCGCCTTGCCACACCGGTGGGCTCCATCCAAGACTAAAGAAGAGGGTCGTGGGTGAGCCAACGAGCAGAGATGGTTGGGTGCCATGGGAGTGATCGCAAGATCAACCATGACGTCTATGAGGTGGCCAAGGTGGCAATGGTTTCCGATCATCATCATCGGAGGAACCCGACTCATAGTGCAAGGTGTAACTCGCCCGTGATCAAGTAGCCGTTGGAGATGAGAAAATCTAACGCCACCTTTTGTGTTTGTGCCTAAATCTGCATGTGAACAAAGACAAGATAACCACCTTTTTGTTAATGGTTAGTTCAATGAGAAAAGAGTACAATGCTAAAATAAGGCAATATTCCTAGCTTTCCAAAGTTGAAATAGAATAACAGAATGAAATAAATGCCAAAGGGAAGCAATGTAGGAAGGCCAAGTAGCATGGTCACCAAACAAAGAAACTTTCCAATAAAAACTTAGGTGAAATGGATGAAAAAGGGAGTGAATCCAATGCCAAACATGTTGTGCACGAGGGAAAAACCAAAAGACATGTTTGAAGGACTCGAATGACAACAACTACAAACCAGATTAGGAATGCCAATATGACTTAATCTTTCCCCTAAAGGGAGGCCTTGATAGATCAAACACCAAAGAAAGAAATTGAGCTTTAGATCAAATAGGGGGTTCTGGCCCGTTGGAGATGCTTTAACTAGGTGACATGAGAAGAATGTAATGACCATCTGGTATTGAGCTTATCTAAAGCTAACGACATAGGAGATAATAAGGAGTAGATAACTCTTGAATTGTACTGTAATAGAGGAATGTCCACGTTCCAACGCTAGTCCTTCCACCAAGCCTTGGGCATTGAAGGCCCAACTTGTGTAGCATAACATTGGGTAGAAAAGACTGAATAGCCAAAATTGAAGGTAGATCAGAATTATCCAGGTTGTATTTTTGTTTCAACACTGGCCAAGGAAGCCAATCCTGGGAGGAAACTAGGTCCTAGATGGTAGAGATGCCTTTATGAGCTAACCACATTGCTTTGATGTTGGGTTGTTCAACAAGTGGGAGATCATCAGGAGAGAAAATAGGTGACCACCAGAGATCCATCACCAACAAAACCGCATGAAGGGTTTGACCATCTCAAATGCTTTCTAGATGATTTTGACCACAAAGGTGCCAGGTATTTTAACTGGAACTTTAGTAATTAGCAAAGTATGAAATCCGATGTTTTTCCAACATTTTTTACCATATGGTGCTCTTGAAGAGATACAATGTCGTAAAAAAACTTGTCAAGCTTGGTTGCCCTGGATACAATGAACAACCCACTTAGTGCATAGAGAGATACTCTTCCTGTAGACATCAACAACACCCATGCCACCCTGATCCTAGGAAGAGTGCAAACCTCCTAGGCAACATGATGAAAACCACCCTACTTAGAGCTAGACCAAAGAAAATCCCGCAAGAGCTTAGCCAACTTTTCAAAGGAGGCACGAGAGGGACACCAGCAAGCTGCATAATAGACCTAAGTGGCAGTAAAGAATTTTATTACAAACTTGGAACTTTTCGCCAAAGATAACAAATGAGAGATCCATTTCTGCACTTTCTACTCAACCCGATCAACCACAAATTGCCACAAGGTGGAAGACTCATTGTCGAAGGAAAAAGGAATTCCCAAAAAGTGGAATCATTCTCCTCACTAAATCCAAAGTGCATAGATAAGCCACACACCATTCGGGTAGAGGCCAAGAAATTTTCCGAAACCCAATGATTTGACAAATGAACTTTAGAGCTAGACGCTTTACATAAAATATCCAAACAAGAAAGCACCTCCTGCACATTTTGTTCTGATTCAGCTAGAGTGAGAAAAGAGTCATCCGAAAAGTGGCCATTGATGAGTTGAGATTGATGATCAAGAAGATAAATGCCTCTTAATCTCCCTTGAGAAGCTCTGTTGGAAAGGAGGTAACCGAAAGCATCTCTACTAGGATAAAAAGAGCTGGAGCCAAAGGGAAACCTTGCCTTATCAATCAAAATAACCCAACGACAGAAGATTGGTGTCCATTAATGGTGAGATAAGATGAGGCATCAACAAAGAGAGTGCTAACCACATTGAGGAATAAATCAAGTTAAGTTAAATTGCACGTGTTAAAACCACACATGAAGAGTTCAAGAAAAACACTTAAGGTGGCGGTCATGGGACCGCTGCCCAAGCCTTGGAGGCGGTTTCAAAACCTTCGCCCAAGATGGGTGACAAACATAGAACCACCGCCTAGCAGGTGGCGTTTCAACATTGAAGGTCAAAACATGCATACAATGAAGCGGGAAGCTAGAAGAAATCATGCAAAGGCTAAGTAAGGATGTCTAGGCTATAAATATGTACTGCAAATGAGTTTAGGAACTCAAACACCTTCTAAAAGGATATGAATCATCATTGGGGACTTTTGTAACCATTTTCTGACAATGTAACACATGTAATTTTGGGTGTGTACATATTGCCCCCTTGGAGAAGCGTCTTAGCCATGAAAAGGCGTAAAATGTAGAGTTCGAGTATGGAATTCCCAAAATGGGGAGTTAGAAGCTATACCTAACATGCCCGTGTGTCGAAATATCACCATCCAAACTCCACCTACCTACAAAATAAAATTAAAAATTAGACTCAAGTGCGAGATAGATGAAATATCAAAAAATAAACACTAAATTAAATGACAAGAAGACTTACCATTTGTGTGGGGATAAGAACTTACCTCTGCTAGTGCTCTAACCCTACAAACATATGCAATCAAAAAGAAGTTATATAACACACACACACACACACACACACACACACACACACACACACACACACACACACACACACACACACACACACACACACATATATATATCAAAACAAACTCATTTTCTTATTCATTTATGCGTATTGAGTTGGTGATTTTTGAGCTTTGGGCCCATGGTGACCATTTCATTTGTGAGTATGGTTGAATTGGAATGGATTTAGGAATGGTATTTTACGTTAGGCTTGGCCCTTTGTTGTTTGAATGCTTTTGAGAAGAACTCCTAAGAAATTCGTAACTAGAGCGGTCATAAGGGGCCTCAAAGAGGTGGATAGGTAAAGTACCTTTATTTCTTAGTCTCCATTTTGTGAGGCATATATGATGTTTTGGTATTTCGTGCTCATTGTGAGCATTTTGACCACACCTAGTGTGTGATGGCATTATACAAAACTATGACACACCATGATATGTACATATATCTATTTTTGTCTCGGTTATTCCTTGCATAGAGTTTACTTCCATTTATGATTTGATTCATGTGTGTACTCTTAGATGTTTAGAATTTCTATTTTTATATGATTTTCGAGAAGGTATACGGTGGATATTAATGTTAACAACATGATTTCTTGCTTTTTGTGTTTTGTAATGCTGATACATGATAATGCAAACACACTGTAATGTTGAACTTTAGTTTCTCTAAGTAATTTTTGATACATCATATTATTTTGGAAAGACATGATGAAAGAGTGATATGATAAGTGAACAAACTTGCCCCACTCCTAACTCCTCACAATCGGTAAGATGTGAGGGCTCAACACCAAAATCTAGAACGGGCATAAGTTATAGAAATTTTTTGAATGGTAATGATGAGAGAAAGACAAGGATTTGGAAAAACCCAAATTGAGACCCCACAACCTCATTCTACTCAAGTTTTCCTCATAGTTTAAATTGTGAATTACTTTCCATTTTATCTAGAATTAGATCCGTAGATGACCACTTGGTTGACAAAATCTGGTTTTGAGGATTTAAACTCTTTTGGAATTCTGGACATCTAACTCACTTTGTTATAATTTATGATTTCACAACATTTGAATAAATTATTTCTAACTTTTAAATTTGTTAAAGAGACCCCTAAACCTTGCCCCATACTACCCGGTAGGAAGTATAGGATCATCACCATGGACAAGACATAGGTGAGTAAGGGAATTTATCTCCTTTCCCAACCCTACATCACTAGTAGGAGATGTTGGCTCAACACCGAAGGTTGGTAAGGAAAAGAAATGTGTAAAATAAATTTTTTTGTGGATTTGCATTTGAATTATTTATCTAGGAAAAATGTCTAAAATGTTCTTATTTCCAAAGAGATGTATATGGGATAGATGTGAAACCATGAAGCTTCTAGAACATACCGTAGGAAAAGACACCTAATCTAGAAGAAACTACAAATATAACCAAGTATGCAGGCCTTGGTATGGTTACTATCAAAGCTTATCTTATCTTATTTGAATTGATGAAATGATTTGGAAACAATTGATGATACCATGAGGATTTGAAGAGATATGATTTGAATGTTTTGCCAATGTTTTCAAAAGTTTTTAGGAATTGCTATAAGAATAAGTCCCTTGATCACAAATTTATGAAATGAACCGAAAATGAAAATACAATGCAGATGCAAAGTAATGTACATATGGAAATGTAGGTGAAACTACATGTCATGATGGCTAAGGTGAAGAAAGTTGACAAATATCGAATTCTTCACCCCTAAAAGTACACATGGGAGAACCATGATCCTCAAAAAAAAATTCCTAATAAAGGCCTACCATTCTAGGTTTAAAATTACAACCCTTGTTTCTGAAGTGTATATGTCCAATCATTAAAATCATTTGTCTGAAAGAGGCATTTGTGCACCTCTTTGTCACATTCTTGAGACATGGTGTGTGGGTGAGCATGACTATGTTTCTTGAGATTTTTCCTATGTAGATCATTGTGTTTACTTGTGACCCTTGTTGAATGATGAGGCCTTGCCCCATGAATATGGAAAGCTTAGTTTCAAGTGCAAATGGGTTGAAACCGAGGTTTAGAATAGAAACCCTCAAAGATGGTTTTGATGGGCATCATTTCAATCTCTAATTTTCCTTCTTCATTTGTTAATTCTATCATGTTTACACCTAGACCATAGTCATCGAGAGGAGGAGATGCTAAATCGAGAAGACTACCCATCCCCTATGGTTATAACAAGAGGAAGATCATATCGTCACTCTCTAAGAGTTTCATAATTTCTCGTTGTTGTTTTAGTGGACACTTTTTTACAAATATTGATTTACCCTTATCTATTTTTTCCACCTCAAATGTTTTTGGGTCAATGACTTCAGCCATCGGCACACCTAGGGTAATCGGGACTAGATCTTTTTATGGAGGTGGTTTGTTCAATTGATTTGTAGGAATTTCATACTCCGTATGGAATAATTTCTTCTTCTTGAGGTTTTCTAAGTGTGTATCAAAGGGTTTAAGATCCCTTGAGTGATGAAGACCTTCACCAAATGGAGGAATCTAATCTCTGGAATACGCTAGAAGGAATAGCCTTCATTCGATGAATCCATGGTTTCCAAGGATCATGTTATAACTTGTTTCACTCTTATCGATGATGTAAAAATTCGTTAAGATGGTTTTGGACCTGGTGTGACTATAAGAATTATGGTTCCAATAGAGGTTGCTTTAAGATTGTCATAGCCCATAACATGTTTATTGTAGAGGAAAAATTTGTCTCTCCTTATCCCAACTTTCTGCAAGAAAGAGAAGGGAACCACATTTACCGCAGCCCCATCATCAACCATGGCTCTCTTAATGAAATTGTTATAAACCCACGTCCTGTAAAAATAAGGTAGGATCACCTCTTGGGTAATTTCAGCGTTAGATGACATCTTCTTTATATCGAAAAAAACCTCATTCCTATATATTCCATGACATCCTTGTATTCAAGCAAAATGCTTGGGCCTAGAGAATTTTGTGTATCTTGCATTGATTCTTGCATGTTTACAATCTTGCTAGGAATTTCATAGCCAAGCTCTCGATCTCTTGTGTTATCTCTCTTCTACATTACATATCACATCATTGCCATCAAGATTCCTTCAAGCTATGCCATTTCTCAAGTGCCATCCTCTTTAGAACACATTTGTGAGCCAAATTGCTAAAAATAGCTCTATTTTCTTTCTTGCATTCCCAATCCTTGGACTCATATGAACACTTGTATTCAAGAAGAGAAAGAAAGGCCACAACTTGCTAGGAAACCAAGAGGGTTATCTCAAATTACTACACAACTGGATTTACCTGAACACTTTTTGTGAATTCTAGGTTGGATTTGTTGTTTGATTTCCTTCATTCTTACAATTTATCATTGTTACATCATATCAAATAGAGTAGAAATCAATTTCCTTTCATTTGCAAGTAATTAGTTAATTTCCAAGAGGGTTTGAATCTTTCATAGCAACCCCTGGTGATGGATCCTCTTCTTCCCATCCTGTGGATCTGAAGGAGAGAATATCTGTAGGAGGTTGTCTACATATCATAGATCATTTGGAAAAGTTTTTTTTTAAGTTAGTTTAGTTTCAATACACTCAGCATAGGTGAATAACCACACCGGGTTATTTCACTTGTTTAGTTTTAGTGTAGAAATATTTTAATTATTTAGAATAGAAGAAAATTGTTGTTTGTGATTGTAATATTTCAGTTTTTGTGATTTGTTTAGATTAGTTTCCTTTTAGCAAGTAGCATAGATTGTTATTTTCATCTTAGTTTAATTTGGACACTTCAAACTAGATCAACACTTAGATCCAAGTTAGGAAAACAAACCATAGGGAATTTATGCTACCCATTCATAGCCTCTAAATCTCCCCTTTTCAACTCACTACCAGGAGATCACACTACCAGATCTTAGTCATTGATCCTCCTATAGTTAGCCACACACATTTCAAACATCATGCTCTCTGACATGACCTCGGGGGTCGAGTGCGGTTGAAGATCACATGTTCATTTTCATCCATATAAATTGGTGAACCCGACGTGAAGGATTAATTCCTTCTTGTTTCCTTTCTTTCATTATTATTACCTCATCTTTCCATTTCTTCCCCTATTTTGGTAGGTATTTTATACTTTTTAAAATATGTCTGGAAGAGATTTTGGTGGGCCATTTGGCTCTGATAGATATTACACCAACGTGCAACCACAACAATCCCCTTCTCTTTCAAGGTGGGGTGACAATTACACAAGCAACAATGTCCAAACCTCCCCTAGTTACACTTCAAACCCCATTAGCTATGTAAGGATGGAGGAGGTTGATCAACCGTTAGACATGCAATACGGTCAACCCAATGCAAACCATGTTGTTATCACAAATGGAACATAGTTCTTACCATAGAGTCTTGTCAAGACCTCACATTGCCATGCAATCAACAGAGGATGATCTATTTACATGAATAGCTAATCCTCTTCATCAGATAGATGAGTCTTTGGATAGAATGAAGGCTTACAACCTCTGAGATTTTGAATACCTATCCTAAGATTCTTACTTCTGAGGAAGACAAGAATTATAACATTGAACAATTCATGACAGGGTATCATGAGCCTGCTCAATCAAACCCTATGCCAGGCACCCCAACAAGGGACTCAATCCTCTCCCAATGATCTCATTTCTACTTTAGTAGGGAGGATTAGAGAACTAGAAAGTGCCCAGACTTCACAACCAACACATGTAGTAGGGAAGATAACATGGGGTATCTAGTTGACAACAAAGGATACATCCCTTCAATGAGAAACCAACGCAATATCATATACAACAAGGTTATCGGTTCATTCAAATCTAGGTGATCTTCTCACAGGGTTAGACACACTAGGGATGGGTCCTCATCCTTCTCAAGCTTATCCTACACAAGGGCTTTGGAAGTGTGTTCTTGAATGCCACCACAACAGGAAATGTGACGTTCCTGGTTTTATGCCCGCTAGTCCATATCCTGGAACTATCCCACCTTACATGCATATGTATTCAAAAACTCCCAGATGGACCCATATACCATTCCTACTCCCTACATGCCATATCAAGGGACCCCATATGTTCCCATCAATGCTTATAATGCATCTTATCCAACTCCTCCTCCTCCACCTCCTCATCAAGGATCTTGATGGTGGAATCTTACATGCAATGGGTACATATGCTGAGTACTTAAAGGAGCCTCTTGACTTCACCACCATAGTGGTGTCATGCTTCCATGCCCATTTTTGGATCTTCCAAAATTTAAGGGAGAAGGAGACCCAAATGCTCATATCAAGGCCTACGCTACTACTGCTATCGGGAATTGCTTCCTTGGGATGTTGTAGTGGCTAAGATATTTCCAAAGACTCTGAAGGAATCACATTGGATTGGTATTACCATATTCTAGAAGCTTCTATACATTCCTTTAAACAACTTGTTTGAGTTCATCAAAGCATTTGACATGAACAAGTTGTTGTGTAGGGATTAGGGAGTTCCTGCATATTAGATAGAGAAAAATGAATCTATCACCCATTTCATCCAGAGATGGTGCCAAGTTCTCTATTCCTCTGCAAGTGCACCCAACATGGACTAGATGGAACTTTGTGATCTTTTCCTTCACTCACTCAATCGAGAGACTAAGGAAGAGGTCCAAAAGTTTCCTTTCCATAGTTATGAGGAAGTATTGGAAGGTGCGCTTTGATTGACCAAGCCTCTATAGATAGTGGGCATAAGATCTATGGTCCCAATGGGAAATTGGTATCCCCAAATCAAAATAATGCAAATTATCAAAACAATGGTGCCAACAACCAAGGACCTAAGGGTGTGAATCACAATCATGGTGCTACCATGAATAGTGCTATTGATCAAGCCAAGAATGTTGGTTTTCCAAACAACAAAAATAATAATAATAACAACAACTCGGGAAATCAAAGAGGCCCTAACACTGTGTCTTTTATCAACATGGTTGATGTAAATCATCCACCACAAAAAAAAAATCAAACCCAAGGCCCAAACCAAGTATCAAAACTCTGGCCAAGGGGCAATGAATCATGGTTATAACAATCAATTTCAAAACTACAACCGAGGTTATAATCAACAACAACAAGATGCTTATCAAAGACCAAGAGATTATGACCCTAACCTATATTGTGGTTTCCATAAGGTTGAGGTCATGATGATAGGAATTTTCATGATTGCAACAAATTTTTCTGCAAAGACTTCCAAAAACCAAAGGCAACTCTTTGTAGACATGTTCCTAGAAAATCCTGAAACAAACTCACAATCTGACTATACAGGACCTGTAGCTCCTCAAAATGCTAATGTGAGCATATTTGAGATCCACTCCCTACACATCCTAAAAATTTCAAGGTGAATTCACAAAACACAAACAAAGGCATTCCTATAGGAAACAATGACCATGAAGCCTCAACTTCCAATAACTCTTGGGTCGCTCCTAACCTTGGTTCAAATGATAATACAAAAATCTTGGGATTAGTTGAGCTAGAGGTTGAGCGTGAAATTAATGCAACAACTTCGGATGAAGGAGTATGTTTCACAACCCCTACCCAATCTTTCCTTCCCATAGATGACATTCCTACAATCACAAAACTAGTAGGAGCCTATGATTTAATATCGGATTTGAACAAGACCTTTTCTCACATTTCATTTCTAGATTTGCTGAAGAATTCACCTGCGCATCATTCTATGTTTGCTCAATGCACTAGGTCTTGGTCATCTAATCCATGTTACGCCACCTCCTAGCACTCAAATAAATCATATTGACTTTGACATACATCCTCCTGGGATAGAATGATAGGGATACTGGGTTTGTTTTCGATATAGACAAGATGCCATCTGATGCTGAAATTTCCGAAGAGGTGATCCTACCTTATTTTTACAAGTCTGGGTTTATAAAAATTGCATTAAGAGAGCCATGATTGATGATGGGGCTGTTGTAAATGTGGTTCCCTTCTCTTTCTTGTAGAAGTTGGGATATGGAGAGACAAATTTCTCTCTACAAGAAACACGTTACGGGGTATGAAAGTCTTAAAGTGACCTCGATTGGAACCATAGTTCTTCCAGTCACACTTGGTCCAAAAACCATCTTGATGGAGTTTTACATTATCGATAGGGAAACAAGTTATAACATGATCCTTGGGAGACCTGGATTCATCGAATGAAGGCTATCCCTCTACCCTATTTCCAGGAGATTAGATTCCTCCATTTGGGGAAGGTCTTCATCACTCAAGGGGATCCTAAGCCCTTTGATATACACTTAGAAAACCTCAAGAAGAAGAAAGGAGTCCATATACGGAGTATGAACTTCCTGTGAATCAATTAAACAAACCACCTCCAACAAAAGAGTTAGTCCCGGTCACCCCGGATGTTCCAAAGGTTGAAGTCATTGACCCAAAAACATTTGAGGTGGAAAAAATAGATAAGGGTAAATCAATATCTATGGAAAAAAGTGTCCACTAAAACCACAATGGGAATTATGAAACTCTTAGAGAGTGATGATCGATCTTCCTCCCATTTGAACCACAGGGAATGGGTAGTCTTCTCGGTTTAGCATCTCTTCCCTCCGATGACCTAGGTCTAGGTGTAAACATGATAGAATTAACAAAATGAAGAAGGGAAATTTGAGATTGAAATGATGCCCATCAAAACCATCTCTGAGGGTTTTTCTATTCTAAACCCTAGTTTCAACCCATGTGCATTTGAAACTAAGCTTTTCCATATCCATGGGGCAAGGCCTCATCATTCAACAAGTGTCACAAGTAAACACAACACTCTACATAGGAAACAAGGCTGAGCAACATAGTCATGCTCACCCACACACCATGTCTCAAGAATGTGACAAAGAGGTGCATGAATGCCTCTTTTAGACAAAAATGATTTTAATGATTGGACATATACACTTCTGGGAAAGGGTTGTAAGTTTAAACCTAGAATGGTAGGCCCTTGTCAAGAGAATGGAAATTTTGAGGATAATGGTTCTCCATTGTGTACTTTTAGGGGTGAAGAATTTGATATTCATCAACTTTCTTCACCTTAGGCATCATGACATGTAGTTTCACCTACATTTCCATATGTACATTATTGCATCCGCATTGCATTTTCATCTTCCAGTTCATTTTGTAAAATTTGTGATCAAGGGACTTATTCTTAGAAATTCCTAAAAACTTCTAAAAACATTGGCAAAACATTCAAATCATATCTCTTCAAATCTTCATGGTATCATCAATTGTTTTCAAATCATTTCATCAATTCAAACAAGATAAGACAAAGTTTTGAAAGTAACCATACCAAGGCCTGCATACTTGGTTCTCTACTTATAGTCTCTTTCTAGGTTAGGTGTCTTTTCCTATAGTCTATTCTAGAAGCTTCATGGTGTCACATCTATCCCATAAAAATCTCTTTGGAAATAAGAACATTCTAAACATTTTTCCTAGATAAGTAAGTCAAATGCAAATCCACATAAAAATTTTTATTTTACACATTTTTTTCCCTACCAACCTTCGGTGTTGAGCCTACATCTCTTACTAGTGATGTAGGGTTGGGAAAGGAGAGAAATGCCCTTACTCACCTATGCCTTGTCCATGGTGATGAGCCCATACTTCCTACTGGTAGCATGGGGCAAGGTGTAGGGGGTCTCTTTGATAAACTTGAAAGTTAGAATAATTCATTCAAATGTTGTGAAATCATAAATCAAAACAAAGTGAGTTAGATGTCCAAAATTCCAAAAGAGTTTAAAACCTCAAAACCAGATTTTGTCAACCAAGTGGCCATCTACGGATCTAAGTCTAGATAAACTGGAAAGCAATTCACATTCTAAACTATGAAGAAAACTTGAGTAGAGTGAGGTTGTAGTGTCTCAATTTGGTTTTTCCAAATCCTTGTCTTTCTCTCATCATTACCATTCAAAAATTTCATAACTTGTGCCCTTTTTGGCTCTTGGTGTTGAGCCCTCGCATCTACTGGTTGTGTGGAGTTAGGAGTGGGGAAAGTTCATTCACTTATCATATCACTCTTTTTCACATTTTTCCAAAACAATATGAAGTACCAAAATTTTCTTAGAGAAACTAAAGTTCAACATCACAATGTGATTGCATTATCATATATTAGCATTACAAAAAAAAAAAAGAAATCATTCTATTAGCATTCATGTCCACTGCATGCATTTTGAAAAGCATAGAAAATCAGAAATTCTAAACATCTAAGAGTACACACATGAATCAAATCATCAATGTAAGCCAACTCTATGTAAGGAATAACCAAGCCAAAAAGAGATATATGTACATATCATGGTGTGTCATAGTTTTGTACAATTCCATCGCACACTAGGTGTGGTCAAAACACTGCAATGAGCATGAAAATACCAAAACATCATATATGCCTCACAAAATGGAGACTAAGAAATAAAGGCACTCTGCCTATCCACCTCTTTGAGGCCCCTTATGACCACTCTAGTTATGAATTTCTTAGGAGTTCTTCTCAAAAGTATTCAAACAACAAAGGGCCAAGCCTAACACAAAATACCATTCCCAAATCCATTCCAATTCAACCATACTAAAAAATGAAAAATGGTCACCGTGGGCCCAGAGCTCAAAAAATCACCAAGTTGATATATGCACAAATGAATTTGAAAAATGAGTTTGTTTTTATATATATATATATATATTATATATATATATATTAGATTTTTATAACTTCATTGTTGACATGTGTTCAGACAGAGCTAGAGTGTAGGTATATTTCTATATCCCCGCACAAATGGTAAGTCCTCTTGTCATTTTAATTTAGTGTTTATTTTTGATATTTTATCTATCTGCACTTGAGTCTTCTTTTCATTTTATAGGGTAGTGGAGTTTGGATGGTGACATTTGACACATGGGCATGTCAGGTATAGCTTCTAACTCCCCATTTTGGGAATGCCATACTCGGACTCTACGTTTTATGCCTTTTCATGGCTAAGATGCTTCTCCGAGGGGGAAATATGTACGCACCCAAAATTACATGTGCTACATTGTCGAAAAATGGTTACAAAAGTCCCCAATGATGATTCATGTCCTTTCAAGAAGGTGTTCGAGCTCCAAAACCCATTCATTGTAGTGTATATTTGTAGCCTAGACATCCTTTACTTAGCCTTTTCCATGCTTTTTTCCATCTTCCCCCGCCTCTTTTTGTTTTTTGTTTTGGCCTTTCAATGGGGGACCGCCCCCCTGCTAAGGTAGGTGGTTCTAAAACCGCCACCCAGGCTTAGGGGTGGTCCTAGGACCACCCCCGTCTAAGGGGTGGCGGTCTACCATGCTTTTTTTCTAAATTCTTCATGCGTGTTTTAACATGCGATGATTCACTTAAGTTTGACTTTTGCATGCATTGTGAGCCAAATTGTCTAAAAATAGTCTTTTGTTTTCTTGGTTCTCCTTCCTCTCTTCTTTTTAAATAGATTTAATTAGTTGGAACTGCCTCTTCTTTCCTTGTGCATGAAGGTAACCTCCCATCCTCCATTCCTATATATTCCATGCTTGTATTCAAAAAGGGCCTGAGAATTTTGTGTATCTTGCATTGTATTGCTTGCCACAATCTTGCTAGGAATTACATAGCCAAGCTCAAGATCTCTTGTGTTATCTCTCTTCTACTTGCATTGCATGTTGATTGCCTTCAAGTAAGCTCACCATTTCTCAAGCACCATCCTCTATTTTTTTTTTTTGCATTCCCAATCCTTGGACTCATATGACACACAGAGAAAGAAAGGAACAAACTGAGGGGAAAAATTACTACACAATTTGGATTTACCTCTTGTTCTGTGAATTCTAGGTTGGATTTGTTGTTTGATTTCCTTCATTCTTACAATTTATCATTGTTACATCATATCAAATAGAGTAGAAATCAATTTCCTTTCATTTGCAAGTAATTAGTTAATTTCCAAGAGGGTTTGAATCTTTTATAGCAACTCCCCGATGTGATGGATCCTCTTCTTCCCATCCCTGTGGATTGAAGGAGAGAATATATGTAGGAGGTTGTCTACATATCATAGATCATTTGGAAAAGTTCTTGTTTTAAGTTAGTTTAGTTTCAATACACTCAACATAGGTGAATAACCACACCGGGTTATTTCTTGTTTAGTTTTAGTGTAGAAGTATTTTAATTATTTAGAATAGAAGAAAATTGTTGTTTGTGATTGTAATATTTCAGTTTTGTGATTTGTTTAGATTAGTTTTCCTTTCAAGTCAACAGTAGCATAGATTGTTAATTTCATCTTAGTTAATTTGGACACTTCAAACTAGATCAACACTTAGATAAAAATTGATACGAGTTGCTTGAAGGAATGTATGAAGCCTTCGATATCCTCGTAATACCAATCGAGAGCGATACCTTCTAAGGTCTTAGGGAAGATTTTTGTGACAATTGCATCCCATGGGAGCAGCTCTCGAATGGTAGTTGCGTAGGCTTTAATGTGTTCATTAGGATCACCCTCCCTTTGAAATTTGTAATATCTAGCAAGGAATCGGGAGCATAATAGTCTATATGGAGAATTCGAGAGGCTCCTTAAGGTATTTAGAGTAGGTCCCCATTGTGTATGTCTCAACCATTAAAGATCCTTGTTGGGGAGGTGGAGGTTACATTAGTTGTTGAAATGGTACAACGTATACATTCATTGGGGCATAAGGCATCCTTGTGGCTGACCATATGGGCCTAGGTAAGTGTACATATCCCTCTCTGTGGTGACTTAGAATACATATGCATGTAAGGGGGTTGTCTACTTTGATATGGGTTTGAAGGCACAAAGCCAGAGAACTCTGTCATCACCAATCCAACACTATGATAATTCTTCACCAGAACTCCTCGCTATGATTATTTACTAATGCACAACCTTTAGTTTGGTGGATGTAACTGGAAACACAACAACAAACATAACACAAGAATACCATAGACTATAATAAGAAGGAATGATGATAAATATAAAATATCAAAGTAAATTATAATATTAACATGAAATGTTACAATCTCACCCATGAGGTACTTCAAGTGTTATTGACTTCACTTGCCTTTCACAAAGACTATGGGAGAACTTTACAATTACACCTCTTAATGGCTTCTTCGACACACCTTTAAACCGATGGCTTCCTTTACACACTTCCTACAATATTTCTCACTACTTCCTTCTATGCTAAATGAGGGGGTGGCCTCTTTATTTATAGAACTTCCAAGCTTATCCATCTTATCTCTAAGATAGGATAAGAAATCCCACTGAAGAATCATATTCCATACCTTAACTCTTATCTCGTACATGTAAGCTTATCTTTTAAGATAAGATAAACCTTATCATTTCACATGGGTTCCACATTTTTAGACTTTTTACAAATAAAATACACAAAATATTTATGATCTCACTCCTTGTCCTTATTACCAATATAATATTTCTAATTCCTAATCATGTAGACCCTACTTCTCTACTTACCCAAACTTTGACATTTTAACATTACCAGACCACTTATGACAAATATTTACTTTTTACCACAACATTCCTATTGTACTTTTGACTATTACCGTACTATACATTATTGGCGGTGTCGTCTTGCTTAGTACATGTTATCTTCTATCGGACGCTACTACTAATTATACTTAACAACATCCTATTCCTAATACATACATTAATGAAATAGAAATTACGGAGGAAAATTTTAGTGTCGACATCTTCCCCTTCCTAGCTTCTACTCCGTCTCCTGAGTAGACTATTTTGGTGCTTGGAAAATATTCAACTTGTTGTGGTTGACCCATTTTGTAATGGGAGTGCCATATAATTCCTCCAAATCGGTATGTACCATTTTCATGCATAGCTACTATTTTGTAGGGCCCCATCCATTTTGGAAGAAATTTTTTTCTGCCTCTCCTTTTTTGTATCTCGGAATCATATACTAGAACCAAGTCATTCACATGAAATGGAGACCACCGGATCTTTTGATCAAAGTATTCCTTCGCATCATTTTCTTCTTATATCTTGTATCCTTAGCTATTTCCATCATTTCCTCTAGCAAATGAAGATGTACCAACCTTTTTTTTCGAATCACTTTCATCCATTCTTTCATTTTCCATTACTCTGACCGTGGGAATATCAAACTCAATAGGAAGAACTGGATCAATGCCATAAGCCAACTGAAATGGGGAGTATCCTGTTGCTGACTTTGATGTTGCCCTATATGCCCACAATGCTGCATGAATCCTTTTATCCCATTTATGTACCTACAAGGTTGCATCTTTTGCTAGAATTTGACACAACACAAAATTTGTTCGTTCCACCTGTCCATTTGTGCTTGGCTTGTATGTTGTTTCCTTCCTGTGCTTAATAGAAAACTTATTGACTAGGGCTTCTACCACCTCATTAATGAAGTGGCTTCCTTGATCTATTACAATTTCTAATGGACAACCAAATCTGGTGACAATGCGTTCATATATGAACCTTGCCACTTCATCCATGGAAGTTGTTTTCAATGGCCTAGCTTCAACCCACTTGGTTAAATAATCTGTGGCAACTACAATATACTTATTTTGGCGTGAGGTAGTTGGAAGTGGACCTACAATGTCTATTCCCCACTTTTCAAAGGGACCAAGTGGAAGAATAGGGCATAATGGAGTTGATGAAGTCTTACGGTTACCATGTGTTTGACAAATATCACATGTCTTACAATAATTATAACAATCTTTAAAAAGAGTGGGCGGTGATAACTCGCATCCAATATCCTTCTTTGTAAGTTGTCCGAGAAGTGCCCTCCACATGTACCATTGTGGAATTCTTCTAGAAGTTCCTTCCCTTGATCACGTCCAATCGCCCTCTCAGATGTCCATCGTGTCCTATTCGAAATAATACTCCATGCGAGAATAGAATACGGATGACCTGGATTGAGTAATCTTTCTCTTAGTCTTTGCATTGGCACCATCAGAAACTTGAATTCATTCGATAATTCCAAATATCTATGTATTCACTAAGGATTGTATCAAGGATAACAATCTTTGCATCGGGAAATCATCATCATCACAAGATGATCCTAAACCATCATAGGCTTGAGAGAGTGCATCTGCATTGACATGCTTCTTTCCTGGCCTATCTATAATATCAAATTCAAATTCTTGTAGCAAAATTATCCATCTTGCTATCCTCCCTGATGGGTTAGGCTTATTTACAATATATTTTAGAGCTTGATGATCTGTTACAACTAGAAATTTTTTTCCCTAGCAAGTAATTCCTAAACTTCTTTATAAAAAAATGATAGCCAGAGCCTCTTTTTCGATTCTAAAGATAATTTACCTCAAAGACTTGTCATTTGTCTGCTCCCAAAGTAAATTGGATGTTCATTCCCATTTTCATCCTTTTGGCTCAAAGTACTTCCTAGTGCTACATCTGAGGCATTAGTGTACACAATGAATGGCTTGCTCCAATCTAGATTCTTTAAAACAGGTGAAGACACCAGGGCTTCCTTCGCTTGTCCAAAAGCTTCATGCGCCTTATTTCGGTTCATAAGTAACATCGTTCTTCAAGAATGGGTTAGTGGTCTGTGCAATCTTTGAGAAATTCTTAATGAACCTTTATAGTACCCCACATGGCCTAAAACGATCTCAACTTAATTTTATTCATAGGAAATGGTAACTCTTTGATTTTTGAAACTTTATCGTGATCAGCACCAATACCATCTATGGATACAACATGCCCTAACAAAACACCTTTAGAACATCCAAAGACACACTTTGTAGGGTTTAGTGAGGCTTGTGCTTCATCTAACCTTTGAAATGTTGTCTCCATTTGGTGCGGGTGGTCCAACTTGCTCCCATAGATGCAAAAATCATCCGTAAATACTCGATGAAGGTCCCAATGTAGGGTTCGAACACCCTATTAATCAAACACCTGGAATGTTTAGGAGCATTACACAACCCAAAAGGCATAACTCTATAAGAAAAGGTTCCCCAAGGAGTGGTGAACGTGGTCTTTAGCTGATCTTTCACTGCTATATGAACTTGGTTGTAGCTTTATATCCATCAAAAAACTATAACACTCGCCCCTACTTCGGCCCAAGATCTGATTTGAAAATGGAAGAGGGTAATGATCCTTCTTTGTTGCCTTATTGAGCTTCCTGTAATCAACACAAATGCGTAGCTTCCCATTCTTTTTTATTGAGATCACACAATGGGAGAAACCCATTTTGAATTCTCCACAAAGAAATATGAATCCCGCATCAAGCAACTTATCTATTTCTTCTTTTACAGTCTTGGAAAATTAGGATTCATTCTATATGGCATTTGCTTTATGGGCTTAACACCATCTACCAGCTCAATAGAATGTTCTACCCAACTTACTTGACGGAGTTCCTTGTAATCAAAAGTGAATATGTGTATGTACCTTCGAAAGAGCTGGAGGTAGGATTCCTTCTCACTCTCCATCACAAAGATCACCAATCTTTATTTGTTGGAGACGATCATCAACTTCTTCTTCAGATAATTTTATGGGGTCATGAGTTGGTGTGATTAGAAGGATATCCATGACTGAAACATCAACCTCACTTTCTTCATCTTCATTGTCCACTTCACTGGTACTAGAGTAATAAGAGGATGTCCAATCATCAGTTTCATCACTTGAATCCGTAGGTTCTCGCCTTATGATGTCGAGGATCACGTTTATCTTCACCCTCTCTACCACGTCCAAGTGTCATGAAACCTTCATTCCAAAGTAGTTTCTTGCATGAACTCTCCTTAGCCATGGTCTTCCCAAAGAACATTGGGTACGCAACAAAGCATTACCATTTTTCATCACCCGAAAGTCTACCACACTTACAACACCCATAATGATATTGCCACATTTGAAACTACACCTTCTTGGTTTAGTTTTTCCTTATTTAATGACCTTAACATAAGTGTTGAAGGGCGATCAATTTTTAAACCCAACATATTCATTACAGACTTGGTCATTACATTAATCGTAGCAGCACTCCATCAACTAAGACATCATGAATTGAAATACCATTACATAATACCTCGGCTTGTGGAGCATAGGGATCTTCCTCTGCCTCCAAAACAGGGGACCTCAACCTCCTTCCTTCGTCGAGCATTGAGTCCACTTCACAGCCTCCCGCCTCTTCTCGAAGACATAGCCAAGAGTTGACCGTATGTAATATTTGTAGGCCTTTTGGACAGATCTTCCAAGATGGAGTATGGTCCTTGCTCGTGAAATCGAGAAAATCTTGCACACCCAAATTTCTTCTCCTATGTTTCTTACTAGTTTCTCATTTCATCTTCTTAGGATCATTTCCATCTTGATTATCTTTTTCTTTCTTTCTTTTTGTTACAAACACATCTACTTCATTATTTATGCTCTTATCTACTACATCAACAGAATTCACAGGTGCTTTTCCTTTATCATTATCTCTCTTGTACCAGTGTAGAAGCTCTATCTCGGACAATTATACTTATAATGACCCTTTTTATAACAACCATAACAAATAACTTCAGAAATATTTCTTTTGGACCTCTATCTCCTCCCCGAGAACTAAATTCTTTTCCTGAAGAAGATTAATAGTTAATCGACCCATCTTTTGAGTAGATATTCATACTCAGTAGAGATGTACTAGGAGAAATATTTGTGCTCACCGGGAGTGGTTGGATTACGGACCAAAAGTGCTTTGGTGTAGGCTCTACTTTAGCAATAATTTCTTTGGGCTCCTCTTCCATACTTTCTTCTTGCCTTCTTGCAATCTCCTTTGCTTCTTCAATGGTAGTTGGGCGATCATACTTCACTCGTTGTCGATCTCTGCGGCTTCATCCCAAGAATGAAGTGCTTACATAGGAGATTATCCACGCCATTCATCAACCCATCCACTAATCCTTCCTTCCGGATCCGGGCATCGAGCTTCCTCCTTAGCTCTAGAACACAAGCATGATAATCCCTTATCTTCTCCTTCTCTCCTTGGGATAACTTTGTGATCTTGATCATGAGATCTCTGCATATTTCGTTGTTCACTAAATTATTCAAGAAAACTTTCGCTTAATAAATACCATGAATTTTTCACATTATCACCTAGTGTTTCAAACCACCTAAGTCTTTGAACCATCCAAAAAGGTAGGAAAAATTCAGTCCATTGTTCCCTTCTTATGAGGCCATTACAAATACAAGATCGTTTAAACTCTTGAATGAAAGAGGAAGCATCTTCATTAGATTGGGCTGAAAAATAGGAATCTTCCCCATTTTCAAAAGTAACCACCATAAAATACCAACCCACAAGTAAAATAAACAAGACTTATGTGCACAAATAATTGGAATCACGTAATAGAAAGTGACTTTACACCTTACGAAGTAAAATAGAAATGACCACGGTAACTATGGTAAAACTTGACTTACTGCGGTAAAAACTGACTTTACTGTGGTAAACGCTATTCACAGTAAAAAGTGAAGTTACTGCGGTAAATACTATTCACGATAAAAAGTGACTTTTGTGATAAATACTATTCACAAAAAAATGACTTTACCACAGAATTACTATTCACGGAAAAAATGACTTTACCATGGTAACTACTATATGCACAGTAAAAATAAGGTTACCCTCCAATTGATTTTTGACTAAGTGGGAATATCTCTCCAGAAAATCCACCAACGAGGAATGGTCCCGAACGGAACCAAAATGTCATCACCAATCCGGCACTATGATAATTCTTCACTGGGAACTCCTCGTGCTATGATTATTTACTAATGCACAACCTTTATTTTGGTGGATGTAATCTGGAAACACAACAACAAACATAACACAAGAATACCATAGACTATGATAAGAAGGAATGATGATAAATCTAAAATATCAAAGTAAATTATAATATTAACATGAAATTGTTACAATCTCACCCATGAGGTACTTCAAGTGTTATTGACTTCACTTGCCTTTCACAAAGACTATGGGAGAACTTTACAATTACACCTCTTAATGGCTTCTTCAACACACCTTTAAACTGATGGCTTCCTTTACACACTTCCTACAATATTTCTCACTACTTCCTTCTATGCTAAATGAGGGGGTGGCCTCTTTATTTATAGAACTTCCAAGCTTATCCATCTTATCTCTATGATAGGATACGAAATCCACTCGACGAATCATATTCCATACCTTAACTCTTATCTGTACATGTAAGCTTATCTTTTAAGATAAGATAAACCTTATCATTTCACATGGGTTCCACATTTTTAGACTTTTTACAAATAAAATACACAAAATATTTATGACCTCACTCCTTGTCCTTATTACCAATATAATATTTCTAATTCCTAATCATGTAGACCCTACTTCTCTACTTACCCAAACTTTGACATTTTAACATTACCGGACCACTTACGACAAATATTTACTTTTTACCACAACATTCCTATTGTACTTTTGACTATTACCGTACTATACATTATTGGCGGCGTTATACTGGCAGCACCGTTATCTTCTATCGGACGCTACTACTAATTATACTTAACAACATCCTATTCCTAATACATACATTAATGAAATAGAAATTACGGAGGAAAATTTTAGTGTCGACAAAACGTTGCATTTACGAGATGGCATAACATTTGAGAATGCACTTCCAAATAGTGCTTGTTGTGAGTATCTCGTATGTGGCGTGGGGTCATACCCAAGGTTCCTGTCCCCATTAGAAAATCCATGGGGCTTGGAGCACCCATGTAAATCGGAGGAGTCTCGCGGTGAGGCGCTGGGCATAGATTTGTTGATAAGGAGGAATATTTCCTTGCCCAATATATGATGTTTGAGTATTTTGGGAAATTTCCAATTCTCTGACTTTATCCACTAATGCTGAGATGACTTCACCCATTGATGGAGTTGTGTTTTTCTTTGGCACATGTTGTTGAACCTTTGTAGGTTGTTGAGGAATGTGATATCCTACTATGAATTTTCGTTGTTAGACCACCCCTCATTAGCAACATTTCTTGTTGGTGGTGGGGTAGTATTGTTATTATGAAGCAAGACATCATTATGCCCTTATAGCCTATCAAGAGGTTGATTCATTATGTTTTGAAGGTGTTGCTCACTTCTAGCATAATGTGCCAAATATTCCTCATCCAAATGTGGGAGTTCATCGATCTGTCTCGAACAAGACTCGAGGAGACAAGCTTGTTTCTCCCGGTGAAAGTCATGTTGTTAGAACTTGAGTGTTGTGAAGATGTCTCTATGTGATTTGGTCTAGCTCCTCAATCTGTACATAGGAACCAACATTGGTCCCTTGTGGAGGAGGAGTTTGAAGATGGGCACTTGAATAATTGTCTACCCATGTAGAAAGGGAGGGTGATTGTTGTTTTCTACCCATGTGATAGTTACATGCCTCAAGAACTAGAATGGGTTGATAGTATTCTTCATATCCCAACATATTCGAGGGTTTAAGAATACCCATAAGATAATGGGAAAGAGGAAAATGGATGAAGGAAATGGATACGAAAAGAGACTAGCTCTTCACGTCGGGTTCACCAATTTATACGGATGAAAATTGACATGCAACCTTCAACCGCACTCAACCCCCGAAGTCATGTCGGGGTAGATGATGTGGAAATATATGTGGCTAACTATAGGAGGATCGGTGACTAAGATCTAACAGCAGTGTGATCTCCTCGTAGTTGAGTTGGAAAAGAGGGATTTAAAGGATATGAACGGGTAGCGTAAATTCCTATGGTTTGTCTAATCGAATCTCAATGTTGAATTAGTTTGAAGTGTCCAAATTAACTAAGTTGAAACTAACAATTATGTTATTTCTGAAAATAAACTAACCTAAATAAAACAACAAAAATGAAACATCATAATTACAAACAACTTGTTTTTATTTTAAATAATCAAATCTACTTCTACAGTGAAAAACTAAACAAGAAAAATAACCCAATGTGGTTATTCACCTGTGCTTTGAGTGTATTGAAACTAAAATAACTTAAAAAATAACTTTACCAAATGATCTATGATATGTAGATCTCTCCTTCGAGATCCATAGGGATGGGAAGAAGAGGATCCATCAGGGATCGGCTATTAATGATTTAAACCCTCTTGGAAATTAACTAATTACTTGCAAATGAAAGGAAATTAATTTCTACTCTATTTGATATGATGTAACAATGATAAATTGTAGCAATGAAGGAAATCAAACAACAACTCCAACCTAGAATTCACAGTAACAAAGGTAAATCCAGTTGTGTGATGAATTTTCCCCTCATTTTATCCTTTCTTTCTCTCGTGTGTCCATATGAGTCTAAGGAATTGGGAATGCAAAGGCAACAACAGGAGAAGGTGCTTGAGCAATGGAAACTTGAAGGCAGTCTGGTTGTAATGCAAGTGGAAGAGGGATAACACAAGTGAACAAAGCTTGGCTATGCAATTTCTAGCAAGATTTTGGCAACAATACTATGCAAGATACACAAAATTCTCGTGGCATTTTCTCAAGCATTAAATATATAGGAATTGGCTGGGATGTGCCTTCATGTACAAGGCAGACTTGGAGTGCTAAATCATTGGGTGAAGAGGTAGTTCAAACTAATTAAATATATTTAAAAATAGAAGAGAAAAGGAATACCATGCAATCAATACTATTTTTAGGTAATTTGGTTCACAAACGCACCTTAGAAGTCAAGTTAAGTGAAATCATGTGTGTTAAAACCACACATGAAGAGTTCTGGAAAAATTGCGCAGGACTACCACCGAAGCCTAGGAGGTAGTTTCAAAACCACCGCCTAAGCAAACCGCCACCCAAGGTGGTGGTTTTGACACTGAAGGTCAAAACATGCATACAATGAAGTGGGAAGCTAGAAGAAAGCATGCAAAGGCTAAGTAAGGATGTCTAGGCTACAAATATGTACTATGAATGGGTTTAGGAACTTGAACACCTTCTGAAAGGACATGAATCATCATTGGGGACTTTTGTAACCTTTTTTAGACAATGTAGCACATGCAATTTTGGGTGCGCATAGAAAACACTCCAAACCTAGAGATTTTTCATCCGCAAGACAAAGAAGGGAATTATGAAGCTCCTCTAGAGAAAGAGAAGCATCATAATGCTTTTGATCATGTGGGCTAAGCTTATAGGGAACCACTTCAATACATTGACACAGAGCAGTAGTGCTTTCAACAAAAGGCTCTTGCGCTTGAAAGACAAGAGTATAATGGTCAACAAAGGTAGAAGAAATTTTTGGCAGGGCAGTGACATGAGCATGGGAAAGCTGGACAACTTTGATTTGCTCCTTGACATTCCGAGCTCTGAGAATTTTGAAGAACCCTTTTGAGGCCCTATCACTAGTCTTCAACCACTACAAGCGAGCCCAGATTTGGGCTCCTTTGGCTCTATGTTGTTCAATAACCTTGAGTTGATGTCGAAGCTTAGCAGCTCGGACTTGAACAACAATGTCAAACGGTTGGAGCTCAAGCAATTAAGTTGTGTGCTAGAACTCCTATTGGAGAGCCTCATCAAAGCATAATTATAGACTTATGCCACCTATTTTCCAAAGTGGTGAAGAAACTTAGCAGAAAGGCATTGAATAATATCATTCCATGGAAATCTAGGCAAAGATAAGGAGGACGTGGTGCCATATTCCAAACTTGGGAAATGTATGCCAGAACCCCTAGATGATGCAACAAGGATACATTCATATAAAATTGTGTGCTAGGAGTTTTAATAGAGGCCCCATCCCAAGTAAGCATGAAAGATATTGTACCGCGATCGATAGAAGAATATCGGGACATGTGGTGATAGGAGATTCGATGTTGGATGCCAAAGACAAAACCCAAAGTGCTAAGAAAGCATGACATGATCAATTTGTTTGAGCACACGCATCGAGCCTTCTCAAAAATTGGACCAAGTAAACCAATTTTGAGAAGTAAAGTCCCACCACCTTTTAAATAGAGGGTCTTTAATGCCCCACCTACTTTTGAAATAGAACCAAGCTTCACGCTCTCCAACACACCATCTCATCGGCAGAAGACCCAATTTTTCATCGGGATGTTCCACCATATTAAAGTCACCGTAGAATAACCAATAAGAAAAAGGTAGATTATCCCTAACCATTGCCATAACGTCATTTTTCCAGACCATTATTAGAGGCATAAAGATTAACAATACCAAAAGAAAATCCATTATCATTAAAAAGCACCCAAACCACCCCTGTTTCAGGATCATACCCCATGGCAGAGATCATGGTAGAAAATCTAGGTGACACAGAAATAGAAACACCACCTTTGCCTTCCAAATGAGAGGAATAAAAATGTAGAAAATTCAGAGCAATACACGATAAGGAAGTCTGAAGCAAAAACCAGTAATCTTAACCTCTTGCAAACAAACAATATCAATATTACCAATAATGTGACAAGTGTGCTTCACAGAATATTTTCGAGAGGATTATGTGAGACCTCTAACATTCCAGGAGAGACAATTCATGAAAAGATAGACATGGAATGTTCTTCCTCTTGTCCATCCTGCAACATATCCTCCGAATTTAAAATACCAAAATGATTTGATAGAAAACTAGACTGGTCTAAAGCAAGTGGCTCCATCAGGTTAGGATGGCGCTTAGGCCCATTTGGTCCAATGTTCCCCATAGAGTCCCGAGAGGGGCTCTAAGAGTGACATTGTGAAGATGATGGAACAACCAACTTCCCAAGCTATTTGTTGAACTGGAGTGATTTGGCTCTACATGACAGGGGTATCTTGAATAGGCTTGGTAAGAACAAAAGCGGAAGGTTGAGGAGCCGAGGGCTATTTAGGGGAGGCGGAGTCCGAGGAAGGCTTGCTTGCCACCTTCTTGTTAGCAACCTGGGTCCAACCTTTGGCTTTTTTCCGCAAAATAGAAGAAGTATGCGCAATGGAGGGCTTGGCACGTTGGGTCAGTGGAAAATCACGAATATGATGATCAGACACTTGACAATGAAATTAGGTGTTAGGAAGGTTGAAATAGACAATCTTCTATGAGATACACGTGGACCCAACTTGTATGTCAATGTGGTCCTACAGATCAGATGCTAAATCAACCTCAACGCAAACCCGTTTATGTAGATGAGCATAAAAGAAATGGCAGGCTCATGACAAATCACATAGCCAAGTGGGCGGACAATATCATTCAGAAATGGCCAAAGTTGTAATGGAAGACCTAAAAGTTCAACCCACTGAACTCGAAGAGAGACCTAGTTAGTTGGGTTAAAATCAGGGCTCCATCGTGATAAAAAAAGTAAAGTGTTTCCAAGGTACCAACAAGCGGAACACTCAAGAAGCAACTGAACTTGCGAAGGCTCACGAAAAGTTAAAAAATAAAACCCCTTGGTGAGGTTTTGGACACCAGTAACCTGAATGTTGGCAGACTCCCAGTGGGATTTAATCAATTTTGAAGATAAGACTTAGACGGAATACGACCACAAAAATACGTAACTAAATAGTTGTTATGGTAAAACTGCACAACAGGATCAACAAAAGAAAGCTCAATAGTAACATCCAGGGGGAATCAGAGACATTACCTCATCGTACACTTTCGGGATGAATTTCCTCATGTGCTTGGGAGCCATCTTCACCACCGTGTGCAACTGATGTTGCAATGGAATGGTTTGCATGCCATTTTAAAGGGTTGGCGCCACCCAAAATGGGTGGAATAAATGCCCAAAGCACTGTGAAAAATGGTAATAATAATAGGAAAAATATTGAAAACCTTATATTATGCAAGAACTAATGTCGCATAATATATAAATATATTATATTATGCAACATTAGTTATCTTATAATATAATATATTTAATGTATATATATATATATATATATAATATTTATATAATAATATATATAATGTATATAAATATATAATATGTTGGGGCCCATCATATATTCCATGACCAACAATGAACAAATAAACCCTGGACCCAAAATTTTAATTCATCCCGCCTAAATCCAGGAGGTTCACATCCATGGGGGCAAGGCAAAAATAAATCCATAGAATTCTTCTGTGTGGCATGGGAAAAAGTGGGGGTGATAGCTTTTTAATTTATTGAAAACTTTAAATTAATTTAAGAAAGAAAGAATCTAATTTAAGAAATCAATAATGTTTCAACGACCCACAAAAATTTCAACGGCCAAGTCATTAAATGCCCACACCTATCACCGCGGACCCGAAACTTTATTGAATTGGTTCATTCCGCGGGCTTGGAGTCCGGGGAATGCCTTTTCCTCGAGGAGGCCCAGAATCCTACCACATGGCCATCTGATAAGGAGGCTAAATTTGACGTCTACAAAGTACATTGAAAGACATAATCATTTATAGTGATGTGGACCGTGGTACTAGTAACTACTTGCAAGTTGTAAGGTGATATTAAACATCCACTAACGACATTGAATTTATGTTTTGGAATACATACTGCAACAGAAGGTAGAATAGATTCATAGAAGTTGTGGACCATGTAAGACTCAAAATTTTCATATTTCTAAGTAAGTTTCATCCTACATTTGAATCTTGATTCTTTAAATATTATCTTTTTATAAGTAACATTGTATAAGCCTTCGCTTTGAAATATTTCAATATAAGGGTTGAGGGTTTCCAGAGGTAGAATCCAAACTTCCAAGCATGTCTACTTCCACAAGACCCCAAAGTAAAAGTAAAACCCAAATCCCATACGCCAAACTGCTTAAAACCCTTGGTTTTACTGATGAATATCATGATATTTATGATCCTATAATTGGCACAAGAACTTCACATCTTAGATACTCATCTGAGAATAAGGAAATTGAAAGTAAACGTTTGGACCCATCAGGTAAACTAAAACATAAAGGTTGGATAACATGGGGGTTTGGATTAGGATGCATGATGCTCCATGAGGTTTTACCCTGCCCTGAATTTTTCATTCTATGTGCCCAGAATTACAATAGGACAAAAAAATCAATTGTTGCAAATGGCAACGGAGAAGAAATTTTGTCCATTACAGAGGTAAATCTTGGCCATGTGTTGGGGTTTGAAAGAAAAGATTTAGGAACCATCAGCATAAACCTAGAAAACATTTCTAGCGATTATCATGCCACCACTCAAAATGTTAGAGATGATTTTTGTGAAAATTAACAGTTGATGGAGCACGGTACCAAAAGGGAAGCCTCCGCATGCAATTGATATGTTTAAATTGTGGGTCAGGGATACCATTTCTATGCTAGTATTTTTCCTTGGCTTCGATAGTGATGAGAAAGTGGATGAAACCCTCTTGGAAATGGTATACAATATCCATTTCATTTCTCCACCTTGTGTATATAGATTTGTTGGGCACATTGTAGAATATATGCATAAACAATTCTTAACCATCAAAGAAGGCTCCGACACTAAGACCTTTAGGTTCACTTCCTACTTGTGCTATTTAATTATATGACGGTTTGCTGAATGGTTTGGCAACAACAAACTTGCAATTCAGCCCTATAATGTTGAGGCCCAGCCAAAAGTGATTCATCCATTAACTGAGTGGACCCCCAAGATAAGGATGTTTGATAATAGAAGGGACTACAATTAGTTTGTGGATTTTTTTGGGCGTCTCCAAGCTCTTCCAATGATGGTGGTGTTTCTAGTTCTTCAATGATTGGAGGAGTCTCCACAATGTTTACATTTTTTCTTGGCTCACTTTTCTCTTCTTTTAATCCCAAATACTCAAATGCCCTCTTCTTGTGCTCAGGAATCCTAAGCAACTCAATAATTGGAACACTAACTTTGATTTGACTCAAAACTTAGGCAATGTCATATGGAACATTCTTTGGCAAGGCAACATTGGAAGGGAGATTAGAAAACTCATCAGATGGCATGGGATTCTTGACAGTTTGGGCATGAGGAGAAGTATGAATCTTGTTTGGGACAGCAAGGCCTTTGGAAGGTGTATCTTTCTTAGGAGCCTCTTTAGGAATACTAGTAAGCAATGGAGTTTTAGGTTTGGCTTGAGGCTCTGCTCCTTTGACAACTCTACTCCTAGTATTATAATCCTTTTCTTGAGCAACAACAACATTCATCAATAACTACCTATCTTCCTCCAAAGGGATTCCTCCATCATACTTCTTTATCATTAAAGCTCTTAAATACTCAAAGTCATTATTAGGTATTTCAAAAGCTTGCACTACATCTACTTCAAAGTATGAGAAGGAGGAAGAAGTGGTACCGGTGAATGCAATCCCAAAAAGTTGCAGTAGTTTGAGCACTTATCACTTTGGTTGAAGTTGCTCCTTGTTGTGATCTTGAAGAGAAACCCATCATGCAAACATCATCATTAGTACCATCATCATTATCGATTCTTCTTCTTGCTGATTTACTTCACATGGAGGATGAGGCAGAAATCATTTGTCACACCAATCCATTTGATTTGTCTCTTCAACAATAGTAACTCTACGGCACTTAGAGGATCATGACACTACTCTATTTTCCCTAGCCTAGGGTTGTCTAGATCCCATGGATCCTTTACCTCTGTCATCAAATCTCTCGATCATTTCCTAGATGATTTACAAATCTGTCTTGTCCTTATTGCCTATGCTAACACCGAGACCCTTGTCCAATTCCTTTTTCTCGCCCTAGCCATCTTGTAAGAGATTTCTTTGTGACCCTTGCCAAATTTTTAACAACCTCCTCAAGATCCACACTCTTACTTGCTTGAGGTTTTTCTGGGTTTACCAGTTTAACACCCTCCCTCTTAGGAGGTTTTTCGATGGCCTTAATGTTGTTCTCAATTTACAGAGCCGTAGTAAAGGCGTGCCTCAAAGAGCCAGTGAGTTTTTTATCCCTCAAATAGTATGTAACCTTCTTATCAAATGCATCAAAGCATACTTTATTAGACATGATTCATCACATGGCCTCAAATTAATAGGAAGTTTTCTCAATGTTTTCTTAAATATAGTATTGAAATCATACATCGATTCATTAGGATTATTTTTATAGTTTTAAACTCGATAAAGAAACCTAGGGTCTATCTTATCACCATACTGCATTCTAAAAGCATTTTTCATCTCTGTCTAGGAGTCAATGGAATTATCTGGCAAAGATTTATACCAGTCCCTTGCATCTTCTTCTAGAGTATGGATAAATAATTTAATGTATACATCCTCAAACTCTATTTCAAAATCCTCCATCATATTGACAAAGAGTTTCAAGTGTTGATCACCAGTGATTGCATTATTTCCTTGGAACTTTGGTAATCTATTTCTTACATCTTGGGGAAAAACATTTGGGTAACCAACCATCCCTCTAAAATTGATAGGACCAAAGGTATTAACAACAAATGGAGGTCTGGGTGGAGGCTGAGCCATGTTGTTTTGTGGAGGTGATCTTGGAGGAGTTGCAAGATGATGAGGACTGAGGGGTCTGTTAGGAATAGGAATGTGATTTTCAAAATGAATATCCCCTAATGGATCTTTTTCACAGTAGACACTACCAGATTTGGAAAGCATAGGGATAGAATGAGATTCAAACTTTTCAAATACAAATGAAGGACCCTCTCTAGTTGGAGAATTTAGATCTATAGAAAGACTACTTGATTCAGAAGCATCGAGGAAGAACTGAAAACTTCAATGACAAGCTGATCACTTTCAACAATGGAGATCCCTTTTCTTGATGTCTGATCTCCAACCACTTTCCAAATTCTTCTTCCTTCAAAATTTGATTTCCCACTCTAGAAACAACCTTCTAGTAGGGTCCTTAACAAAGAAATATCTTCTTCCTTCTATCTTTGCAAATATTAGTAACAAATTCACATTGACAGAGGTCAAGACACTAGCATTTATCCAAAATAAATCAACACGGAGTCACCACTAAGGATTTTCACCCTAGTTGTGCAAATGCACTAAAATAATCTATCAAATGTCTGTCAACACTAAAAATCATGCAAAGATTTACAAATCAGACCTTCCTTCACCCAAATTTATCAATGGTGAGATGAACTTAGTACAATAACTCTATAGAAAATTGGAAAATACTTGCATAAAACTTATCCTTTGTTCAATCTTTATAGATCTGATCAGAGAATGATGTTTACAAAATGTATTTGCACTTAGAATCTGTAAGAAACATTACAAGGGTTTGGAAAACTTTAAAATCTTCAAATATTCCCCAAAATAGTGCCATGAGTGTGTTGGTATCCAAATTTTTCTCCTTTCAACGAGCAACATCACAGATTGGGCACGAAGCTTAGAGACAAATAGATCATAGTGTGTCATTTTGTATCCGGGGATGGGATCTAAGCGGCCCTTTCATACTCAGATTTGTGGAGAGATGGATAGCACCTTTAAGAGGATTTGATCTGTCCTCACTACTTTAGGGCATGCCTCTTCGACTGGGGTGAGAGGACCCTTAGTGTAACATCTGTTTGATGAAGGAGATGGAGATATCCTTCTTTTGCACAAATTCTATGAAGACAACCTTGGGAAAATACGATTGAATAATCCATGATTTATTTCTTAAGAGTTATCACTTCTAAACAATGGAGATACTTTCAACATAAGGCTAAGGTTATCAAGACATTAAGAAATATTCATTTTCGCATATTTTTGCAAGTAGATTTTGTTCCTTTATCGATACACACGTGGAAAACAAGGGTGGTTCAAGAATGGATCAATGGTTTTTAAATTATTTTAGTGGGAGATGAAGTAGGATAAAGTTTATTATACGAGATCTTTGGAGGGACTTCACAACAATGAGAAACTTCAACAATAGAAATCTTCATAATAGTTAAGATGTTCATTCAACTGAAGGTGTGCTTCAACGGAGGCTCGAATCAACACATTTTCACATAATATTTGAGACTCTAACATGAAGGCTGGAATTAAAAGACTCAATTAAACACAAAATTATCTAATCAATCACACCTAAGGTACACCAGAACACTTATAGACCATCTTTAGCAACAAATGGCGGTGAATTGATTTTAAATTTGTTTATCTCATCCAAGATGAAGGCTCTTCTTGAAATGAAATTTAAAATGCCATTAAACTTTCATAGGGATGAGATCCTGTGTGATTTCACAAATATTTCACCGTAAGATTACAATAGGAATGAAAGAAACTATTTACGAGATATTCTTAAACAAAGTAGACACAAATTGCTATAGATATGACACAAATTAATTTCAAAATTACTTGATTCATAGTAGGGAAAGCTTCCAGAGCAATCTCTTTGCTCGTCGATGGCTATACATCTAAACCAACTTGACACGATAGAAAATCTAACACAAAAGAAAATAACAAAGTTATCTCATCTTGGTCTCTCGGGAAGACGAATTTCTCAAATTTTCTCTTAAGAATTCAAACTCTAACCATTTGCAAGAGTATTTGTTAGTGTGAAATCACAGCACCCCCAGATGATTTCTAAAGATCTACTTTTCTAAGGTAGAATCATCTGGTGTGATTGCATAACATGGAACTTTTCCTAAGGTGTGGGACCTTTGGAATTGGAAAATCTCTCCAGATTAAAGGTTGGTTCCTTATTCCTCTGTTTAGGTGCATATGTGAGGATTTGCAGAGGATCTATATCTATACCTAGTCTAAGACTTTCCAAGGAGATAGGGATAAAAGAGTACAGAAATAAGAAATAACTAAACTACCAGGTGATGCACCAAAAGGAATGATGAACACTTAGTTTTCCTTCGACACAAACCAATAAAATGCATACAATAAACAAACACAAATAGCTAGATCTATAACGAGAGATCAGATAGAAGAAAAAGAAACAAGAAGGATCTGAGATCGATCAAAAACATATTTTATTGCTCTAATAGATTGATATAGTTCATTATAGAATAGCCAAAAGGTAGAAACGTAATAAAATTTTAAAGGAAGGCCTAAACCCCACAAATCCTTTACTAGAAGGAGAAGGGAGCCTATAAAACTAAGAATATCCAACCCTTTACAATGAATCATGTCCCTGTATTTATAGAATCAATCTGAGAGAAGAAAAAGGGAGAGAGAAGTGGGAAAATGTGGGTCAAGCTCAACCACCACTGTTAATGTTTTGTGCTGAAATCTACCCCGAATCCATCTTTACTACATCGATCCTCGATTCAACGCCTTGAAGGAAGAGGAAACGACGGAAATAGATTGAATTCGATCTAGTTGTTGAGACTGATGATCCTGCATTGAAATCTTGAAGACATTTCTCCATTTTTCTTCCACCTACCCTCTCAAAAATTAAATTTTCAGACTCCCATGGTGTAGACGAGGTCGAGATCTTTCTAGCAATATCAAATTTGCAATCTCTCGAGCCCTGAGTCAAAAGATATGCCCTTTTGAAGTTTTACATCGATTCTGTACAAATAGGCAGGGAAAACAACTTGAAAATGGGTCCCTCTTTTGATTGGGATACGTGGCAGCCAGATTGGGATAAAAATTTAGGTCCATGGGCCCGTAATTTACCTTTTAGTCTTTTTACACAAAATCAAAAAACTCAAAAACCTCCGAAGGCCCAAAACTCCATCTGGACGCGTGGCTCCTTTTGGTTGGCTAGGAAATGCATTTCCATTTTTACCTCTATGCCTTTTGGACAAAAGGAAAATTTTCACTTTTCTCCCGATGCCCCACCTTGGCTTTGACTCAAGTTTATATGTTGATTTTTCCTTCTTGGGCAGAGTCGCGGGTCTTTTTATAACTTTTACCCCTTTTGAGGAAAAGGGCAAAAAAATAACCTTTTCCTCGACTCCCCGCTTTCCCCTGGGACACACATCACCCTAGTGCTTTCTTGGGAACCTTCTCTCCTTTTGACCCTTGAATCAACACCATTGAGACACTTGGCAGCCTCTGTTGACCTGTTAATGTTTTGACTTTTCAACTAACTTTGTCCCCCTTTGAGGACATGTGGAGGCACTGTGCATGTTTGTAAATCCAACCCAAAGTTTGCCTTTGGAGGAGCGTCGGGTTGACACTTGTCTGCCTCCGCTACTTTGTGGACTGTTCAACGGTCCTTCTTACTTTTTAGACTTTGAGCTACGTGGCGGCCTCACGCTCATTTGGGTTTCCACCCAGGGACTGACTCTTGGAAATGCACCAGGCTGACACATGGCACTCTCCGCTTGCACTTCTATACTTAACCAATTTTGAAGCCTCGCATTTTGACCTGTTTGACCCTACTATTTTATAGTTCTTCCGCTTGTAACTTGGAGGATGGATTTAAGATGTAGAAACGACCCGACATAGTCATTTTCTTTTTGGATAGGGTCCTTTGATCTTCCTTGGCCTCTGCCACTCCATTATTGAATCTTCTTGCAACCAATTTGTAGGATCTAGACGAGTTTTCTTAGGTTCCCCAGTGGGGTCATGATTCTATCCAATATTTTCTCGAGGAGAAATATGGATATCAATTTGGTAACTCACGGGGACATTTTCCTGCTAGATGAAGAGATCAGTTGCCTTATCATATTTGTTGGGCATGGAGTCGAGAATAACATTTTGATACTATTTCTACCTCTAGTTCATGAGCTCACCACCGCTTGCATCCTCAGATTTTATAAGAAAATATTGAAATGAAGATTTCTGAGAGTAGAAAATTGTTTCAACTCTAGGGCTTCATCTATTTTTGAATGAACTACATAAGAACAACAAAACAACACCAAGACTATGTAAAAAATTGAAATCATACATGCTCCAAATGGAACATGTAGAGCATGCAAAAGCACTTAGGAGAAAAGCAATCTATGCTACAACAAGACAATGTGCGAAGCACTTAGAGGAAAGAGAAACTAAACTAATATGTACAGAGTGGGACTTCCCTTTTAGTAGTAGTGCTTGAGATAGATCCGTTCACTGGGATCTGTAGCTCTTCACCCTCCAATGAGGACAACTAGAAAGCATTGCTACTTTTGCATCTTGTTATCATATAAGGACCACTCCAAATGGCATCAAACTTAGAATGTCTCCCTGGTTTTGCTCGATCTGCGTCCCACTTCAAAACTAGGTCTCCTTCTGGAAAGTCCTTACTTTTTCTTTCTTGTCAAAGCACTTCTTGATTGAAGCCTAACTCCTCTCCAATGCTTAGAGAGAACTCTCTCTGGCTTCTTCTAATTCTATCAACTCCACGTACCTAACCTCCATTGGTGCAAACTCAGACATTTCTAGTTGCCTCACAAGCTCCAATGCTGGTAACTCAAGTGATATAGGAAACACTGCCTCTTTCCCATAGACAAGCTTGAATGGAGAGCTACATGTGGATCTCTTGGGTGTTATTCTATCAGCCCATAAGGCCGTTTTGAGCTTTGTGTGCCAGGTCCTTTGATTCTCATCTAGAGTTCTCTTGATGATCTTTAATGATTCTTGTTTGTAGACTCAGCCTAGCCATTACCCTGAGGGTAATAATTTGATGAGGTGCTCAAATAAGTCCCATTCTTGATAGCCCATCCTGTGATCTTGGAACCTATAAATTCTAATGCATTATCTGATATGATGGTGGCTGGCACTCCAAATCTGGTCACTATTCCTTCATAGAAATCTAGGATACTAGACTCATTTGCCTCCTTGAGTGCCACTGCCTCGGTCCATTTGGTAAAATAGTCTGTGGCTGTTAGGATCCATTTGTGACCCTGGCTTGAGTTTGGATTGATGACTCCAATGAAGTCCAATCCCCACTGCATAAAAGGTTGGTCGACCGAGATTGGGTGCAATGGAAGTGCTGCTAGCTTCTCCTTCCCTTTGAAGAAAGCACAATTCTTGCATCTTTTAATCCATGTATAATAGTCACTAAACACTCTAGGCCAATAATATCCTACTTTCATGATTTTGAGTGCTATCACTCTTGGGGAAAAATGGCCTCCAACTGCTTCAACATGAAATTCTTGTAGCACTCTCTCCACTTGATCCATCCCAATGCATCTCAGCAGAATACCATTGATGTCTCTTTTAAACAAGACACCATCAATAAGAACATATGGAATGGCTTGTAACCTGAAATGCCTTATTTTTCTTTATTCATCCCATGAGGGCACATGCCGGTTTGAAGGAAATGCACCATGTCTTGGGTCCAACAAGGAGTAGGTACATCATTTCTTTCTTTTTCTTGATCATCTTGTAGAATCAAAACAACCTCCTTCTCACTGTTTGTTTCATCTTGTAGAGCAGAGGCTAGCTGCTCACACAAGCCCCTCCCATGGACCAGCTTGGTGACCTTAATCTCAATGTCATATTCCATGACACGAGTAATCCACCCTGCATGTTTCTCATTCAGGTCCTTGTTGAGGAGGAATTATTTGACTCCTACATGGGAGACCAATAGTTGGATTTTGTTGTTTGACACCAAATGCTTAAACTTCTTCAGTCCTCTGATCACCACCAAGACTTGCTTCTCAATGAAGGAATACCTCACCTCATAGTCTTCTAGACTCTGACTAAAGAAAGTAATTGGTTGTTCTGAGTTTTCTTTGTCTCTGAACCAAGATTGTAGAGATAGTGTCATTTCCACCAAAGGCATACAATATGAAGTCCTTGGAAAAATATGGATTTACAAGAGTTGGGGCCTATGATATGGCCTCTTTGATAGCTTCAAAGCTTGCCTTTCCTTCAGCTATCCATCTGAATGCTAAGCTCTTCTTCAACATCAATTGTTATTGGCTTAACTAGAGTAGCAAAGTTTGGGACAAACCTTCGAACAAAGTTGATCTTCCCAAGAAGCTTTGAAGATCCTTCTTGTGACTTGGCAATGGTAGTGCTTTTATTGCTTCAACCCTTTCTGGATCAATTGCACAGACCCTCCTTAGACACAATGTGGCCCAAAATCTTGCCCTCATGGGCCAAGAATATGCATTTTTTGGGGTTCAAAGACACCCCAAATATTCTGCATCTTTGAAACACCTGCCTTAGATGGAAAATGTGGTCTGTCGTGTTCTTAGAGAACATAGTGATATCATCCAGATATATCAACACTATCTAGTTGATTATCCCTTTGAATGCCATATCCATGGCTCTTTGGAAAGTAGCACCAGCATTGGACAGTCCAAATGGCATTTTTTTGTATGCATAGGTGCCCCATTTGGTGGTGAAAGTAGTTTTGAATTGATCATCTTCTTTCACCATGATCTGATTGTATCCGAATAGCCATCTAAGAGAGAAAATCTCTTTGACCTGACACTACTTGCAAAATTTGTTCCATTGAAGGGAGTGGGTAGTGATCTTTGAGGGAGGCTCTGTTCAAATCCCTGAAGTCAACACACAGCCTGATTTCCCCATTTTTCTTTCTGACTGGGACCATATTTGCAACCCAACTTGAATGCTTGATTGGGAATATGATACTTGCCTCTATTAGTTTGTTCAGCTCCTTCTTCATCAGAGGCTCAATATGTGGGTTGATTGGTCTCTACTTCTACCTGATAGGCTGAGCAACTGGGTCCAATTCAATTGTGTGTTGTGCTAGTTTGGGATTGAAACCCCTTAGGTCTTCATAACTCCAAGCAAACACATCAGGGAATTCTTGGCAAAGTTGTATGAATTCATACCTTTCCTGCTCGGTGGCCACCTTGCCAATTTGAAGTGTTTTGTCTTCTCCAACTAGGATTGAATCTGAATCCTCTCCTTTGATCTGCATGTTAGCCTTTTCTTTTCTGAACTAATCATTAGGATTGAAAATGGATTCCAGGGTCACTAAGCCTTTGGGAAGCTTGTTTGTATGCAATTGTACTATTTGGTTCCCATATTGCTGCTCTAGTTTGTTTTGATTATGGGCCGAGAATTTAGCCTCTTCTTACAAAAAAATTGATGATCTCATTGATCATTCTACCATCATGTATTATTATTCGGCACTTCTGGCCTCACAACCACATGGATATGTGGCTTTTCTTTGTCTCTCTTGATGTTGTCCACCACATCAAATGCTGCTCCAACTGCTACAAGTCTATCACTTCATTCTCTTTTTTAGGTATGGACACAATGTTGAAAGCCTTAAAATCTTCCATGAGATCCCAAACCCTACTCTTATAGTTCTTGAGCAAAGTTCATTTTTAACAACATTTAGTCCTCTTACTTGATTAGTGACTAGCTCACTTTCACCAAATACTTGTAAGTTCTTGATTCCTAAATTCCTTGCCCATGAAGACCTTGGACTAAAGACTCATATTTAGTAGTGTTATTTGAGCAAGAAAATTGAAATATAAAGGCTGAATAATATTTCATACCTCTGGGACACAATCATAGCTCCTCCTCTAGCTCCTTGTCTACTCCTTGAGCCATCAAAGAATAATTTCCATACTTCATTGTCATCCTTGTACTTTGGCTTGATTAGGTTAGGAAGAGGATGATTCTCTTCATGTAGATAGTAGACACCCAGCTCAGATTCTTCCATCTCCTTGTAGGGGTCAAAAGCATGTTTTTTATTGGCCCACTCATCTAGAGTCAAATCAGGGATACATCCCAACTTGGTATTTGCTTCATTAGTGTTTAGGAGGTCTTCTTGATCAAAGGCTGAGTAGTTGGCATTGATTGGGCTAGGTACATAGGGTTCAATATGATAGTCAACAATAGGTTCAGATCTGATTGTGGCCTTTGCCCCATACCTTGTCCTAAAGAGCATGTGTGACTATTTAACAAAAAGTAGCCTCAATCTTAAAGCAGTGAAGTCCCTAGACAAACACAAAGCAAAATGTGGTGGAAAATCTATGATGGACACATTTTGCAAGATAGTTACATTGGGGCAGGTGTGTAGAGTGAGGCTCAGGTCTTGGATGATTCCTACAGTGGTCACTGTTGTCCCATCTAATTGAACTACTCCTCTAGAGATGACTTCATATTTGAGACCCAACTGATCAGCTATTTGTTTGGGCATCACTGTAACTACTAGCCCCATAGTCAATCATACAATTGTGCACTAATTTGTCTCCAATAATCAATGAGACATAGAATGGAGGATGTCTCATGCTTTTACCTTATTGCTCTTTGTAGTTCCTCTCGGGTTGAATTGTATTGGCAAGCACTCTTTCTTATTGGTTAGGGGGTGATTTGAACTTGACTAATCCTCTACATGGTAGTGCAATAGATCCTCTACCCTAGAATGGCCAGTGACTCCTATAGTGAAATGTTCACACTTGTCCTTTTCATTTGCTCAATAATATTGAATGAGCCATCTTTTTGCCCCTTCCGAGCACACATTTCTTTTGCACATGCTTGTTACAACTAGTGCTTGACTAGGTTTGGGAGGTGGTCTAGATTGGTTCAAACATGTTGGTAGTTGTACTTGGAGCACCGGGAGCTTATGGAGCTATGGAAGGTTAAGGGTCACACAGGATCAAGTGGTTTGCCCTCTCCAATATTTCTCCTTTTGGACCGTGTGTTGGAAGCCACACCTTGAGGAGGGGAATGATTCATCACATAAAGTCTTTAAACTACTAGTTGACAAACATAGTCTCATTTGGGGGCCACCTTGTTGAGCTCCTTGTGATGATTTTCCTCCGCAGCCAAGAAGGGTTCATTTTAAGAGACCTCTTAGAAATCAGAGGTGGAAAATACCTGGTGAATATCCTTGGAACCAATGCCTTTGTGGAAAGGTGAATTTTTGGGGTCATGATAGTGAGAGCAAAATTTTCACCTGATTCACAACGACGTGGTGTGTTGATGGTCTAAGATTAGACACGTGACATGAGATTATCTATCTGCATCAAAGAGGTGGTTGAAACGACTCACGTCTTGAAACAAACCTCACCCATGATGTGTCAATACTCCTGTTGATGCACATCAATGAGGTTATTAACATCGTCCTAACTAACCTCGCCGATTGTGTCAATAGGGTTGTTAATGCGTGTTAGTGAGGTTTGTTGATGCACGCCAATGCCTCTTTGACGCACAACATATAATCTCTTGTCATAAATGCTGCCGCGCCCTACGCCTCTACTAGTGTGACAACAAAATCTCTATGTTGTGCATCAACAAAGTATCTATCACGTGTCTACATCCTCCACACTCTTGTCACGCATCAACAAACTCTCCATGTTCGTAATCAACAATCTCTCCATGTCGCATACATCAACAATCTCTCCTTTTCGTAGGTCAACAAACTCTCTATCATACATTTGTAGCCTCCGCCTCTGTCATGTATTTTGTAGCCTATACCCTCCTTTTGCACATTTCTTGTGTACTTGATAATACATATACCCCAGGTGGTATGAGTGATCTAGTAGTGTTATACCTAGAAAATAATCTAGGATTATATAGGTGATAGTTTAAATGGGTAGGCAAAGCTGAAGCCTAAAAAAATCAAAGTTGTACTTTTAGGCAAATGATAAGTCATTGATCCCACGCTAGAAAATTCACCTTTTCCAATTTTTCAAAAATGGAATATTCACCACTAAAATTATCCCCGTGGCGGACTTGTGTTCTTGTGGCACCATCTTTGGTCGATTTAGAGCACCATTAAAGCATGTTGCTTGGTTATGTGGTTGTTCACATGGAAAACACCAATCATATTCCTGTGCCATATTATTCTGTGCAGGAACCAATGCCCTTGATGTTGAAGTTGTGTTAGGATCATATGGCCGAAAGGCCTAAAGTGGGGAAAGCCTTGGGTTTGTCCTTGGTTATGGCCTCGATTCACAATCCGAGGTGGTGGCCTATTCTGATTGATATCTGGGGTCTAGCTTGATATTGAACTGGGGTCTGTAATGGCTCCGAAACTCGATTTGTTGTCTTTCCTTCGATGGTCACTAGCTCATTCCCAAAGTTCTGAAATTGCTTCATTACCACTTCCTGAAACTCTTTATCGGTATTAGATGATGAAGTGGAAGCTTCAGCTGAGCTTTGACTCCTAGGGGTGGGTATAGGAGCTAATGTAGGTGCTCGGCTAGTATCTGGGCTTCCTAACTCAGGGTACAGAGGCATGGATGGCCTAGGAGTGATTTTTCTAGCTTGAATCAAATGGTTCTTAGCCCCTATGGAGAGGCTATAGGCTGCAGGTAATGTAGTGCCTCCCATTGACTGAATCATCAGATAAATATCAGAATTTAAAGCCCTAAGAAAGTATAAGAAGGCACCTTCATCAGTGGGCTTTATCTTGCACTTTGTTGGAATCCTGTCTCGGAGTCCACTAGAATCTGATCTTGAAGTCTATCCGCACTGCTTCATTAGGGCTCTCTTGATTGTTGTTAGTTGTTCCAATAAAGACAAGTTATCACCTTTCTCTCCAAACTGATTGTGAAGAGCTGTGCATAGATGATTCCAATTCTGGATAGAGCCCTAGGAGACTCTTGAACCATTGCAAAGCTTTCCCTTTGAATGAAGAGGTGAGTAACTTGATTGCAATGTCCATCTCATGGATTTTGTGGATCTAGACATTTGCAATATCTTGGACATGGTCACCAGGAGAAGTTTGATTTTCCCCAGTGAAATGTGGGATGCTCTTTAATGCTGCAATCAGAACTAGGTTTTGTGCTAATCAAGGTGAGTGGACTACTGCCAGTGAAGTTAACATAAGGATTTGGCTGAGCCATTCTAAATGGTATCATTGGGAGGAGGTGTTGATAAATTCGATAGTTTTAGGTGAGATTCATGAATCTCCCCTTTGGGCGTGCAAAAGTAGATTTGTTAGTGTGAAATGTAAAATTTTAAGCAGCATCCAGATGATTTCTAAAAGATCTACTTTTCTAAGGCGAAGAATCATGATTTCTGGTGTGATTGCATAACATGGAACTTTTCCTAAGGTGTGGGACCTTTGGAATTGGAAAATATCTCCAGATTAAAGGTTGGTTCCTTATTCCTCTGTTTAGGTGCATACGCGAGGATTTGCAGAGGATCTATATCTATACCTAGTCTAAGACTTGCCAACGAGACATGGATAAAAGAGTACAAAAATAAGAAATAACTAAACTACCAGGTGATGCACCAAAAGGAATGATGAACACTTAGCTTGCCTTCGACACAAACCAATAAAATGCATAAAATAAACAAACACAAATAGCCAGATCTGTAACGAGAGATCAGATAGAAGAAAAAGAAACAAGAAGGATCTGAGATCGATCACAAACGTATTTTATTTCTCTAATAGATTGATACAGTTCATTACAAAATAGCTAAAAGGTAGAAACGTAATACAATTTTAAAGGAAGGCTTGAACCCCACAAATCCTTTGCTAGAAGGAGAAGGGAGCCTACAAAACTAAGAATATCCAACCCTTTATAATGAATCTTGTCCTTGTATTTATAGAATCGATCTGAGAGAAGAAAAAGGGAGAGAGAAGTGGGAAAATGTGGGTCAAAGCTCAACCACCACTGTTAATGTTTTGTGTTGAAATCTACCCCAAATCCATCTTTACTGCATCGATCCTCGATTTGGTGCCTTGAAGGAAGAGGAAATGGTGGAAATAGATCAAATCTGATCTGGTTGTTGAGACTGATGATCCTGCATTGAAAGCTGAAGATGTTTCTCCATTTTTCTTCCACCTACCCTCTCAAAAATTAAAGTTTTCAGACTCCCATGGTGTAGATGAGGTCAAGATCTTTCCAGTGATATCAGATTCACAATCTCTTGAGCCCTGAGTCGAAAGATATGCCCTTTTGAAGTTTTGCATCGATTTTGTACAAATAGGTGGGAAAACAACTTGAAAATGGGTCCCTCTTTTGATTGGGATACGTGGCAGCTAGATTGGGATAAAAATTTGGTCCACGGGCCCACAATTTACCTTTTATTCTTTTGTGCAAAAACGTAAAAACTCAAAAACCTCCGAAGGCTCGAAACTTAAATGCATGGACGCGTGACTCCTTTTGGTTGGCTGGGAAATGCATTTCCATTTTTACCTCTATGCCTTTTGGACAAAAGGAAAATTTTCACTTTTCTCCCGACACCCGCCTTGGCTTTGACTCTGGGTTTATATGTTGACTTTTTCCCTCTTGGGTGGAGTCACGGGTATTTTTATAACTTTTACCCCTTTTGAGGCAAAGGGCAAAAAACTAACCTTTTCCCCGACTCCCCACTTTCCCCGGGACATGCATCACCACGTGCTTTCTTGGGAACCTTCTCTCCTTTTGACCCTTGAATCAGCACCATTGAGACACTTGTGCAACCTCCATTTGACTGTATTAATGTTTTGACTTTTCAACTAACTCTATCCCCCTTTGAGGACATGTAGAGGAAGGCCGTGCGTGTTTGTAAATTCAACCCAAAGTTTTCTCTTGGGAGCATCATTGGGTTGACACTTGTTGCGCCTCTCTGCTACTTTTGTGACTATTCAACAGTCCTTCTTACTTTTAGACTTTAAGCTATGTGGTGGCCTGTGCTCACTTGGGTTTCCACCCGGAGGACTAACTCTTGGAAATGCACGGTGACACGACACGCGGCACTCTCACTTGCACTTTTATACTTAAAAAATTTGAAGCCGCCTTTTGACCCTATTTGACCCTACTATTTTATAGTTATGCCTACCGTAACTTGGAGCATGGATTTAAGATGTAGAAACGGCTGTGAGTCATTTTCTTCTGTACATGGTCCTTTGATCTTCCTTGGCCTCTACCACTCCATTACTAAATCTTCTTGTAACCAATTTGTAGAATCGGATGAGTTTTCTTGCATTCCCAGTGGGGTCATGGTTCGATCCAATATTTCTCCCAAGGGAAAAATATGGATAACAGTATTCTCATTACATTTATACATTTCATTCATCCCAAATTTTCCCCCAAAAAGAAGAATATTTGAGGACCTTTGCTTGCTAACAATTTGCTTTTAAAGCGACGTTTAACAAATTCAGATCGATATATGCTAGGTGGACCAATTTTGAGGCCGATCACATTTCTTAGGCCCTCGACTAATGACTAAGATGCGATGCCACAAATTTTTGGCAATCCTTCTAATCATTCTGATTTTTTCATGCAAGAAATCCCCTTTTTAATCATTTTTAGAGACTCTGCACATGATGGATATGACATGTAATATTTTTCACTTTCGAGGCAACATCTTTTTCATCTTTTTTCCTGCACTTTCATCATTTCATCCCTTTTACCCTCTCTTTCCTCTGTAATTCTACCCCGCATCCATTTCCTTTAGTAATTCCATCTTTCATGAGTGCTTGAGCAATTCCCACTTCAAAATATCAACCTTAATAATTCTTAGACTAGCAATTTAAGTTTCAAATCCATTCAATGGCACCTCACAGACAAAGAAGACAAGGAATTTCAACAAATAATGATGAAAAATAGTGCGTATTCACAACTCCAAGAGTCTTGGAGCAAGAATGGCAGAAAAATAGGTGAAATTCACACAGCAACCATTGATTCTACCCCTTTTCCACTTTATATCATAGTTTTCCACGTGTTTCCTTGGCCCAACTGCAAAGGAGAAGCACAAGAGACAAGTCCCAAATAAGTGTGAGCCTTCCATGTACCTTGGGCCCAAAAAAATTCCTTTTGGCCTTTTAAAATTCTCGATGTAAAAAGGGGTAGCGGAAGCCTCCACGTGTCTTAACGACACATTTTGAGATGGTCCCCAAAAGTAGAGACTCTAAAAAAGTGCGGGCTCAACACGTGTCTCGAGTCTACAGAGTCTATTTGAGAAGTTAAAGGATCAACAAGGTGCCAAGTTTCGGGGTCGCATGATAGTTTTCCTTAGCCGTTGAAAAGTCCAAGAAAGGCGAGTGAGTGGAAGGCTCAAGTGTCCTCCTAACACTTCTTCCAAATAAATCTTAGGGGCGATCCCCAAATAGGCATAGTCTCTCCACATGTCCCAGACCTTTATAAAGTTTCTTGAAAATTCAAAGTGTCTATGGTTTGCCAAAACTATACCGGCGCATAAAAAAAAATTCTAAGTCAGTAAAAAGCCACAAAAACATCCACGTGTCTCCCAAACACAATTTCAAGGCCAAAAAAAAGGTGAATTTTCAAACAAGTGTCGTTCCTCCGCATGGACAATTTTTGGGTTAAATCAAGCCTTTGAGTTTTTAGAGTGCCCCCGTCGAACCACACCAAACCAAAAAGGTCCACATTTTCATTGATCTTTCGAGATGTGAATTTGACTAGGAAAATACACCCGTTTGTTTATTACCGAGGCCAAGTAAAATGTAGGAAAATCACCATTTGAGCCCAGAAATGAATCTTTCTTCAAGGACAAAGAATTTGGAAATGTTATAAGGCTCAAATATGATCCTCTGAGCTACATCCAATCACATTTCCATAGGTATTTGGACAAAAAGGATAGGGACACAAAACATGACTATGGAAAATGGAAGGAAAGGAACAACTTGAGTTTTACGCCCAAGTTCTGAGACTTTTTCGGATGACAGAAGGAAAAAAAAATTTTGGACCTTTAAGTGATCTTTTACCAAGGAAGAGACCTGATTATGGAAAACAAATGGAGGACGAGTCTTCAAGCATCAATACGGGAGATAGAAAACATGACGAGTCCCGCCAACTACTGAGAATTTCAATGACAAAGGCGAGACTAATTTGAGCACCAACATAATATATACGACAAATGGAAATCACAAATAAACTCTATTTTTTTACTCATCAAAAGAAGAGTATGGTTCCTTCCTTACCATTTTCATAGGGAGGGTTCACATTTGAAATAATAACATTAATGTGGCACATGAAATATTAGAGATTTTTAAGTTTTATGTCAACTGTCACTGGGTGTATGACCCATGTGAGGTGATTAAAGCAAGGGTAGTGGCAAACAAGAACTCTGCTACTAAAATTCAACATGAAATCAAACCCTTGCTAGAAAAATTGAAAAACAAGAACTCTTGGGATGAAGTAAAAATAACAATGGATGAAATTGTTGTTGAGAAAGGAATTAGTTTTCAAGAGTTGTCAACACAAATTTTTGGATTGCCTCAGCCTCCACAAAAATAGGCAAAGGATTTTCAATCTGCCAAATTTTATGCAAAATATGATAAAAAGTCCTCTAAAAGCATGCCAAAGGAATTACAACATGAATTGCGAGAAAAAAATTGGACAAGGTCAAAAATTACTACCTTTTGGTCTATGAGGTAGGACCTAGGCCATCCAAAATTTGTTTTGAGTATGATTCTATTCCAAAAGATGAAGCGTTCAGCAAATTATGGAATGATGTGCATCTGGAGAGGCAAGTAGTGATGATGACACTAAATCTGAGGAATTACACACTCCCCCTAGAACATATAAACCAAGTCTCGATGAAGGATTGAAACAAAGATATTCTATAAGAGAAGTTATTGTTGAAAAGATGGGTTTTAGTGGTGGTGGTTTGGGTTCAACAAAGGACAAGGCATTTGGATTCCACCAAAGGCACAACCTAGAAGATTTTCTGATAGGTCAGGCCTTGGAAATTTCCTTCAGAGAAAGGAACATTTACATACTAAAACATCTACAAGTGGTAATCCAATGCAATTTACTTCAGAGTCAAATCCTTAGCAAACAGTTCAGCCACACGTTGAAAATCCTAGAGGAGAAGTTGGCCATGAATTTGTTAGTATTGCTAATGTTGGTGGTTCTAGTGATGATGGTAGTAGTCAATAGAGTATTGTAAACTTAAAGAGGCCAATATAGACAGTTGAAGTTCCTATGGCTATTTTCCAACAAGGAACCGAGAAGAGGCAAAAAGACAAAGGTAGACACATATACATTACTCTTGCCTCAAGGAAATTAATTATGAAGGTGGTGCCACGCTCACCCCCTCAAGAATTTTCCATTCCACAAGGAAGTTCTCCCCAAAATTCAATTACTCCTTCTCCATTCAAGGTGAAACCATTCATTCCTACAAACACCTCAGGTTTTGATTATAGAGCTAAGTTTTCCAATAAATCGAAAGAGATAAAAAACAAGAAGCAAATTCTACATGCTACTGTAAGTTCAGATCCTGCCACAATGAGGGTATTGCCAACATATAACCCAGTCACATATACAATGGAATACATGTATGTTGTGCCCAAAGTTGTAAAACCAGAGAATGAAATGGTTTCCAGTGACTACAAGGTGACCTCCCTTCAAATGGATTTTAAGGCAATGAAACCTTCTGACAAAATTAATGTATGAAAAGGAACAATGATGTGGTTTACACAACATTACTAAAGGCAGAGAGGGAGAAAATAAGTTGAATAATAAGATTCAAAATTTAGAGGCAGACTTGGAAAATGAGAAAGCAAAAGGAAAAGTGACACTTAATAAGACATGTGAGTTGGAGAGGAAGATAAAATCATCTGCCTCTATGACTACAATTGTTACGAATGAACATGCACATGTAGAACTAGAAGAAGCCAAGAAAAAGTTATAGGAAACAATGAGTAAGAATAATAGATTAGAACAAACATTGGGAGAATTGAAAGAGGTTCTGAAGGAAGAGAAAGAAAATGCCAAAAATGGGAACATAGCCTAGATGAAGAGAGAAAACTTAGGGGAAGAATGCAGAAGGAAGAGAAAAAAAAATGAAATATTGCAACAAGAGTTGGCGAAAGTGAAAAGGATATCTGAGTCTTCCAACATCAAATTATCTAAATTTTATAAAAATGCATTGATTAATATGACGGATAATGTTTGGGGGGAAATAAACCAAAAAATTGATGATTTGATTAGATTGTTTGAATTCATGGCTGATCTACAGAGAATCTATGATAAGCTCCGCAAATACATAATTGGTAGTAGAAAAGTGATGGATTTAAGAGAGGATACAACAAGGAAATTTTGGAAGCTATCTACAAATTCAATGACATAGAATTGGCATCCAGAGGAATTCAGAACCAGTTTGATGCCTCAATAAAGGTATCATCTATCATTTAGAAGTGTGTGATGTTAGGAGAAGCACATGAATTATTGAATAAGTGTCAAATAATGTTACAGGAGCTGCATGGAAAGGTACAGGAGTTCACAAATCTTGGTTTTCCAATGCCTTTTGACAAAACACACACCAATTCATTAAGAAGGATGCATTCTAAAAGAATATGAAAGAAAAAATGATGCAAGAGAAGAACCAAATTCCTAAGAAGCTAGATGAGACAATTTTTTTGGCTTTGTTAAACCATTGATAACCTTGTCAGTAAGTTTGCATACAATAGTAAAGGAAAGCTCCACTCTCAGTTATGAATTGCTAACAAAGTTACATGTCAGTCACTCTAATTTACAAAAATTGTAATTCCAACAGATGAAGAGTGGAGCATGTTACAGAAGATGATATAATTAAGAGTAATTTGATTTTGAAAATTGTTCCATTTGTTGCAATCTTCAATTTTTTCATACAAGGCATGTCTCAAGCAAGTTGAATGAGGAATAGTGTTATTTTTAAATTGAACTTTCACCATTTTTGTTTCATGTTTTTTTTTACTTGTGCACCATGGCTCTTTACATTCTAGTTCGAGCTTCATAAGGAGAAAACAAGTTCATGTAACTATATGAGATTCTTGGGCTTCTTTTTGGACTAGAGAAAAGAGAAAACTTAATTATAATTTCATCACTATTGCACTTGAAGGATTTCATCACACTCACTATTGCACTTGAAGGATTTCATCACACTACTTTTACTTATATGAGAGAAAAGACCTTGAGACTTTACAAAAGACATTACAACTTGCTAAAGAAATTCAAGCTTGAAGGCTTAAGACCAAGTGTTGGGTCTTTGTGAGACCAACTTCCATGTTTCAATCAAATTTCAACCTTATACTTTCTCCATTAGCTCCAAAGTCATGTAAGTAGGTACAAGTGATGAACATACACAAAAAATCCTAGGTTTTGAGATAATTACAAACTTGATGATCTTGAATAGTCATTTCAATTGATATGAAGGTTAACCATGACTACAACTCCATAGAAAATAGTACTAAAGAGGTTTCTATAGGTCAAGGATCAAGGAGAGAAAAATAACTTCATGAAACCTGAAAAGACATTGAACAACATTTTGCTAAAGAAATTCAAGCTTGCAACACTATTACTAACCTGTAGACCATCTAAAACCAGCAATCCAACCTGTAGGAGAGAAAAAGAACTTCATGAAACCTGAAAAAGACATTGAACAACATTTTTCTAAAGAAATTCAAGCTTGCAACACTATTACTGACTTGTAGACCATCTGAAACTAGTAATCCAACCTGTACTTTTCCTTTAGAGACCAACCACCTGCCAATTTGAGCTTGTAGCACCTTGAAACCAACCTAGATGCACTACCAATCAACCTTCATGCCTCCTACAGAGCCTCACTTCACCACTCACTGCTTTTCCATCAATGCCACTTGACATCAATGACAACACCAATGACCAGGGTTCAACATTTGGAGTTTCTTTTCAACAAATATTTCATAAATTCATGTAGGTTTGTTTATTGTTTTCCTTGTTGATTTACCTTTAGGCACATGTAAGTTTGGGGTGAATGTTAATCCTTGTTTGAGGAATGTTAATATTTTTTGAGTAAGTTGGAGATTAAAGTTGGATGGATGCATGCTCATTTCAGTACATACTACAACAAATCAATGCAATGTATTTCAAGTTTCATTCCAAAGACTACAAATCGACACAGTGTTTTAAAAAAATACAAATAAGGAAAAATATATTATCATAACAATGTACTAAATATTTGAATATATTAATTATTATATGAACATCTATATCATGGGATATCCACAAATGGAAGCTTCCAACTTGATGGACTAGATCATCTCTATCATTTGATTCACCAGATCTTTGAGACTGACTCTCTCTTTATTGACAATCAACTGCTGCAATAGGGTCATCTATTGTATTTGTGCCATTGTTTTCAGCCCCTCTCCTTTCATTAATCGACTTCCATACTTCGCAGATCCTGTCATAGGGAAATTTATCCACTTCATACCATGATGTATAAATTCTCAAACAATTTTCAAATTTTTGTCAAGCTTGTTTCACAATTTTGACTTTATAAAGGCCAAGGCACTAAAAATTCTCTCATCTTCAACTAAACCCAAAATCATTGTTTGACATAGATCAGCCAATGAGAAAAACTTGGACATGGTTTTTTGTAAAATAGTACTCACCCCAATTTTTTTCCATAGTCGGGTTATTGCTCCACACTCTAAGGGATTATCCAAATCTTTGAATTGTTGAATCATTGTAGTGGTGAATTCATGAGATTGAGAAATCAAACTTTCCTTGCTTAAAATACCTAGAATATTCATTCCATTGATATCAACAAGCTTACAAAAATGTTGAATCAATGTAGTCAACCTCTTGAAGTAGTCTTCCTGCATATATCTTTCATTTTGGACAAGATTCCAAAAGGTGGGATTTACTACAACCATTGCTTCAAGTAAAGCATCCCTTCTAAATCATTCCCTTATTTCTTCTAGTAGGGACACTACAATTTCTCTTAACCTCTTCCTTGTTGATGATATGTTATCAAACAATCCCATGTGACTTTTACCTCCTCAACCTTATCAACTACTACTTTAAACATGTACATCGATATCTCATATCCACGTACAGAAGCACATACTTCCCCAAAAATTTGAGCTTAGAAAGCTACTTGCATTTCCAATCTTTATCAAATCATTCCAACCATCAAACTTTGGACCTATAAAATCAATTTCATTGAGAAACAAATATTCTATTGTCATACAAACTCGTTTCCTCAAACTAGAAAAATCAACAATATAGATAGTTCTTTCTTGTGCTTGTTTAATTAAATGATGCATTTCTTCCAACATGGGAAGGAGACCACACAACATCAACAATGACTCTATATCATTCAAATGATGTATCAAATCCTAGGCCTTGTCCACTTCCATGTGATTCTGCCACATCACTCCTAATAAGGATTGATACTCTTCGTACACCCTACGAACCGGTTGGTACAATGAGATCCACCTGGTGTCGACATATTTTAATATTTTACACCCATTTTTAGTCCTTCTACAAATATTTGGAATTCCATGAACCTTTTAGGACTACGGACATAAATAAGCATGCACCTCTCGAACAAGGTCTTCACTTTTTTGCTACAGTTTAAATTTTCCAACTATTTTGTAAGCTAGGTTCATTCTATGAGCCATACAATGAATGAAAATCATATAAGGGAAATGAGATGTTTGGAGTCTTACACACATGCCATTATGATGACCTTGCATTATAGATGCCCCATCTTCCCCGACACATACCAGCTTTGATGCAATTGCAACATCATCCATGTCACCGATCTCCTTCAAACTTTTTATCACCAACTCACAAAGGTTTTCAGCATTGGAGTTCTCTCTCATCTTGTGAATGGAAAGTAAGTGAGGTTGTCTCACATAATTCTCAATAGTATACACATGCATATAGACCCAAGTAGTATTATCTACTATTGTAACCTCATCAATAGACAAAGATATGTATCATGCAGACTTCAGTTTCTCTTTCAAGTCTTCTTTCTCAACCATAGCTAGGCATTTTTCCCAATCCCAACCACTACTTTCTAACCAGTGAGAATGAGGAAAGTGTGGGACACCAAGAAAATACAACATCTTCTTTTTTTCAGAAAATTTGTTATAGGATGACCTCTTTTCAAAATGTGAAAAACAATAGCTAGCTGAACTATTTTACCCAAAAGACTATTTTGAATGATCTTGTTGAATTGAGAGGTAATTGTCCCTCCATTCACTGCAACTATTCTTTCATTTCTCTTGTGCTCTTAAAATTATTTTTCATACCTAATATGCAAACAATCATCCGCAATTTTCCATCTGGAAACATTCTTCTCAATGCCATCTACAATTATCTTTTCATATATCTTTCCTACATGTTTCTCAATAGTATCCAACTTAAGTTGCATTGTCTTGTCCCTACCCAATTTCCAACTACAAATTGTACATTTTCATTCTTTGGGAGGTTCAACTTTATTCTCATTTTCAACAAGTTCAATAAATGGAAACTTAGAAACCCACTCTAACCGAAACTCCTTCCCAAGTCCCATTTTCTTTCCTTTCTCTTTCTTCCATAAATAGGTGTCCACTGAGTATTTTCCTTGGTGGAATTTAAATTTCGTTGACTGCCACTACGCGAGAAGTTTCACCTCCAACATTCACTTGGGCACTGGACAGGTGATGCAGTGTCATCTTCATTCAATTGGATAGGTGGTACAAAGTGTCAAACTCAACATCATTCAATGGAATGTCTTCAAGGGGAGGCATTTCATTATTGTTTTCATTGACAACATCAAGAAAATAAAAAATGAACACATTCTCATTCTAAGTTTCATTTTGAATGTAATCATTATCCCTTGATTATGATGGTCCTATTGAGAAGGATGGGTTTCCTTAGATGGTTTCTCAAAATAAGATGTTATTTTTCAAATGCCAGTACCACTACCAGGAGGGGTTGGAATAACATTTTTCCTGAGGTTGAGCTTCCTTTTTAGGTGTCATTTTCTGAATCAGTGAATCCTGTAGAATTGAAAGAAAAAAAGATACAACATGTTAGATTAAATGATATTGATATGTGCACAAACATCTCAACATGAGAAATATGTATAAAGAAAAATATTACGCATGCAAATGCATTCAGATGAATTGATTTAGGTAGAAAGAAAACAAAGAGAAGAAATTCATCGTGAAGCATCTCAAAGGCACTCTCATTGACTGATTGCTAATGTTAACATTGATTACAAAGAAGTGATTTCAATATCCATATATCATGTTCTCAAAACACTAGATAGTGCATCTCAAGATGTATCATGTAATGGATGTCAATTGACAAAAAAAATGCACAAAATAATGACATATGAGAGGAGACAACAATCAACATTGCATCTTACAAGAAATAGAAAAATATGAAATAATAATTTAAAAGAAGAGTCATCATGGAAACCTAGAAGAAGTTTAGATGTAAAAATAAGAAATTTAAGGAGAACAAAATGTAACTAATCCCAATGGAATTCTTCAAAGATATTTGAATGCTTTTCAAGTGATTTTTGACATGGGCTATATAATATTGTGTCACTTAACATGTACTACTTTTTGCAAGAGTGTTACATTAGTATAAGAAGAAATTACAAAAAAAAATCCACAATTTTTCATGGTTTCTTGATTGACATGTTACATCAAATTGGATAAGGATTTCCTACCATTTATTTAGTTTCAATGCACTTGATCTGTATTGGTCTGATCTACATGTTTTAGTACAAAAATCACAAGGTTTGACTCTTTTGAAAGAAAAAATTGATATAGAACAAAGTGAAAGGATGAGGTGATATTTTTAGCTATCTCTCATATAACTTAGTTGGAAGGAATAAGAATATTACTACAATCATAATTAGAGCATACATCAAGAAAATGAAGATGTATCAGAGGTTTGAGAAGAGAACAAACAACTTAAATGATTTGTTGAGCAGCCAAAGACACTCTAATGATAAGACACTCTAGTGATAAGAAGTCTTTGTTGTAGCTAATCAAACATGAAATAGGTGATCTCAAGGTTTGTGCTCAGTTTGAAATCAAAGTATAGTATGTATCTTCTCATGAAGGACTCGAGTTCATTGATTCATCCAAGGTATGATCTATCTTTAGTTGATTAATGAAGGAGTCTTGATGACCGAGAGCTATGTCATAATGTATAGAGGTTTTTCCTGTTGTATAGAGGTTCTAAATGTTGTCATCAAGCCAAATAAGGTGTGCATCTACTCATGAAGAGATTATTGATTCATCAAAGGTATGAGGTATATCATAAGAAGATCTAATTACCAAGAGTGTTCATCATTTCAAAGGAGATCGAGATAGAATATATGGTCTTCCATCTATGACTCATTGTGGTATGAGACTGTGAATTCAAGGTTGAGAATGTATGTAGGGTTCTTTGGCTTGACAATGAAATGTCAATGTGTCAAAGCTAGCTAAAGTATCATTATTATTGAGAGAAGCTTGAATGATTTGATATGATGTTTCACATATGATACAATCATGATAAGGGTATTCTTTTGTATACTGTTGTGTTCCTACTTGGAGAATGTGTTCAAGAAACTTGAAGGATGCAGGAATTAAAAATATCCCGGATCTTGATGTTTTTAATATCTAACTTCGTGTCATTTATATCTAGTCTCACATTACATCATGTTTTTCCTTTATATTAAATATTATAGACATGTTGTCTGGACTACAACAAGGACAAGAAAATATGTCGAAGAGTGATCCCACTTCTACAATCTTCATGGAGGAAGAAGAGGTGGTGTAAACCCCTACATTCTTTTTTGGAAAATTCTTGTTGTGGAGAGATAGATTCCAACTTTTCCTCAACATTAATAAAAGTGAATTAGTATTACTATATAGTTTTTGATGGATTTATAACACAATTATTTTCACAGGAAGTGCCGAAGTGAATGTGAAGATAAAGAAAGCATTTTTTCCTCCTCAGATTGTTGAAGGAAATGCATGCTTGGAGTACATTCAATACATTATGTTTCCATGGTTTAAAAGTTTGAAGTACATCACAATGAGGAAAATGGTGGTAACAAGTAAGCATGCTACAACAAGGACAAGAAAAGATGTGAAGAGTGATCCCACTTCTACAATCTTCATGGAGGAAGAAGAGGTGGTGTAAACCCTACATTCTTTTTTGGAAAATTCTTGTTGTGGAGAGATAGATTCCAAATTTTCCTCAACATTAATAAAAGTGAATTAGTATTACTATACAATTTTTGATGGATTTATAACACAATTATTTTCACAAGAAGTGTAAGTGAATGTGAAGATAAAGAAAGCATTTTTCCTCCTCATATTGTTGAAGGAAATCCATGCTTGGAGTACATTCAATACATTATGTTTCCATGGTTTAAAAAGTTTGAAGTACATCACAGTGAGGAAAATGGTGGTAACAAGTAAGCATGCTACAACAAGGACAAGAAAAGATGTCGAAGAGTGATCCCACTTCTGCAATCTTCATGGAGGAAGAAGAGGTGGTGTAAACCCCTACATTATTTTTGGAAAATTTTTTGTGGAGAGATAGATTCCAACTTTTCCTCAACATTAATAAAAGTGAATTAGTATTACTATAGTTTATGATGGATTTATAACACAATTATTTTCATAGGTAGTGCTAGAAGTGAATGTGAAGATAAAGAAAGCATTTTTTTCCTCCTCATATTGTTGAAGGAAATGCATGCTTGGAGTACATTCAATACATTATGTTTCCATGGTTTAAAATTTTTTGAAGTACATCATGTGAGGAAAATGGTGGTAACAAGTAAGCATGCTACAACAAGGACAAGAAAATATGTCGAAGAGTGATCCCACTTCTGTAATCTTCATGGAGGAAGAAGAGGTGGTGTAAACCCCTACATTCTTTTTTGGAAAATTCTTGTTGTGGAGAGATAGATTCCAACTTTTCCTCAACATTAATAAAAGTGAATTAGTATTACTATATATAGTTTTCGATGGATTTATAACACAATTATTTTCACAGGAAGTGTAGAAGTGAATGTGAAGATAAAGAAAGCATTTTCCTCCTCATATTGTTGAAGGAAATCCATGCTTGGAGTACATTCAATACATTATGTTTCCATGGTTTAAAAATTTTGAAGTACATCATAGTGAGGAAAATGGTGGTAACAAGTAAGCATGTTTGTGACAAGATGTTTGTACTTTTCCCACAACTACTATTTTCTATCTTTTGTTTTCCAAATGCTAATTATCTGGTTTTTGGTTCATTGTTGTAACTTTTTTCCCTTTTGCATTTCTTGAATTTTTCATTTTGGACATCTCTGTATGGTCTCTATTTCATACATTATTGTTTTTCAGCATTTCATTAACCTCCCATTCCCAACCAAATCCTCCCAAAGAGATGTGAACCCCATGGAATGAGCCAGTAATTGATAAGTTTTGGGTCTAGAGTGGGTCCCAGCTCCCAAGAGGTCTATGCACACATGCTACATCATTGCCATTTCGTCAGTCTCCCAAGGAAATTCCCCTAGAAAATGTGAAACATGGAATGTACCACATTTTATATATCCTTCGGATCCATTGTGGGATGAGGCAATGTCAATGAGACATAGTGATAAACAATCAATCATGGTGAATAAATGAAAATAAACACAAAGGAAATAATAAAAGAATCAATAATACCACATATATATATATATATATATATATAAGAGAGAACATTAACAAAAAGATTCAAAGAAGATACACTGATAAAGCAAGGAATATACAAAGCAACAACTCGTGGAGATGTATGAAGTGATTTTAAATATATATATATATATATATATATATATATTACGTAGATGTATCTAAGATAGGAAAACTAGTTATGATTCTCTCGTAAGAGAGGACTATTCTAGATGACATAAAAAATCATAGTGGTTATGAGGATGAGGATGTTTAGGATTTGTAATAACTTACAAAGGTGGAATCGTAGATAAAGCAATGTGACATGAAAGAAAATAGGTCTCAAATAGATTGAGGACTCACCTGTAGTAAGTGCTTCTAGGATGTAAACTGCAACACACTAGTCGAGCCCTAGACAAGACCTAGATTTATTTGAAATTTTGTAAGAAAATTACAATATGCCGATTCACTAAATCCCTTTCTACTACTTCACAAATTCAAAATTGGAAAATTATGGGAAAACATCACTCTGTGTGTATATATGGGAAAATTTTTGGGAATGTTTTCTTAGCCAAATAAGGTTCCATAGATTTCTTGGTGAAACATTAATGTTTTCAAATCCCAACGCATTGATTTCTTGGAGAAACATTAATGTTTTCAAATCCCAGCATGTTGATTTCTTAGTGAAACATTAATGTTTTCAAATCTAAGTTGATTGGCAAAACGATTTCAAATCTCGATTGGCGATTTAATATAAAACATTAATGTTTTCAAATCTGGTAATTCGATGGGATGATTATTATAATATAAAAATATACATTGGGATTGGAAATTCCTTGGCGATTCACTATGGGACTAGATTATTGTTTATGGAATTTTTATGGTGTAAAACCTAATTACACCATAGTTTTATGTCATCGCATATTATGTGAAAATTCACCAAAATCAAATTCCCAAAACATTGCTTTTAAACAACCTTGTTTACCCTACCATAAACCATGTGAGATAAAGGTGATTACTTTGGTATCCAAAGTGCATATGGAGGGATGAGGGCACCCAAGGTGGGATTCAAACCACCCACCTCATGTAAAATAATAATTTTGCCAACAAACCCACCATACCTATGTAAACACTATAAAAGGCGCATTATAGTATTTGAAGGCTATTGGGTTCGAGACTATGTAAAGTCCCATAAGGGACAATTTTTTACATTTTTTCATTTTTTAGCCACTTATAGGAAATTTTTCAAGTTTTTTGTATAATTGGAGAAATATGTATAATTCCTAGATGATCATCCTAAGCCTTTAATTTTCTCGAATGGTGTTCATTTGATGTTGTTTCAAAGCATTTTCCACCGCTTTTGACGAGAACATGAGGAAATTGATTTTACAAATGCTACAAGAAGGTGGAAAACATTTTGATCGAGTTAAATTTTTTGAAAGTATGATAAACATATTTTAATAGGGTTTAAATCCATTATTCTTTGTAATTTTTAATCATTGTACTTGTAAATTGATTTTTAATAGATCGGATGACATTCTAAGCTATCCTGGAGATGTAGCCCGATCCATGGGTGAACTTTGTTATCAATTTTCATGTCATGAGTTCAAGTATGGATCTATTATTCTAGTATTTGCATATTTAAATAAGAAATTAATTAATTAGATGTGATTATAACATTTTCACAACATTTTCAAAAAATCGTATTTTGATCTTTTTTTATCGTGTAAACTAGAAATGAATATTGAGTTTTAAGATCAAATTTTCGATTCACTTTTTGATACATTATAAAACAATGTTTTGGATCATATTTTTATCAATTCCTATTTCATAATTTGGGAAAATGATTAAGTTTTGAAGTATCTATTTTCAATAAATTATTTAAACATGGTTACAATGTTAGTTTAAGAATCATATTTTGGTATCGAGACCTAATTAAAATGTTGGATTGGCTGTTGCATTTGTTGTATTAGTTTTTCATGTTGGTTTTATTCGGTTTATGTAGACATTTTGGCTTATTAATCTTCCATTTTTAATGTGCAATTGTTGGAAGTACAAGTTGTTTGTATAAAATAGGAAACCACATGACAATAGGGACAAATAGATCTCTCTTGATTTTTCTTATAGGGTGATTAAGGTGTGGAATGAAATACACTCAATTAGACTTGGTCACAATTTTTGGTGAGTGAAAACCATATTGTGAAGCTTCCTTTATAGTATAATTTGTATCTATTTTTATGCCTATGTCCTTTGATTAAGAGAAAGTGAAAAGACCATTCCATTTTGAGATATGGAGAAAACATTTGGACATTGTTCAGGGAATTGGACATTGTTTTTCACTCACTTACATTTGGGTAATAATTAGTTATCAATTGATTTTATATTCACAGATTTTTCGTAAGTATTGTAGAATGCAATCTTTAAGTTGTTTAGAATTAAGTGATTTGTTAACCTTTTCTCAATAGGGTGCATAGTTCACAATTTTAAAGGAAGGTAAAATTATTCCAACATTTTTTTCCTATGAAAAAATGGCTATTTTATATAATTTTTGGTTTTGATATCCATGTTTGGATAACCTTTGTGTGGCATGTTGGAAAGGAATATGCTTTGTTTTGAAACTATTCAAAACTATTTGAAAACATGGGGTTTCATCACTACCTCATTAAACAAGAGGTTTGATATGGTGTAGCCTTATATTCAAGTTGTTGAACCAAGAAGAGGGATCAACCCTTGATTTGGTAAAACTAATTTCTTGGATAATTTTTATTTGCATGGCTATTGATATTGTTGATTAGTTTGCATTTTTCAAAGCATACTTTTGTGGGATTCTGTTGTATGTAGAAAGGAGATTTTCCCATATGATTTTGAATTTGAATTTGGTTAATGGTGTTACCTATAGGGAAGAGCTAAGTGATAGGTTTAACATACTCATATTTATCTTCTCACATTTATGGTTGATGATTCCATTGTCATTTAGACAACAATTTATACAGATTTAGTGGGCATGTTTAGTATGTCTAATTTTGGATTTGCATTTGTTGTCATTTTTAGTGTGCAAAATATGGATGCTTATAAGACCCATTTGGGAACCATTTGTAATTGTAATTAATTTACAAACTTGTTGTCTCCACACGTGGTATTTGCACATGTTTTAAGTTCTTTATTTTCGGGCATTTATTTGTAACTGTCACATGTGGTTAAAATTAGGGTGTACATTTATGACACTAACAAACTAGTTGGAATTTGCACTGGTGATCTTTTCATTAGTGGTGGTAGTTTCACCGAATTAAAATGTGGCATTTGTGTAAGTAGTTTGGTTTTATCCTCAATTTCACATTAGATAGATAATTTTGATCTTCATAGCGATAGCTTCGAGGATTCAGTTAATCTCACCTCTTTATAAACATTTGTAATTTAATTTTGAATCATTTCCATGATATTTTGCAGCGATTTTCTAATATCACAAGGTCAGTTGGACACTTGTTGAGAAAGTGTTTTGTTGTCTATTTCCTACTGATATACATTGGGTGATATTTTACAATGATATTTTATCATAATTGAAAATTTCATAGGGTCAGTGGACACCACCTATTGTTGGAATTTGGTGGTATGTTTCATATTGATCATTTAAAATACTTTACATTTTCACAAGATAAATGGACACTCACATATGTTTGGAATTTAGTTGTCTATTTCATATTGATCTATTTCAGTGATATTTTGTAGAGTTAATAGTTTTTGTAGTTTTATGGGATCAATGGAAACTCACTTATGTTTGGCATTTAGTGGTTTATTTCATATTGATGGATTTTAGTGATATTTTTCAGAATTGACAGTTGGACACGTGAATATTATTTTCATTTGGTTGTCTATTTCACACCGATCTAATTTTTGCATTTGTAGTATTGGTAGAATCATAGGGATTCAATTGGACACTTGCTGAGAAATCGTTTAGTTGTCATTTCATACTAATCCATTTATGTGATAAGCATTTCAATATTTACAATCTTAACCACTATTTTATATTTTGGTTTTCTATATATTGGTGTGATGTAGAGAGTCGTTTAGCAGATTCAATGGGTGACTAGACTTTGGAGACCAAAATTTTTTTGGGAGGTGTGATCTAGAGGAAATTATGGGTGGTCATAAGTTCCTTATTTCTCCCTAAACCATTATAGTATGGAAGATAACTCTGATATCTTTCCAATGCCTATTGGAATGTGTGAATTAGGTAAAGTATGCTCCTAGTATCATTGGGGTGACGTTCATGGTCAAACTAGGTCAATGAGGAAAAAACATATGCATTACACTCGACTGCATGTGATTCTATTTACATACTTTGGAGTTGATCGAGTAAAAATGTGATCATAAAATTATTGTTCTAACCCTCCGGTCTTCGAAAACGTGTAAAAAAGTTGTTTTCAACGGTGAGGTCCACTCATGCTTCGGAAGGGGACCCGATTATCATGGTATATTATTGTAATTTTAATTTTCACAATTACACTATTGTTTTTATGCAAAAATTATGTCATTTATTCTCGGGTGTCACCACGTGGTAGGATAGGAGAATGAGTGACTTGGTGGATTTGGAGGATTGCCACATAATATCCATGTTCCATCCTAATCTCATTTAATACTTGCCACATACCAACACATTAAACCACATTGCATCCACAAACATGCCATAGTGCACCAAATATAGCCTCAACACTATCCAATCAACCCCATGTGCATTTCAATTACCAAAAAAGTAGCCTAGTGTCCAATGTTAAGATGCCACAACATTTCTTTTAAACAACCTTATTTACCCTCTTGTAGACCTTTTTGGGATAAAGGTGATTAATTTGGTGGCCAAAGCACGTATGGAGGGATGAGGGTGCCCAAGGTATGATTCGAATCACCCAACTCATGTAAAAGATAAGGTTCTCAACCAACCCACCATACATGTGTAAACACATTTTAAAAGACACATTATAACATTTGAAGGCTATTGGGTCCAGGACTATGTAAAGTCCCATAAGCGACAATTTTTACATTTGTTCATTTTTGAGCCACTTATAGGGATTTTAGGATTTTTGTATAACTGGAGAAATGTGTAGAATTCCCAGATGATTTTCTTGAACCTTGAATTTTCCTGATTGGTGTTCATTAGATGTCGATTCAAATCTTTTTTCGCCACTTTTTACATGGAACATGGGGAAATTGATTTTGTAAATGCTACAGAAGGTGGAGAACATTTTCAATTGAATTTAAAGTTATTTGAAAGTTTGATAAGAAATTTTTGCAGAGGTTCAAATGCATTTATTCTTTGTATTTTTAATTGTTGTACTTGTAAATTGGATTTTAATGGATTGGATAGTGTTCTAAGCTATCCTGAGATGTAGCTTGATCAACAAGTGAAATCCATTAACAAATTTCATGTCGTGTGTTTAGTATGCATCTATTTATTGTGATATTTGAAGATTTAAATCAAAAATTAATTAATTAGATGCAATTATAACATTTTCACAACATTTTCAAAAATCATATTTTGATCCTTTTGATTGTGTAAAATGAAATGAATAATGAATTTTAAGATCATATTTTGATTCACTTTTTGGACACATTATAAAATAGTGTTTTGGATCATATTTTAATTAATTCCTACTTGATAATTAAGGAAAATGATTAAGTTTTTAAGTATCCATTTTCAATAAACTATTTAACCATGGTTCTTGTAATGTTAGTTTATAGATCAGCGTAAGGATTACGTGACAACGTGATAAGTATAATAAAAAATAGACACATTTGTAAAGGGTGTGAGAGAATATAGTAATAAAGACCTTATGCAAAATTAACTAAGGCACATAATACTTGCAAAAGGGAATTTGTGCACAAGATATGACAAAACAAAGGCGTATAATTTTGGACTACCTTGTGAGGAGAAAGAGCTTCCATAACTTCACTTGTGAAATTAGGGTGTGTTATGGATAGAAAAAAATCCCTTTAACATGGAAGATACATGTCTAGTTTGAGTTTAGTTTATTTGTTAAAATTTGGCTTTCCTTTTGTTGCATCCCTGACTAAACAGACATTCATTGAAGATACATGTCTAGATGATGCGGGTTGTCCTAAGTAGATGTTGTAGGCTAACCTTTCATAGATGTTGCATACTAATACACTCCTTATTGCATCATAATATTACCATATGTTATATTAAAATAAATAATACGAAATAAGATATGACATCTTGTAATAGTAAACAACTACATAAATTTACACATTGTTTTAGCATACAAAATATAAGATTTTTAGTGTGCATATTGAAAAGTTCGGGGAAATAATAACATTGGGTGGATGAGTCAAATTTGAAGATATAAATCATTAAAAAATTAAAACTCATCACCCTCCTGAAGGGGAAGTGAGCTACTAATGTTTCTTATCCAAACTAACATATTCTTGACTTATGGGATAATGAATGGAGTGAAAAAGGGACTACGCAAGGTAAATTGTTTGTGGAATGAGATTGCCTCGAGATAGATTTACCTTTTTGGTTTCACTTCTTATGGGTTGGAAGGCTTATGAAATCAAAGCCCCTTCAAATGAATTTGATCTAGTGATGAGTATCCTTGTTTCTAAGGTAATTGTTTATGATTAGGTGGCCCTCCTTCTCGGCGCTTAAAATGTTGATCTCCACAAGTTTCACACCTTGATTCCCTCAAGGGTGTCAAGAAATGTTGTAGTCAAAAGGAAGTTGGGGCATGAAAAATCACAAGAAACCTACATAAAGTCTCATGCAAATGAGCGAGGTTCCACCTCTCTTGAAAATAAGTGTGCATGTGGGAAGGTGCAATATGCGGTTCAATGTGGGCGCATGAGTTCGATCACGTAAACCTCTAGCTTTGGAAATTTACAAGACCACAAACAATTATTATTCTACTTTCAATTCTTTGAAAATGAAATTCTTAATGTTAGTGAATAAAAATGAAACTTAGAACTATTTTGCAGTAATGGAAACACAATATTTATCCTAAAACCCCCAAGTTGAGGGAAAACCAGCCGGGAAGGGAAATTTCTCTTTCTTCCCAATATTATATTGGCCAATTTAAAGAGAAATACATATTACAATAAGATGAAGGAAGATAAACAATGTCTACACCTCCCTTCTATACTTGCTTTTCTGTTTTCACACCTTGCTTCTACAAAACAATTCCAAAAACAATGGTTTCTTGCTCACTTTTCTTCATTCCAACTTGATGATCCAAACCACTTGTTCTCCTTGTATTTATAGCTTCTTCCCATGTCCTCCCATGCACTAGAGAATGAGAAACATCCAAGGAAGAGACATGTTCAAACATTTCAAAAAAATCATGACTGTTCATGACTTATTTTTTTTTTTTCATTAGTGATAGGTGGACATAGTGTGTGTCTAATGGAACGTACCACCGGTGGTTACGTAACCATCATTGTGCCAGTGAGTGGTGGTTATAAAGCTAGGGTGGTTATACAACCACTACTCTGCACAAAGTGGTGGTTTTGTAACTTTAACAAGCTCTCTCTCTTTCTATCTAATTTTCTTTTGATTTTGGTTGTTTTGATGAAGTGGTGTTCTTTAGATCCCTATGGATCACACCTCCCCTACTCAGGAGGATTTTGGTCCCACAAAATCTTAGTGGGGGAGTAGATGAGGAAAAATTCCCTCACTTTCTCCTTTGAGTACCACCGGGCCTTGCCTTGGTGTCTTCCCTTGAGTCCAACCTACCAAGACTCTGTGGACCTCTCCTTGTCTCTCTGATCTTTTGTTGCAACACTACGTCCTCCTCCAATTCACCTCATGAATCCAAGAGATGCAATCTCTCTATGGAAGGTAGTAACTGACATTCTTCTTCTTCATCAAGCATGGATGGCTCATATAGGTGCAAGTTCTCACAATTTACTACTGAGTACATCCACATGAAATGTGGCAAATCAATCCTAAAGGCATTTTCTCCAACCTGCTCTAATATAGTGAAGGGTCCATACCGTAGTGGCTTGAGTTTCCTTTCTTGGCCTTGTAATCTCTCCTTGCTCAAGTAAAGCCAAACTTTGTCTCCAACATGAATTTTATGCTCTCTATGATGTTGATCGTGTCTAGCCTTATACTTGGCTTGAGATTTCTCCAATTGTTCTTTCACCTTGAGATGGATTTTTTGGATCCTCTCAATGAACTTCGCTGCTCTAGTCACCTCTGAATCATGTATCTCCCCTTCTTCTATTCTTCCCAACTACTATGTCCAGTGGATTAGTAGGTAGATATCCCAAGCATGCTTCAAATGGTGACTGCATAGTGGATGTGTACTTCCCGGTTGTAGGAATGTTGAATGTAGGCTAAGGACTCATCCCAAGTCCATGGATATTTGCTATTATATCCTCTAATCAAGTTGTACCAAAGTCCTGTTCACCACCTCCATTTTCCCATCTGTCTATGGATGGAAGGTTGTGCTCCTCTGTAACCTGGTGTCCATCTTGTCCCACAAAGTAGTCCAAAACTTCCCAAGAACCTGGAATCTCTATTAGAAACAATAGACTTTGGCAAACCAAAATGCACCCATACATTAGCAAAGAAAAGTTCAGCTACCTCATATGATTTTATTGTCTTTTTACATGCCATAAGAACACACATTTTTCTAAATCTATCAACAACAACATATAGATAATCATGGCCATGTTTAGACATAGGTAGTCCTCCTACAAAATCCATAGAAATATCTTCCCAAGGATGAGTAGGGACCGGTAAAGGCATATACAAACCTTCCTTCCTGATTTTAGGCTTGCTTGTACAACAAAGTTTACATCCTCTTATGAATTTAGATACTTCTTCTTGCATATTGGGCCAATACACATGTACCTTTGCAAGTGGGCCATGGTCTTTCCAACACCAAAAATGTCCTACTACTTTGAGGTATGTGCTTCCCTCATCAATAGAATCCTTTCTTCTTTTGGCACACAAAGCTTCCCCCATAGTAGAGCAACCCATACTTTGAGATAACAATCTTCAATACCCATCTTTTCAGCCCCCTTGGGAGACTACAACTGCTGATATGTCACCCCAAAATATTTGTCTTGAGCATATGCCTCTCGTAAGCTTCCTTCGTGAAGGGCTCAATATGAGAGATAGTGGCCAAACTAGAGATTTTCTCCTGTGTGGGTGGCCTAGACAACATGTCTACCACCAAATTTGTGTTACCTTTCTTATACTTGATCACCAAATGGAACTGCTAAAGGAATCCCATCCACTTGTAGTGCCTTTCTTTGCAATTTAGATTGTGCTTGCAAATACTGGAGAGGTTTTTGTGGTCAGTGTGCACAATAGTTTCTTTTACCCAACAAATAATGTTTCCATTTCTTTATTTCTGAACTAGTGCATACATTTCTTTATCATATATTGAATATCCCTTAACTCATTGAAGTGAAAGTTTTAGAATGATAACATACTAGCTTACCTCCCTGTAGCAACACTACTCCCATAACATAATCATTGGCATTTGTCTCTACTTCAAAGGGCTGCTACAAATTAGGAAGAGAAAGTACTGGAGCATGACTAATTTTGTATTTTAATAACTCAAAAATCCTGATCTTGTTCCTTACCCCAATCAAAACCCTTACTCTTTGTGGCCGTTGTGTGTAGAGGTGTTGCAATAACAGAGAAGCCTGGAATGAACTTCCTCATGTATTGTATTGCTCCCACAAAACTTCTAGTCTCTGTGGCTCCCATTGGTGTTGGCTAGTTGGTGATGGCTTCCACCTTCTTTGGATCCACTCGTAGCTCTCCTCCTCCAACCACGTGCCCAAGATAGACAAGTGACTATTTGGAAAATTCACACTTCTTCATGTTGCATAACAATTGTTTCTCTCTTGAGAACTTGCAAGACTTGCTGCAAATGTGTTAGATGTTCCTCCCATGTGGCACTAAAAATCATAATATCATCTAGATATACAATGACACATGAATCTATGAATTCCCACAATACATCATTCATCAATCTCATAAATGTAGCGGGTGCATTACATAAACCAAATGGAAGTACTAACCACTCATACAAACCCTGTTTTGTTTTGAAGGTAGTCTTCCATATATCCTCCTCCTTCATCCTGACTTGGTGATAACCGACTTGAGATCCAACTTCGTGAAGAACTTTTGCATGTTGAAGTTGGTCCAAGATCATCATCTATGTGGGAGTGGATATTTGTTCTTTATGGTAATCTTGTTTAAAGCATGGTAGTCGATGCACATTCTCCAAGAACCATCCTTCTTTGGCACCATCACAATAGGTGAACCACATGGCACATGGTGAGGTGCTGGATATATACCCCTTGGTCTAGTAGCTCCTGGAGTTGTTTCTTTACCTTTGTACTCTCCAACAAGGATTGCCTATACAACCCGATATTTGGTAGAGGGGACTCGGCAATAATTGAATCTCATGCTCTACCTCCTCATTTTGGTGGTAACCCATTGGGAGTCTAGAATACTTCCTAAAAATACTGAATAATGCTATCCAAATCCTTCATCCCTTTGTTAGAAATATCTAAAATTTCTACCCCATCTTGCTTATCTTTAATAAAAGTAAACAAAATTGATTATGATTTTCCTGAATTAGTCTCTTTTGCTTGGTTAGCACTTACCATAGCAATTTTTTTCTTACGCTGGTGTGCCCGGATGTTGTAACTGATTCCATCCTTGACCCATTTGTATCGGTTCTCCCTTCTCATGAATATAGCATCCCGATATACAAGTAAGGACTCCCAAAAACAACATCAAATGCATCAAGTGGAATTACATCACTTCCAATACATCTATATACTGAGAATTTATCCCAAACTTGAACTTACATCTTCTTGTTACCTGAATTTCTACACCCTTCTTCACCCATCCCAAAGGATAAGGATGTGGATGCTCATAAGTTTCAAGACCAAGCTTCTTTACAACCACATCAAAAATCAAATTAGATTGAGAACCAATATCAACCAAAGCATTTACCTTAGTTCTCTTGATTTGGATTTTGATCTGAAATAGCTTACTCATCTCTTCCTCTTGTTCTTGGTTGTCCATGTTGGTGGTCATGCATCCAAGCCTCTCATCTACATCAGAATCATCCTCTATTCTACCTCCCCATATGTCTTTACAGTTGTCATGGATTTCTTTGAATCCTTGGTTGGTTCTTTGGATGTAATTCGGATGTAACTTCCAACATGTAGCGTCAGTATGACCATTGATATCACAATTCTTACAAAAATTCTTAGGATCTTTACAAGTATTCAAAGTAGTGGTGGTTTTTTTACCTTTCCTTTCCATTTACCTTTGTTACTTGTTTGTCCCTACTCTTTCTTTGGCTGATTTGTTGATTTGCTTTTCCCTTGACTTTGTTTCTCCTTGCTTCTTTTCATCATCAATATAATATGCTTGCACACATGCTTCATTGAGATCCTTGGGCTTCATGGAGATGACCTTCCTTGAAGGTGAGTGTGAAGTCCTCCCAAATACTTGGTCAAAATATCCTCATCCTCCAAGTCCATATTAAGCAACATGGCTTGTCTCCAAAACTCCGTAGTATAATCCTGCACACTTTGACCATTGCCTTGTCTAAAATACTGCCATTTAATCATTTGGTCAGTCTTATGGCCAATAGGATAAAATTTAGCTCTAAGAAATTCTTTAAAACCCTCCCAAGATCTTACAATAGGATGTTTCTTCTTTTCACAAGTGGCTAGATGGGTTTCCCACCAAACCAAGAGCATGTCCTTCCATTTTGAGATGTGAAAAGGTGATCCTTTGTGCCTCAAGTAACATCATGAACACTAAAATAAACCTCCAATTGTTTTAACCATTTATCAAGCAATTTTGCATCTACTTGTCCTTCAAATATTTTTATCTCAACTTTAGTTTCAACTTTAAAAGGAGCATGATCATATTTTACCTTCTCTTTCCAACTAGAGTTTCTTCTTCATGCTCTTCCACATCTTCTTCCTCTTCGTGGCTCTTTCCTATGCCAAAATTTTTGGCCAAAGCTCAAACCACTGAGTCCATGGAATCTTGCTTAACTGAAGCCATCTTTTTACAGATCTGAAAGTTCTTGTTGGTGTCTATACAACCTATCCATCATGGTTTCCAACATCTCAATTCTATGGACCAAGTTCTCTTCCTCCATTTGATCTCTAACTCTTTGTTTCCACTTCTTCGTAGATATGTCTAGATCGCAAGGTAAAACTTCTTCACCTTTAGACCTTGTCACTATCATACAAATCACAAGAATGAATACCACAGTCCTGGATAATAATCAACTTCTGATACCAAAATGATCTATAAACCTCTAGCTTTGGAAATTTACAAGACCACAAAAATTATTGTTCTACTTTCAATTCTTTGAAAATGATAGTTCTTAATGTTAGTGAATGAAAACTGAAACTTAGAACTATTTTGCAAAGCAAAGGAAAGATAACAATTCAACTCACAACACAATATTTATCCTGAAACCCCAAGGTTGAGGGAAAACCATTGGGAAGGGAAATTGCTCTTTCTTCCCAATATTATATTGGCCAATTTAAAGAAATATAGATTACAATAAGATGAAGGAAGATAAACAATGTCTACACCTCCCTTCTATACTTGCTTTCTCTATTTTCACACCTTACTTCTACAAAACAATTCCAACAACAATGGTTTCTTGCTCACTTTTCTTCATTGAAATGCACCATAAATAAGTTTTTGGGGATTTCTACAAGTAAAAAATCTGATTAACATTCATTCATATCTTAATGATTGCACGAAAGACAATAAATAAAATATTTAGTTACGAGTATAACTTGTAACATGAATATATATAATACGATAATTATAGGTTATAATATTTAATCTTAATACTAATAGACTTGATAAAAAGGTGTAAAAGAGAGCAGAATAGGGTAGTAAGAGAATAAGTAGAAAATATGTGTAACTCACTCTAGCTCATTTGAATGTCGAAGATAGTGAAAACCATGCACATGCTTAAACCAATATGCAATCCATCAAGACATTAAAAGGTGTGAGAGTCTAAGGGTGTAGTCAAAAATAATGCACTTTAGGCATTATTTAGTCCGGTCTCATACTACTATTTAGAAATTTATTAAGTGAAGAAAGTACTAATTAATCTCACCTTTTGGCCATCTTGTTTCATCTTTTTTTTTTTCATTCCCGCACATTTTTATATACATGCCCAACTATTTCGGCACTTCCCCATCATTTTAGCCTAAATTGGGGCACCCAAACTGTACTAGGGTGCACCGGTCCCACCAGGTGCCCCGATCCTTGTTTTACTTTCCACCTCTTTTTGGGCTCTTTCTAGTTATTTTTCATCCTTATCTTTTTCCTAGTCAGCCATGTCGGGATTAATTACAAAATTAGAGCAAGAGAACCCTATAAATATAAAGTTATGAGACCATAATGAGGGTCCTAGTGTCACTTACTACTATCACTCCATCTAGAGTTGCATCCATTGCATCACTTGCATCCACATACTTCCATGCATCAAGGCTAGGAGATCTACATCAACACACACTTCATAGGGGGAGGGATTCTATTTTATTCCATGCACACATACTATTACATTTTCTACATTTAGTTATTGCTCACTACTTCACAAAGTGTGACTGGAACAAGAGCACCTAGGGTATGTGACACACACACACACACACCAAAACTACATTTGGGTTCGAAATGTAGTGCAACGCTCAAGTTTAGTAAGCCCTTTGTTGTGGTGGCGTTGAGGTGAGGTCATCTATCGACCCATTCATTTGCATATTTTAATTTTTTAGGGTTTTGATACTTCTCTTGTCTCTTGCAAGTCTTCAACTTCATCTTGCTATATTTGGTACATTGGCGTAGTCATTGAATCCATTATGACAGAAACAAAGGTTACAGAGCATCTTTTGACCCAGAAAGAACCAGGTTCGATTTTTCAAAGACCAGGACATCTATTCTGCCATACCAAGGGCCCTGGGCCCCCAATACCCTCTTGGGTGCTCCAATATGCTCAAATATTCCATATTCACTCTTTTAAGACCTCTTGCAGCCATTCCATCTTTTTTATTTTCTTGTCAAACATGTGACACCCGCATGACAGATCATCCATAATCAATTTGAGTTCATTCCTTACCTTCCTCTTGCATATTAGGGTTTTATTTCTACTAGTTCAATCATTTTAATCATTTTAGTCACTTCATATTAATTTAGTGCATTTATTTACAACATTTATGTCCTCCTAGATTAGATTAACTATTATTATATTTCCCCCATTTTTAGTTAATCATTTTGGTGAACCCGACTTCAACCTACACACTCTTCCAATCCTCATTCTCCTTAGGCTTCCTTCCTCATGGCTATCTCCATTCATGACTTTCTACTTCTTCACCCCGAATTACGAGCTAAAATTATTACTCTTTTACTCACTACTCGTATTCCTGACAACACTCATCTAGACATAGTCTATAACACTTTTGCAGATGCATTCTCTCAACATATTACTTTCCATCTGCTCCTCATAATGACTATGTTACTTTTGACAATGATCCGCCTTTTGCATATTATCTCTCACATTCATAATGTCATTGTTAAGCACACTCTAATTGACAATGGATCTGAGCTTAATTTATGTCCCATGTCATTTCTCAAAGTTTTAGGTCTTACTTAGTCGTGACATTAATCCCTCTAGTATTTCATTGTGTGCTTATGATGGTTCCACTCGTCCATGTTTTGGTCACATCACACTACCCATCACTGTTGGTCCTAAGACTGTCCACATGGTCTTTTTCATTGTTGATTTCCCAGTTGCTTATAATCTGTCTACTTGGTAGACCATGGCTTCATGTCATGCGAGTTGTTGTGTCTACTATCATAACTGTGTTAAGTTCTTACATGAGGGCATAGAGTATACTATTTTTCATGACCGTGATCCATTTTAGTATTGTGACCATGCTCCAAACACTAGTCTTCCTATTCCATGTATTAATACTACACATGATCCTCAACCTATGGACGAACCACCACATTTACCACCACTTGATGGTACTATTTGTGTGATAGATGTTGTTTCTTCTATGCCACCTACTACTACTACTATTATGATTCCTCATCAGGGCATGTCCACTCTATGGACATTGATCTATCACATCCCCCTCCATGTACATTTCCTACTTTACCATGCCCACCCTTCACTTGCACACTTCTCATTCATAACTCATATTGGGAACATATTCCATTCGATCTTGCATGCGATGTCACTACATGTTCCCATGATGGTCTAGCTCATCTTGGTTTCACTTTTGAGGACCTCCAACCTTCTACTCATGCTCCTCATCTATACTATGGCTTTTCACTATCACTATCACTGCCACTTATGGTTTGCGTGTTTTTCATCTTCTAGTCTATTTATCACGTACCCCTTGTTCTTCTCCACTCACATTAGGGGACTCTTGGCTTACTTATATTAGAGGCACGTTAGATCCTAGTCACATTGAAATTTCATTTCCTATGCCTTTTGGTCGCGTTTTCATCTACAATAGTTATTTTCTTAGCTACTCGCATAATTTCACTCGGTGGTATGCACACGGTTTCCCACATCCTCCATTCACTGATGAGGAGTATGCTATGGGCATGTATCATTTACATCTCAATGGCTCATTACATGATCAACCTAATACTATAGCTTACCAAGTTACTAATGCATATCCATTCGACTTTGATCCAGAGGATGATGATCTCCTTGATGAGTTTACATAGTCCTTTGGATACTACTACGTGAGGGGGCATAGCACATTACACACTCCCCCCTAATGTTTTAGCTTAGTCACATAGTATCACATCACACCTTTCATACTTATTATCTATCATCCTTTCCTATAGGCATATCATATCATGTGTCATAGCACCATCATTACCCGATGACGCACTCTTGTGCTTCGGTTCACACTTGACTATTGAGGGATTACCATTACACTAAACCCCACACACCACACCTTAGGCATTACACATTGCATTTCATCATACATTGTGTGTCATACACCATTCATTCTACACTTATTCTACATTAGACTAGTCCTCATCTATGCATTACATCCATTAGGGTATCTACACACTTAGTCACATCATACACTACACATTTCTACACATATTCTACATCTTACACTAGGTTACATTACATATGAGTCTAGCTTTACATTTTATCATTACATATTCCATTTCTATCTACACCTATTATTGCATTTTACACATTACATAATATACATCTTACACACCCTACACATCCTACATTGCATTGCCCACACCACGCATTTACAAATCTTACTCATCATGTGGTAGTCTAGTCTCAACATACATATACTATATTGTTTTCTATGCATTGCACTCACCACCCTATGACACACTTTAGTTCCTCGGTCCATACTTAATTGTCGAGGGTTTACCAATCAAATGGACCTTACACTCATCATGCAACATTCCTAGGATAATGACATACACTTTAGGCTAAATCATCACCCACCTCCATCATTTCCTCTAGTAGTGACATACGCTTTAGGCTAAATTGTCACCCACTTCCGTCATTTCCTCTAGTAATGGTATACACTTTAGGCTAAATCACCACCTCCATTATTGCATCTTGTAGTGGCATACACCTTAGGTTACATCACCACTCCTTACCTTTCATCATATAGTGATATATGCCTAGGGCTAAATCATCACCCATCCTTTCATCATATAGTGATATACGCTTAGTGTTAAATCATCACTCTTTCCTATCCATTTCATCTTATAGTGATATACACTTAGGGATAAATCATCACTCATCCTAATTCATTCATCATATAGTGATATACGCTTAGTGCTAAATCATCACTCATTCATTCAAACAAATCATGATATACGCTTTGGCTATAGGGTTCACACATCCTTTCTACATGTCACATCTCATCACTCCTACATACACACTCATCACAACATGCTAGACACAACAAACACTACTCGACCATTTCTCGATGACACACTCTTGTTTATGGTTCATTCTTGACTACTGAGGGGGAAAAAAATGAACCTCATTGCATACACTTCCATCCCACTGGGGGCACGGCTCCTATCATTCCATCTTGCATTCCATTCCATTCATCCACATCATACTGCATTATCTTGGGGCATGTAACAATTTTGCTTTCTAGTGTTTTACATGATCACTTTACTACACATGTTAGACTGATTTCTTCTATGTCATTATCTATATCATACACACATGCGTGTTCATGCCTTTATTTAGTGTGATTCTAGATACATGACTCTTATATAGGACATGGATGCTCACCTTCTACCCTTCCTATATTGGTCGTTGGGGGCATTCACATTTGTCTCATCAAGTGCTAGTGTTTCATTTTATACTTACATCTTACATTACTTGATCATACAAGCTTTGACATATTGGTTATTTCTCTAACATGTTAATGGGTGTTCCATGTGCCACACTTTTTTTTAGGATTATATGTCTCTTTACTCCTTGCTTGTTTGTTTCTACTTGTCTTCTATTATTTGACATTGTATGTGCTTTTCCCTATGTTTGTGTGCACACTTGTTCATTATTTAAGGCCATGATGGTCTTGTGTGTCTTGCGACATCGTGAGTGATCTATCATGTTTACAACCCGCTTTATGTGATTCCTTGTTTTCTTACATGTTTACACTACTATGATTAGTAGTTTCTACATTTCTCGTATATTTTACACTTGTCTTATTACATGCATGTGTTTTTGGACTAACACTTGTTTTGGCTAGCCATCCTTGTTTTTGCGTGCCTTGGTTTCTACCAAGCGCATCCCCTTTCCCTTACAGTCAAAGTTATAGAGTTCATAATGTGGTAGGTCCTATTTGGGGTCACATTCTCCTATCAGCGACATCGCATGCACCCCCAAAGAGGGGGGCATCATTGATGGTTTACATACTAACACAGTGTATTTACACCACTTTAGTACAATACACTTTCATCCTTAGCATTGTGGGTTTACATACAACGAGTGGGTTAAGATCAGTCTACGAACCCCATACATATCAGATTTTACAGGACATGGTGTCCTTAGCATTACAAAATCATTTACACGCTTAGAGGTTACAGTGGGTGTGCCTCTCTACACTACTTCAGCCAGTGGCGTCAGATCACCCAAAAACTCCGGATGTATAAAGATCTCTACACACATTCAGGGAAGTAGTTAGAGCTTGGAGGACATAGAGCATTTCCTCCCTACACTTCTTCATCATATGGCATGAGACCACCCCCAAATAGTCATAAGACAGATATCCTTCTACATTTTTCTCTCGATATGGATCAGGTGCACATGTTCCATTTACATTTACATTTTACATTTATTTACATTTACATTTGTTTATTTTACATAGCATTTTTACACTTACATACATACATATTTGACAACTTGATCATTTTCTCCTTGTAGATCCGGCCATATGAGAAACAAGCAGTCAAATGGGGGCAAAAACAAACAACAAGTGACCACAACAACATCAAAATAACATTCCACGATAACACACATTCTTTACTAACCATGCAGGTACACTACACATTACAACAGTTTACACACATGTTCTTCCCTCGATTCACTCTCATCACTTTTTATTTGTGCATTTTTCATCTTTAGTTTCCACACTCCTCCATATTTTTATCATTCCACACTTTGTCTAGTCCTTCGACACACCTTCTTCATCACTCTACATTGGCATCAAGTACGCATCTCTATCTACTTTATGTTTAGCGAGCCTTCCACTCACCAACATAAACCTGGGGAAAAAATGTAGTCACGGAATCATGGACCTTAGAAATTTATTTATCCCGATATCATACTACTATTTAGAAGGTTCTTGAGGAAAAAAGTATTAATAAACTGTAATGCTCGGTTAAAACAACCCACTTGAGAACCATGAACCACCTAGGTTTAGTTAGAAAATTATGGAATAATTTTTTTTTAAAGGGGCTAGGAGTTGACAACCAAAGTCTCAAAGACAATTAAATTCAACTGATAACCTTTCCCATTATAATGATTACTGATTTCACATTATAGAGCAACAAGTGCAATAAGTCCACACCTAGCTCAAATCTCTCTAGGGATTACTTTGTTTACTGATTACATTGACATTTAGCTAAATATTCCTTGATTAAAAAATTTAGGGTTAAGGGACCCAAAACAATTAAATACCCTAGGTATTTAATTCCACAAGGTCAAGACTAGAGCAGGGTTTAATTGCAGTGAGAAAGGAATACATACTTAAAATCAACAGAGTAAGGTCTCACTTACCCACTCCCAGAACTTGATTTAGAGTGTCTACCACCAAGTTGCAAAGCAACAGTTGCCACTGATAGGTTCAGAGCAATTCAATTTCACTGGGACAAACTTCTCCCTTAAAAACAACTCTCAGAGGTCACAAGGTCCAAAACTTAGGGCTATAAGTTTCAGTTAGGTTCAGGGAGCAATTTTACTCCCATACCCACTCTCTAATAGGCTCAGAGTTTCAACTTGATTTTTCTCATACCTAATGCTTCCAAAATTTCCCTAAACCATTTCCAATGGATAGGAAATTTTCTCACCTTTCGGTGATATAAAGAAGTCCTCCTAACTCCTTCGGGAACTCAAGATATGGTCCACGGAGTTTTGGGATCAAATTTTCCCAAGGGGACACGTGTCAAGAGGAGGGGAAATCTCCTTTGGCGGGTTGGCGGGTCGTGGGCGCATTTTTTTGAAAATTTTCCCCATGTGGCACAAAAAAAAATTTCTCTGAACCTCCACCGCCACCCCCAAGGTGCCACGTGGCACCCTCTGATTGGCTGCGGGCCGGCGGGGAGAAATGGAAATTTTTCCAAAATTTTCAAAAAAATCAAAGGGAAAAAAGTTACCACGCCTCCACCGCTGCCCCGTGAGGACATGGCATCCTCTGATTGGTACGGGCTGGTGGAGAAAAAGATGAAAATTTTCCTGAGCCAAAATTTTTGAAAATTTTCCTAAGGGAAATTTTTGGGTCATAGGCTTGGCCAGTCAAAGGAAAATTTTCCCAAATTTTCCCCAAGGCACAAAAACTTCAAAGTGCCATAACTTGAGCTAGAAAGCTTAGTTTTGGGAAAATGAGGACTTTTCGAAAATCTCTGATGCCCTCTTTACATAGGAAACACAAATTTTACTTTTTGATGAAGTTTAAGGGGTAAATTTTGCAAAAAAGGATCTGCAAGATTTTAATTAGCCAACTGGCAAGTTTCCAACTTTCAATTTTGATTAAATTATATCTCCTCCTTCACTCAACATGTCAAACAGACATGGAGGATTGGTCTAGGGAGAGTTTAGAGTGTTTTAGGAAAGTCAATTTTGTACAATTGATTCCAATTTGGGATTTTGTCCAACAAATGATAGGAAATGGTTGAGAAGGAGATTAAGCTCGAATTTGCAATGGTTCAAGTTATTCTCTTAAATCTTCTTGTCGATTTGAGTTCATTACTAGTATATCATGTTGGATTTTAAGGTTTCTAGGTAGATTGTTAAGTGTTGGTTCAAACTATGCATTTTATTTAGAATTACCAGTTTTAAAAGTCACAATGCCAGTGATCAAATTTTTAAAGGATCTATTTGTCAATTTTATCATTTAAGTGTGGCATATAGTTTCTAAATTAATCCAATGCATATAGTTGTTTCTAAACAAATCCTTTCCAAGTTAAATTACAAGTTCTGATTCCAAATTTAATGTAATTCCAAGGATGCAAAAACAATATACTTCCTTCCTTCGCATTCTTCTTTCCAACAGAGATTTTAATTCACCAAAGCCATTCAAATCCAATATCCAGTACAATTTTGAGAAAAGAATGCAATCCTTTATTGTTTTCCAATAACTCTTTACAATTTTCTCTTTTACATTTGATTTCTAAAATACAATATACAATACATATAACAATTCTTCACATTCCTTTTCAAAACAGAGAATGGAATATAACTCCTTACATTTCACATTTCCATTTCAATCTTTCTTCATCAATACAAGTATTTTCTTATTGCAATTAATTATACAATTCATCCACATCAAAGTGGGAAGGGATACAATAAACTTGCTCACAAGAAGGGACTATCAAACTGTATTTTCCTCTTGCTCAAAACAGCAACATGCTCCATTTTTTTTTTCTCCAAATTTATCACAACAAAGAGGGGGAAAGGCAACGCTCTCCACCCAACCAAGACATCCAATGAAAGGAGAAGCCTTCCTTCATCATTGGCCCCGAGCCCCAACCAAGATGCAATAAAAGGTGCAATTCAACCATGGCAACAACTAGCTTCCACACACAACATTCTTTCACATACACATTTTCCTTTTTAAAACACAAAGCAACACCAAAAGCAAACAACAGTTCACAACTGCATATAAAAACATTCAATCACAACTCAGGCTTGATCATGCAAGCCAAAGGAGCAAGGACTATGGGGGAAGCTACTTATGCCTCCCAATTGGGAATTGGGCATCCACCAAAAATCATACCACCAATATAACATATCATAACCCATAAACCTTATATCTCCCAACCCCTCCTTATGCCCCCACAAATTTTCCCTTATGCCCCCACAAGTAAGAAATGCAAGCTATTTCTTTTCCATGGTGGATCCCAAACCCAAAACTCCCTCCACAAAATTTTGATGCCCATGGCATTTCCCTTATGCCCCCACAAGAATTCCCCATAGCCTTCTCCTACACCATTCCTAAGGCAGTCTACCCAACCAGCCAACAAATAAAACAATGCATGCACCATACACACAACACAATAAGAAAATAACAGCAATAAGGAAGAAATAAACTCCTACCTCTCCATGGAAGGATTTGCTCCACACAACAAGCTTTGAATGTCAAAAACACAGTCCCAAAACAGCAGTGCCAAAGTATCAAATGCTCTCCAATTTCCTCCAAATCAACAAGAGCTCTAATCACAGAAAAATGTGCCCAAGGATGCATGCAAAACATAGTAAAAATAGAAAGCTCCCAAGCATGCAAAGCTATCTTCAAAACTTCCTTCAAAACCAGAGCTCCCACAAGAAAATGTGCCCCAAGGAAGAATGCAAAAAGGTTTAACAACCCAAAACAAGAAGAGAGTTTGAATTAAATAGAAGAGGGAGAGAAGAGGATGATGTGGATCCATGTAGGATGCCACATCACACATCCTCCAATTCAAACACAAAAGACAAAATTCCATTCTCCCAAGCACAATAAATGAAATGACAAATTAACTTACACACTCCAAAAGAGCCCACACCACAAGGGACACTATTTAATAAAATGTAAGAGAGTGCAATCCAAAACAAGCAACATGATGAATAAAATGCATTTAAAAGTCACAAATCACATCTCCATCCATAAGTATGGTTGGTATAATAAATTTAGAGGCATGGGACAAGTTTTACTTGTCCCACAAGTCTCCAAAAATAGCCCCCAAGGTCAAATTCGAATTTCCATGGAGGTGGAGTATTTCATACTCCAAATCTGACTTACACAAGCTCTTACAAAATTAAATACAACAGCCATCAACTCTTATAATTACTTCCCATATCCCAATTTGATTTATTTAAAGTTTAACTATATGATTCCCACATTAATCCATCACAATTTTAATTAATTTAAAGGAAAGGAACACATTACTTAATAAAATACATACAACAATAATAAAAGGAAACACATTAATAAAATACACAAACCCACGGTCACATGTAAAGGTAATCCCCCATGGGAATCCCTAACAAAATACACACACACACAAAACAAGTTGCCATGGTGACCGTGTTGAATTCACCCAGAATTCCATTTTGGTTGGTCTCCGATCCCCCGATGTTTTGTTGTGATATTTTTAAACCTACAAAACACAAATACCTCCTTCGGCCTCGTGGCCATATCAGAATGTCCAAAATGAATATATAATATAATCATGAAATCATCTATACATATGAATCACAACAGTCATCAAGGCAATCAACGAAATCATTTACAATTTATATCGACAACTATGTCATCATCAAATAATTTTCCTTTTCTAGGTTTATTCATAATCTCCAAAATCACACGTCCGAATAACTTCCATTAAACATCCATGCCAATAGTATATCATCATCTAATAATCACCACATTATGAGTGTTCAATAATAATCACCATAACATTAAATATATAAAATATTTGTCATAGTCTAGGTATCAACAATAAGGTGCCAAAGGAAAGTGGGATCGACATCTAACACCATTTTATTTTTTCATTATAAATCAAACCCTATTAAATCATCCCACATATTTTAGCCTCAATTCACCTAGAGTCTGAGGCACCCTAGTCCCACCAGAGGCACCCCAATCCTTCTAGAGTTTTCTTGCCACTCTTTGGGCTCTTTCTAGTTGTTTTACATCTTTATCTTTCTTATGGTTAACCTTTTTGGGGTTAGTTACAAAATTAGACCGAGATAACCTTATAAATATAAATTTATGAGACCATTGAAGGACCTAGTGTCACTTACTACTATCACTCCATCTAGAGTTACATCCATTTGCATTGGAGATCACTTGCATCCACATAGCTCCACTCAAGGCACAACGCTGAAAGAGTACAAGTAAATTTTCAAATAGTAAACAATGATTTTCAAATAATAAGCACTATAAACTTCTTCTGTGTTAATCAATTATGTTGTCTCAATTGATTAACATAATACACAGGTATTACAATTATATAGGGAGATGATTCCCTATAAAATAGGAAACTGATTTTCCCACAAACCAATACTACATGAGTTGTTAAAACTCATTCACTTGTATTTGTTATAAGTTGTTTTATATAACAACTATATAACAAAATACTAACATATTTACAAACAATATTACATGATAATAATTACTAATGTAATTATTATTTACCAATGGAGAACTAATAAATCAATTTCCTAACATTTCCCCCTTAGTGAGAACATGGGAAAACCTCGCTTTGTATCTGCAATGTGCCGCTACATAGCTTTGTTTCATGATCTAGATGGTTTTAAGGACAATACCAACAACCTCTGGATGGTTTCCAAGTGGTTAACCAACAACCACACAATAGATGGTTTTTTAGGACAGTACCAACAACCTCTAGATAGTTTTTCTAGTGGATAACTAATAACCACAATATCATGATGTTGCAGTAGTATCATCGGCTCTCATCACTATCTCACTGCAAGAAATAACATAGGAAAATCATGTAGAATGTTGTTGCTCATACACACAAGATGAAAACTAGAAATGGAACATTGGATCATGTTCCCCCCTCAATGTGAAATTTCCACTTATTGAAAATAGGAACACTAAAATATAATCACTGCTAATAACTAGAAATCAAATCGAAAGTCAAAAACTCACACACAAAATTCCACCAAATCTTACGTGCGGCCTCGTCAATAAATTAGTGATGACGAGAGATCGTTGATCGACCTCCAACCTATAATGTCCTCCATCCTCCAGTGAAAGACTGCTAACTTAGCTTGATTTGGATTTGAATCTCTTTATGTATTCACACATTTGTCAGTGTCGACATTTTTGTGGTTGAGCTTCCTCGGGTTAACTTTGTGAATACCTCAAGATTCTTTGAATTTGTATTTTTAATCTTACAAAACATATTTTGGATGTCACGTTAGTGATAATGCATCCTTTACAATTTGAAATTTTGGCATTGATAATCAAGAGTTATACAAAAAATAGAATGAGGAACCGCCATTGGATGGCCAAAAAAGAGGGTATTTTCAAAATTGGTATTTTCTCCCAAAATTATAACTAATGCAACGGGAATGAAAAAATAAATACTTTTACAAAAAACGCTTGATTTTGAGTTACCATGCAAAAGTTATGGAGGTTACAATTTCATAAAATGGTCTAATTTAATTAAAATTGATACAACGATTAATTTTTTTCTCAAAATGGCTGAGAAAATTAATCATGTGACCACTCGTTGGAATTGGGAGGAAATAAGGATTCCAAAAGTACCAATATTTTGGAGAACTGACACCGAAAAAATATTAATTTGGCAAAAAAATCATTAATTGTTCATCAAAATGCAATTATTAAATAAAAACTATAGGAAAAATTAATTTTTCAAAACTATAGTCTTTATGAAAAATTAAAATAATTTCCCAATCAGAGTTCACTATGCAAAAAACTCACGTGAATTTGGGAGAGCACAGATCTGTTCATAACTGGAGAACCAAATCTACGATTTATAAGAATCGTTTAATGTGTCAAAAAATTATTTCAATAGCTTCGCAATGGTACTAATTTTGTTTGATTTCATTACATAATCTGAAATCTTTTCTTGACTGATTTTGATGCCAACTCACTAAAAATCATGCTTTCTTTTCTTTGATGACCATAAGAATTTATATGTCCCCAAATCCTTCTTCTGGAGATCCAATAAAGACTTCAATACCTCACAACATCACTATGATTTTGATACATGGGAGGTTGAATGGAAATGGATCACACAATGGGATATTTAAATCTTTGCACTCTTCAATTGGCTTTTTCTAAAAAAAAATCATCTTTATTTGGGACAAATATTCTTCTGATCACAGGGTGCAAACCCCTACATATTTCACAAACCCATTTTACACAAATAGTCCTCAAGAAAACCTGCTCTGATACCAGATGAAAGAGTACAAGTAGATTTTCAGATAATAAGCAATATAAACTTCTTCTCGTGTTAATAAAAATTTTTGTCTCAATTGATTAACATAATACATGGGTATTACAATTATATAGGGAGATGATTCCCTATAAAATAGGAAACTGATTTTCCCACAAACCAATACTACGTGAGTTGTTAAAACTCATTCAACCATATTTGTTATAATTTGTTTTATATAACAACTATATAACAAAATACTAACATATTTACAAACACAAAATTATATGATAATAATTACTAACGTAATTATTATTTACCAATGGAGTACTAATAAATCGATTTCCTTAGGAAATTTTCATCACACTTCATAGGGGATGGATTCTATTCTATTCCATGAACACATTATATTACATTTTCTACTTTGTTATTGTTCACTACTTCACAAAGTGTGTGGCACAAGAGCAACCTAGGACATGTTCACACACACTTGCACATAGAACTACATCGGGTCTCGAGATGTAATGTAACGCTCACTTAATAAGTCCACCATTGTAGTAGTTTGAGGTTAGTCCGACTCCTTCATATGAATTTTTATTTTTAGGGTTTGATGTTTGTATTTTGGGGTCTTGTAGGTCTTTCTTCCATCTTGATTCATTAGTGACATCGGGCACAAGACAAACGAAATTGATGTGACAGAAGAAAACATTGTAGATTACCTTTCGGCCCTGTGAAGACCAAATTAAGAGCTTTTTGTAGAACAAGGTGCCTAAAGGCATGCACCAAAGCTCCCGTAAGTACCCCGAGACCTCCTTCAAGTGCTCCACTCCGGCTAGATCCTCTAGCTCCATCCTTTGGTACTCTTGCACAATCATTCCTACTTCTGATTTTGAGTATCATCTATCGCAACATAGTCCCGCCACTTTTCGAATCAATCGGGTTCTTTCCTCTTTCTCCTTACACATTAGGGTTTATATTTTCATTAGTTTTATTACTTATCTCATTTACATGTTGTCTTAGTACATTTATTTATTGCATTTATATGTCCTCCTAGATTATATTAACTATCTTTTACTACTTTTAGTTAGTCAATTTTAGTTAATCGAGTTCCTATTAAAATAATAGGACTTAATTTCATCTTGTTGATAATAATAATATGTCATCAATGAATAATAATGATGATGCTTATATTAGTACGATATAGAAAATTATCTCAATATGCCTATATTATTATGATATAGGTCATATAATAACCATCGTGTCCATACCGATATAATAGAGGCCTTCTTCTCCCTCATATGCCTATATTAATACAATATAGGTCATATTTTAATCATCGTGCCCATACTAATACAATATAGGCCATCATGCTTATACTAATATGATATAATCCTTTTTATCTCTCCATAATGCCTATAATATAGGACTTACAATATTTTAACTCCATAATATCACCACAAACATGCCTTCAAACTTCACCTTTCGTTCTTCTCGGCTCGGGCTTGGATAATTGCTTCTTGGATGGAGAGAGCTCTGAGCTTCATTATCACCTATAATAATAATATAGGCCTCTATATATTTTTCTCCAATAAATATGGCCTTCATATTTTTCTAAGGCCTCTTGATATTGTACCCTGGTCAAAGCATACAAGTGTGTCCCACTTTTTGGCCATAAATATTTTAAAATCGACTAGTAAATAAAATTAAAAAATACTATAAAATTTTAAAAAATCAGTAAATTCTGGATGCCACTTGCACCTTGGTATTTATAGCCTCTTAAAATGCATGTTTGGTCATTTTATATGTGTTTGGTCATTTTATATGTGTTTGGTCATGTTTTGGTTGTCGGACATAGTTTCTTCAAAAGTACAAAAACTACAAAAAGTGGGAGAGAGGAGGCTTTATTATCCTCTTTTCCCCTCGAGCTTCCTTAAATGGAGAGAGGGAGGCTTGTCTTCTTTGCCTTGACCTTTGCCTTTGAGTGAGGTTTGTTTTTTCTAATGAGGAATGGGAGAGGATTTTATAGCCTTTGCGAAAGGCCACACATAGTGGATATTATCCACATCGCCCAACTCATTACCAACCCACCAAGCTAGGCAAGTTAGTTGGGCTTCACGAGTATGGGGGAAGGTTCAGGGATCAACTCCCTACCTCCACTTGGGCTTTGTTTTACCGGCCTCCGTGATCAACCCGAGCACTTTGAATTGTGGCGGGACCTCCAACCACCATGTCCCCTTTGTGATTGTTACATACCCTCCACGTAGTCTATGATCCATTAGATATCCACCGACTCCAAACCATTGCGTTCGTGGCTTCCACCATACCTAAGTCTACCTCCACGTGGGTTTTCGGTGGTTAGGGGTCACATTTTTTGGGGTTAATCACACCAGTTGTACAGACACATATTTAGATCTAAGCATACAAGCAATAAATATGGAAATAAATCAAAAGAAATAATACACAATATATAATGTGGTTCACCTAGTGTGGGCTATGTCCACAAGAAACAACCAATATATTATTCAAATCTTTAACAGAGGATATATAATGAAGATCTGTAATCTTCCACACCTCCTAGATGTACAATACTTTCTTCCTCACAAGCTTCTCTTTTCTCTCTTAATGAATTCTCTCTTTCAATTCTCAATTCTTAATAAGTTATCTCTTCTAACCCTAGCTATCTAGCTTATATAGTCATATAAAACTTAGGGCACTTTAGCTATGCAATTATAACCATTAGATCAACTTTATATCAAAGGTTAGATCTAATTCCCATGAGTTAAATAAAACAATCATCCATAGAAAACCAATGCCAATTACCCTAACAAATGTTGGTTCCTCCTTGCTTTGACCGATACCTATCCCATGGTGATTGACGTTGGTTACTGTGTATTCTAGTAAGTTAATAAAGCATGTTAATGTGAAGCAATTAAGCTCCACAACTCAACAATCTCCCACTTGGAGATAAATTATTGCATTGTACTATACAACTCCATTCTTGGATCCTTTCCTTGGCATGTTTCTCCCTCTTCAAGTCTCAAACTGAAGACCAATAGAAGTGGAGTGTAGCTCCAACTTCTCCTTTGCCAATGGCTTCATTAGCATATTCGCGGGGTTCTCCTTTATATGAATTTTCTCCAGTTTCAGCTGCACATCTTCCAACACCTTCCATATGAAGTGATATATCAACTGAATATGTTTCATGCTTGAATGAAACATTGATTTATTTTCCATATGAATCACACTTTGACTATCACTGTCTACAATCTACAATCCTCTTGCTCCTTTCCCAACTCTTTCATGAACTTGCTCATCGTATCATCTCTTTCTAGCCTCAGTAGATGCAACATACTCAACCTCTTTTGTAGTAGATAGGACCATAACCTTATGCAATCTCGAAATCTAGCTAATTGTCATCCCACCTCATGAATATATATCCTAGTGGTGCTTCTCCTACCATCTAAATCACTAGCCATATCTGAATCAACATAGCCGCATAAATAAATATCGACCCTCCATATCATAACTACATGTTGGATGTCCCTCTCAAATACGAGAATCCATTGACTATTTTCCAATGCTCTTTACCTAGACTAGCCATAAATCTGCTCATAACCCCCACTACATGTGCAATGTCTGGTCTAGTACAAACCATAGTATACATGAAGAATTCCAACTATTGAAGCATATGGAACTCGGTCCATGTACTCAACCTTCTCATGTGATGTAGGAAACTGATTTTTACTCAATTTGAAGTGTCCACCATAGGTGAACTTACATGATTTGAATTATGCATATTAAACCTTTCCAAAACCTTATTGATATAATGTTCCGAGACAAATACAACTTCATGTTCTTCTGTCTCTCGTGAATTTACATGCCAAGGATTTTCTTAAAGCTTCTTCATTGCAAAATGCTGAATTTTCTTTAAGCTCACAATGTCCTACATACTAGATCCTACAATAATCATATCATCCACATACAGTAACAAAATAATATAACTTCCATTTTCAAGTTTATTGAAATAAACACAATGGTTAGATTCACATCTCATATAACCATGCTCATGCATGAAACTATCAAACCTCATATACCATTATCTTAGGGATTTCTTGAGCCCATACAAGCTCTTTTTCAACCTACACACAAGTTTTTCCTTACCCTTGACTTCATACCCAAGCGGTTACTACATATAAATCTCTTCCTCCAAATCACCATGAAGGAAATCCATCTTGACATCAAGTTGTTCTAAATGCAAATCTTCTACTACAACTAAACTCAATACAATACGAATAGAAGTCATTTTTACTACAGGAGAAAATATCTCACCAAAATCAATACCTAATTTTTGTGTAAATCCTTTTACCACAAGCCTTGCCTTGTATCTTTTCTATCCACCCTCTTCTTCCTTGATCCTATAAACCCATTTGTTCTACAATGTTCTCTTACTTGCTGGCAACTTAACCAAATCCATGTTTAATTTTATTCCAAGGAGTCCATCTCCTCATCCATGTCATGCTCCCACTTCATGTGGATATCCTGTTGCATTGCTTCTTCAAAACTCTTTGGTTCACCACTATCAGTCAATAATAAATAAGATAAGGAAGGTGAAAATATTTCTGGAGGTCTACTTACCCTTTGTGACCTTCTCACTGAGATTTGAGTGCCGGAGGCTCAATCTGCTCATTCTACAAATTTGTATCAATCTCAGATAGTGACCAACACCGGTCACCTATAGTTGACGTTAGTTTGGCTAACCTGATGTCATTAGCTCCTCTGTGTAATCGCCGGTTTGGGCGGCCGATGTCAATCTGGGTGTTAACCAACACCGGTTATTGTGTAGACCTATAGGTGTCACTTTTAAATCTAGAGAATGTATTTTCATCCACAAAATTTCTAACCATTTCATCTTTGGGTACCAAAACTTGATCCCTGTACATTCTCTTTTCATTCCATTCAATGTCACGACTCCTAACAATCTTAGAATCTTCTAAATCCCAAAAATAGAATCTGAAATCACTAGAGCCATAACCAATAAAGTACATCTCTTGGATTTAGCATCCAACTTCTTTCTATTTTCTTTATCAACATGCACAAAATATTCTAAACCAAATACTCTAAGAAAAGAAAGATCTACCTCTTTTCTAGTCCAAGCTTCTTCTAGTATTCCACCATCCAAGTGCACTTGAAGGCCCATGGTTAATTAAATAAACCATCATGTCTACTACTTCTACCCAAAAATACAAGGGCAATCCATCATGTATCCTCTGCTTGACACGTTCCATGATTGTCTCATTCATTCTTTCTGCAACACCATTCACATGTGGTGTTCTAAGAACCATTATTTCTCTGTGTATTCCATTCACTAAACAATAATCATTAAAATCCTTATTGGAGTACTCACTACCATTGTTAGATTTAAGTTATTTTAAATTTGAATTTGATTCATTTTCCACAAGGGATTTCCATCTTTTGAAAGTCTCAAAAACATTAATCTACATTTAATATAATAAACCCATACCTTTCTTGTGGCATCATCAATGAAAGTCACATAATATTGGGATCCTCCATGAGAAGCTACTTGGGCTGGTCCCCACACATTTGAGTGCACAAGCTCCAATTTTTGCTCCTTCTTTGTTGCCCCAACTTTGAGAAATATCACTCTCTTTTTCTTTCCAAATATACAATGCTCACAGAAATCAAGATCTACATATTTCAAATCTGATAACTTACCCTTAGCCTTTAAGATTTGCATTCTTTTTTTACTCATATGGCCTAGCCATTTATGCCACATACTTGCATTTGAATATGAATTAGATAGTATAGAAATTGAATCAGTAATATAGGTAGAAAAATATAATATTCCTACCTTTTTCCTCTTCGCTACAACAAGATATCCCTTGGTAACTTCTTAAGAGTCATTTGTGAATGTAACCATGCAACCATATTCACCTAGTTGTCATGCTCAAAATTAGATTTCTCTTGAGGCTTAGGACATGCCTCACATCTTTCAATATTCATGTGTTTCCATTCTATAATTTTAGATGAACTTTTCCTTTACCAATAATATTGCATGGTTCATCATCTCCTAAAAAACATGCCCAAAATTACCCTGGACATAATTTTTTAAAATAACCCTTTTAGGGGTAGTATGGAAAGAGGCTCTAAATATAAAACCCGTGATTCAATTTTACTATCCAAGGAAAGAATAAGGGATACTTGCATTACTCAGATATAACAACGTTTTCCTCTTTACCTTTCTCTAGTACATTCTCTTTTTTTTTTCCTTGAACCAAAAATCCTTCTTTTCATGTCCTTTCTTTCCACAATTCCAGTAGGTTATTCCTTTACCTCTGGATTTAGATCTTCCATTCTTAGACTTTGATTTACCATTATTCTTGCTCTTGGATCTCTCCTTCTACCTACCTCTAGTTTCTACATTTAAAGATTTTCTAGATGATAATTCTCTTGTACTTTTCCTGCATATTTCTTCATTCAAGATTATACTAATCATCATCAAAATTTAAAATATTAGTAGTAGATGTTGTATTACTAACAACCATTACCAAGTTATCCCAACTATCTGGAAAAGAGCATAAGAATAAAATTTCTTTCACTTCATCATCAAATGGAATATTCACTAATTTTAATTGATTTACAATAGAACGGAAATCATTCAAATGACTTGATGCAAATTCACCTTCTTGCATATTTGAATTAAATAATTTCTTCATCAAATAAAATTTATTTGAAGCACTAGGTTTTTCATATAAATTAGCTAAAGATTTCATCAACTCTACCATGTGGTTGCTACTTTGGTAATATTCAAAGCCATAGATGTTGTCAAGCTCAATCTTATAGATCCCAGAGTCTTTTTGTCAAGAATTTTCCATTCTTCATTAGTCATATTTTTAGGTCTTTCCTTCTCATCCAACGGTAAGTATAGATCTTTCTGATACAAATAATCTTCCACCTGCATCTTCCATAATTGATAATTATGGTCGTCAAATTTCTCAACTCTATATTTTCCATCTTTTGCCATTGTTGTAGCTCCCACTCAATCAGAAATCCCCTCGTGATTAAATATGTCAACAAAACAAAACCTCAAAGAAAAATGCTCGATACCAATTGTTAGGGTTAATAACACCAATTGTACAAACCCATATTCAAATCTAATCATATAAGCAATAAATATGGAAATAAACTAGAATAAATAATACACAAGATGTTGGGGTTAGCACACCGATTTAATACAGACATACAATATATCGATCTAATCATACATGTAAATAAAAGTGGATATTCTACCGTAAGAAATATACAAAACAAGAGACATAAATCAACACCGCATTTAACGTGGTTCACCCAAAGTATGGGCTACGTCCACCAAGAAACAAGCTAATCTATTATCCAAATCTTTGATAAGATATACAATGAATATTTACAATCTTCCACACCTCTCGGATGTACGTACTTTTTCTTTACTCAAATTTTTCTTCATCACTAAGAATTCTCTCTCTCACCACTTCATGCAAGTTCTTTCTAATTCTTGTTAATCATCTTACTTCTTACTTCTAAACCCTATATTTTATGCTTATATAGTCGTTTATAGACTTAGGGCACTTAGCCATGTAATTACAATCAATAGAAATACTTTAATGTTAAAAATAGATCTAATTCTTGAGAGTTAATTAAAACATCCTCGCATAGGTAACCGATGTCGAGTTATCCCTAACCGCTTTCGGTTCCTCCCTTTCCTAACCGATGTCGGTCCTTCCTGACCGATGCCGGTTCCCCTTTGATTGATGACGGTTATTGTATTTTCCAGCAAGTTTCCATTGCATGCTAAACTGAATTAATTGAGCTCCACAACTCAACAATCTCCCACTTGGAGATTAATTATTACACCATACCTATACAAAATCATTCTTGGATCCTTAACTTCTTTTTTCTTCCTCTTCAAGTCTCAAACTTGAAGACCAATAGAAGTGGAGTGTAGCTCCAACTTCTCCTTTTCTAATGGCTTCGTTAGCATATCTGCAGGGTTCTTGCTCGTATGAATCTTTTCTAGATTCAATTGTCCATCCTCCAATACTGTCATATGAAGTGATACCTCAATTGAATGTGTTTCATTCTCGAATGAAATGTTGAGTTCTTTGCCAAATGAATTTCACTCTGACTATCACTGAACAATTTATAATCACCTTACTTCTTTCCCAACTCTTCCATGAACCTACTCATCCATATCATCTCTTTTCTAGCCTCTAGTAGCTATAACATACTCTACCTCTATAGTAGACAAATCCACAACCTTTCTACAATCTTGAAATCCAACTAACCTGTCAGTCCCCATCTATTGTGAAAATATATCTAGTAGTGCTCCTTCTACCATCCAGATCTCCAGCCATATCCAAATCAACATAGCCACATAATGAAATATTTGAACCTCCATAGCATAACTACATGCTAGATGTCCCTTTCAAATACCTGAGTATCCATTGGACTACTTTCTAATGCTCTTTACCTGGATTAGCCATATATCTACTCACAACTCCCACTTCTGTGTAATTTTTGGTCTAGTACAAACCATAACATACATGAGACTCCTAAATGTTGAAGTATATGGTAACTCGTCGTGTCATGTATTTGACCTCCTCATGTGATGAAGGACATTGATCTTTGCTCAATTTGAAGTGTCTAACCATAGGTGTACTAACAGGTTTTGCATTCTGCATCTTGAACCTTTCTAACACCTTGTAGATATAATCCTCCTAAGACAAATACAATTTCTTATTTTTCATGTCTCTGTGTATTTACATGCCAAGGATTCTTTTTCAGCTCCTAAATCCTTCATATCAAATGTGTGAGCTAGCTTTCCCTTAAGCTCACCAATGTCCTGCATACTAGATCATGTAATAAGCATATCATCCACATACAATAACAAAATAATATATCTCCCATTTTCAAGCTTCTTGAAATAAACACAATGGTCAGATTCACATCTCAAGTAACCATGATCATGCATAAAACTATCAAACCTCATGTATCATTGCCTTGGAGCTTTGCTTGAGCCCATATAGGCTCTTTTTCAACCTGCACACTAATTTCTCCTTACCCTTGACTTCATACCCAAGTGGCTGCTACATATAAATCTCTTCATCCAAATCACCATGAAGGAAAGTCATCTTCACATCTAGTTTCTCTAAATGTAAATATTCTACTGCAACTAAACTCAATACAAGATACGAATAGAAAGTCATCTTAACAACAGGGAAAATATTTCACCAAAGTCGTAATACCTTCTTTCTGTGTAAATCCCTTTACTACAAGCCTTGCCTTATATCTTTTATGTCACCCTCTTCTTCTTGATCTGTAAACCCACTTGTTCTCGCAATGTTCTCTTACCACCGGTAACTTAACCAAATCCCATGTTTGGTTCTGTTCCAAGGAGTCCATCTCCTCATCTATGCCATGCTCCCACTGGATGTGAGTCTTATCCTACATTACTTCTTCAAAGCTCTCTGGTTCACCATTATCAATCAATAATAAATAAAATAGAGAAGGTGTAAATCTTTCTAGAAGTTTACTTACCCTTTGTGACCTTCTCATAGGATTTTGGGGTACCAGAGGCTCAATCTAGACCTCCTGGACATTTCTATCCAAATCTAACAATGATCGACATCGGTGGTCTCCTCTAACCAACCCCAGTTCTACTAACCAATGATGGTTTGGATCTTCTATAACTAATACTAATTCGTTCTGACTAGTGTGTCGGTCAGGGTCAATCGACACCGTGTTTGTGTAACCCTGTCGGTAATTCTTTTGAATCGAGAGTTCATTTTCATTCACAAACTTCTCAACCAGTTCATCCTTGGGTACCAAAATTTGATCCATGTACATTCTCTTTTCATTCCATTCAACATCATGACTCCTAATAATTTTAGAATTATCTAAATCCCAAAAACGGAAACCGAAATCACCAGATCCATAACCAATGAAAGTGCATCTCTTGGATTTTGCATCCAACTTTTTCTATTTTCCTTATCAACATGCACAAAAGCTTTTGAACCAAAAACTTTAAGAAAAGAAATATCTACCTCTTTTCTAGTCCAAGCTTCTCTGTATTCCTCCATCTAGTGAACTTGAAGGCCCATGGTTAATCAAATAAACCGATATATCAACTACTTCCACCCAAAACTGCAAGGGAAATCCATAATGTATCCTCATACTTCTAGCATGTTCCATGATTTTCTTGTTCATTCTTTCTACAACACCATTCTCCTGTGGTGTTCTTGGAACCATTCTTTCTCTATGTATCCCATTCACTGAAAAATAATCATTGAAATCTTTTCTATAGTATTCACCACCATTGTCATATCTAAGGCACTTTAACTTAGAATTTGATTCATTCTCAACAAGGGCTTTCCATCTTTTAAAAGTCTCAAAAACATCAGATTTATGTTTAATATAATAAACACATACCTTTCTTGTAATCATCATCAATGAAAGTAACATAATACTAGGATCCTCCATGAGAAGCTACCCGAGTGGGTCCCCACACATCCGAGTGTACAAGCTCAATTTCTATTCCTTCTTAGCTGCCCCGACTTTGAGAAATCTCACTCTCTTTTGCTTTCCAAAGATACAATGCTCACAGAAATCAAGATCTAAATCTTTCAAATCTGATAACTTACCCTTATCCTTTAAGATCTACATTCCTTTTTGACTCATATGACCCAACCGATTATGCCACATGCATGCATCTAAATGAATCAAGTAAATAATGTAGAAAAGGAATCGATAATCTGGTGTAGATAAATATAATGTTCCTACCTTCTTACCTTTGCCACAACAAAAACACCCTTGGTGACTTTCCAAGAGTCTCTGTAAAGTAATCATGTAACCAGATTCACCTAGTTGCGCTTGAGAAATAAGATTCCTCCTAAGGCTTGGCACATGCCTCACATCTTTCAATACCCATTTATTTGCATTCTACAATTTTAGATGAACTTCCCTTTACCAAGTAATATTGTAAGGTTCATCATCACCCAAATAAACATGTCTAAAAATTTTCCTGGACATAATTTTGAAATAACCCTTATTAGGGGTTGCATGGAAAGAAGCTCTTGAATCTAAAACCATGCTTCAATTCTACTATCTAAAGTAAGAATAAGAGCATCTTGCATTACCTCCGATGAGCAAATTTCTTCTTTACCTTTTTCTTGTTGGTTCTCAATCCTTTGACTAACAATCTTTCTTTATATGTCCTTTTTTTCCACATTTCCAACAAGTAATTCCCTTACTTCTAGATTTAGATCTGCTTTATCCCTTGAATTTGATTTCCCATTACTCTTACTCTTGGATCTCTCCTCGCTTTGCCGCCCCTGCTTTCTACATTAAAAGCATTTACAAATGATGATTCCTTTGTACTCTTCCTATGAATTTCTTCATTTAAGATTATACTAACCACATCATCAAACTTCAAAACATTATTACTGATGTTGTATTACATTATCATTACCAAGTTATCCCAACTATCACACAAAGAACATAAGAGTAAAAGTGCTTTTACCTCATCATAAAATGGTATTATGCAACCGATTTTAAGCTAATTTACAATAGATCGAAATCATTCAAATGACTAGATGCGAGATCCATTTTCATGCATCTTAGAACTAAATAGTTTCTTCATCAAATAAACTTTATTTGAAGCACTAGGTTTTTCATATAAATTAGCAAGATATTTCATTAACTCTATCATAGAAGCCGCTTCTGTAATATTAGAAGCCATGGATGTTGTTATGCTCAATCTTATAGATCCCAAAGCCTTTCTGTCAAGAATCTTCCATTCTTCATCAATCATCTTCGTAGGTCTAGAATTTTCATCCAACGGTAAATAAAATCTCTTTGATACAAATAATCCTCAATCTGCATCTTCCATAATTGATAATTTCAGCCGTCAAATTTCTCTACCTTGTATTTGTTTTCTTTTCCATTGTTGTAGCTCCCACTCAATTAGAAAACCCTCTGTGAGTAAATTTGTCAACACAAAAACCCTCAAAAAAGCTCGATACCAATTGTTGGGGTTAGCACACTAATTTTACAGATAATATATTAGATCTAAGCATACATGCAAATAAAAGTAAATATTCTACTAAAAGAAATATATAAAACAAGAGACATAAATCAACACCAGATTTAATGTGGTTCACCCAGTGTGGGCTACATCCACCAAGAAACAAGCCAATCTATTATCCAAATCTTTGACAAGATATACAATGAAGATTTACAATCTTCCACACCTCTTAGATGTACAGTACTTTTTTACTCAAGATTTTTCTTCATCACCAAGAATTCTCTCTCACCAAACTTTCATGTGAAGTTTTTTCTAATTCTTGTTAATCTCTTACTTCTTACTTCTAAACCCTATATTTTATGCTTATATAGTCATTTATAGACTTAGGGAACTTAGCCATGTAATTACAATCAATAGAAATACTTTAATGCTAAAATAGATCTAATTCTCGAGAGTTAATTAAAACATCCTCACACAGGTAACCGATGTTGGTTATCCCTAAGTCGTTGTCATTTCCTCCCTTTCCTAACTCGATGTTGGTCCTTCCTAACCGATGTCAGTCCTAGGTGACCAATGTCGGTTCCCTTTGATCGATGATGGTTACTTTGTATTTTCCAAAGCAAGTTTCCATTACATGTTACACTAAAATAATTGAGCTCCATAACTCAACACAAGATATAATGTGGTTCACCTAAAGTGTGGGCTACGTCCACCAAGAAACAACCAATATATTATTCAAATATTTAATAAAGGATATATAATGAAGATCTGTAATCTTCCACACCTCCTGGATGTACAATACTTTCTTCCTCACAAGCTTCTCTTTTCTCTCTCCAATAATTCTCTCTTTACAATTCTCAATTCTTAATGAGTTCTCTCCTTCTAACCCTAGATTTCTAGCTTATATATGCATATAAAAACTTAGGTAACTTTATCTATGCAATTAAAACCATTAGATCAAATTTATATCAAATGTTAGATCTAATTCCCATGAGTTAAATAAAACAATCATGCATAGGCAACCAATGTTGGTTACCCTAACCAATGTCGGTTTCTCCTTGTTTTGACCGATACCGGTCCTCAGTGGTGACGTCGTCATCTACATCGACATCGATTATTGTGTATTCTAGCAAGTTAATAAAGCATGCTAATGTGAAGCAATTAAGCTCCATAACTCAACAATTTTTATCATCACCTTATCCAATCCAATGTGGATTATCGACCTTATCCAATCTAATTTGGATTATCCCACATTCATGGGGACAAAGGTTAAAATATCATTTTTAAGGATTATCACCATGCTATCAATTTCATGGCTTAGACCATATAGGCCCTTTTACCGTTGGAACATATAAGACCATCTTGCCCTAATGGCTCACCAAGATGGGTGCACAACTCACCCGCCTAAACTCATTGTTGGCTCGGTCTCAATCAATGTTAGCTCACCGAGTTTGTTAATGGGTCAATGTGGTGGTAGGCCAAGTGGTGGTTGTACACACCTAAAATTGTACATGTTGCATTTTAGAAAATGGCTACAAAATGTCCCCAATGATGATTCATGTCTTTTCCAAAGGTGTTTGAGCTCCTTAACCTCTTTACAACTTATATTTGTAGCCTAGTTTACCTTACTTAGCCATTGCATGCTTTTCCTTGGCTTCCTACATCATTTTCCCACTATTTTGGCCTTTAGTTACGAACCTCTACCCTACCTAGGTGGAGGTCCTGTAACCGCCACCCATGTAAGGAGGTGGTTTTGTAACTACCACCCTAGGTAGGGCGGTGTAGGGTGCATGGTTATCCTATAACCTGCCACCCCGTGTAGGCGGTGATCATGTGCACTTTTCCAAAATTCTTTACCTAAGATTTGGTGCATGATTGTTTCACTTAAGTCCACTTTTAGAGCACATTTCTCAATTGTTTAGCTAATTTTGGGATTGAGTGACTTGTGGAAATCTCCTCTTCCATTTGTAATATGTAATTGACTGTTCAAACTACCCCTTCATGTAATGATGTGGCACCTCATGACTGCTTAAGTGTGATAGTGCACGCCCTGCTAACCTTTTATAAAACCATCGCTTGTTCTCAAGCAAATGGTCCAAGGTAATTTTATGTATTCTTATTTTATTGAGCTGCCACATTCTTCTTAGAAATTATATAACCAAGATTTTTTCACTTATGTATATCTCTTCCACTTACATTACACCGAATACCATCAAGATGACATTGCTCCATGATTTCTCCTTGTTGTTTCTATTGCATTCCCAATGTCCTGGACTCACATGAACACAAGAGATTGAAAATAAAACTGAGGGGACACAAAATCACACCATAACTAGATTACCACAAGATCTGCATATACTAGTTAGGGTTATAATTCAGTTCTTTAATTATTTGTTTGAGAATCTTATTCATATTATTCATTATAGTAGAAAAGGCATTTCATTTTCATTGTTACAATCATTGAGTAGTTACAGTAGATCACTTCTTTCAAAAAAATATTTCTTAGGATAGATAGCCTTTCTTGCCTATCTTTTAGATTTGCAAAGAGGTGATTCTGGAAGAAATATTCTCTGATTAATTTAGAAATCAATTGAAATATCATTGAATTTAGAGGATCTTCCATAAAAAAGTTTTCTTTACTTTTTTCTGGGAAGTTTGAGGAGAAGAAAAGCTTATCCGAGAAGCCTCGATTTCTTCCCATGCCTCTAAAGCAAAGCAAAGGATTTAATTAGGGAGGCTTTAATTGATTAGTATAGATTTAATTACACCATTGCACAAGTAAATAACTACATCCAGTTATTTATCTATATAGGATTTATTTGTTAGATTAGAAGCTTTTCATTTCTTCATTTCTTCTAAATTCATAAAAACACAAAAAGATTTTCTTTTGTTAGATTAGTTGTTTTGTATTATTTTATTTCCATTACATTCCAAAAATACAAAAACATTAGTTTAAATTAGATTAGAATAGTTAGTTTTCTTTTATTTTTTTATTTCCGTTATTTAGTTAATGTCCTTTCAAGTAGATAAAATCAAGTAATCAAACAATAGGGAATTTACGCTACCTACACATAGCCTCTAAGTCTCCTTTGGCCAATTCAACTACTAGGAATTCACACTACCCGATCTTAGTCCCTGATTCTCCTATAATTTCCCATCAGCACCCCAACAACATTCCACATCAGCTATCTCGGCACGACCTCGAGAGTCGAGTGTGGTTGAAGGCACACGTGCTGATTTTCATCCGTACAAATTGGTGAACCCAACATGAAGGACTAGTTCCTTCTTTTTTCATTTCTTTCATTGTTATTACCCCACTTTGTCATTTTCTTCCCCTATTTTGGTAGGTATTTTATACTTCCTAAACTATGTCTAGTAGAGAGTTTGGTGGGCCATTTGGCTATGATAGATATTACACCAACATTCAACCACAATAATCCCCTTCCCTTTCTAGATGGGCTAATAATTACACAAATAACATGCAAGCCTCCCCTATTTACATTTCAAATCCCACTAGTAGTGTGAGGATAGAGGAGGTTGATCAACCATTAAACATGCAATATGGTGGATCTAATGTAAACCATGTTGTTATCACAAGTAGAAAAAATCCTTACCCTAGGATCTTGTCGAGACCTCACATTGCCATGCAGTCTTTGGAAGATGACATATTTGCATGGATTGTTAATCCTCTTCTCCAAATAGATGAGTCCTTGGATAGGATGAAGATTCATGCTTCTTAAATGTCCAACAATAATACATTGACTACCTATCCTGAGATTCCTATTTTCAAGGAAGAGATAACAAACAACGTCAAACAATTCATAAGAGGATATCATGTCCCCTCTCGGCCAAACCCTACACAATAGGCACCCAAAAAAGAAACTCAATCCTCACCCCATGATGTTATTTCTAATTTATTAGGGAGGATAAGAGAATTAGAGAGTTCCCAAACTTCACAACTGACTTATATAGTAGAGGGAAGAACATGGGGCATCCCATTAAAAATAAATGGGACATCCCTCTAAACACATAACTAATGCAACATCATGTGTAACAAGGTTATCTAGTATAATCAAATCTAGGTGATATTCTCACAGATCGACACCTTGGGAATGGGGCCTCACCCTTCTCATGCTTATGTTATGCTGCGGTTGGTAAGAGGTGTGTTCTTAAATGCCACTCCATCAGGTAATGCGATGTTCCCTGGTTTCACACCCACTAGCCCATTTCCTAGTGTTATTCCACCTTACCTGCATATGTACTCAAAGTCCCCCCAGATGGATGCGTACACTTTCCCTACTCCTTATACACCATATCAAGGAGCTCCATACATTCTATCTAACTCCTACAATACAACTTATCTGACTCCTCCTCCTCACCTCCTCATCAAGGAGCTTCAATGGTGGAATCTTACGCAATGGGTACTTATGCTGAGTATCTGAAAGAACCCCTTGATTTTACAATACAAGGTGTCATAATTCCATGCCCATTGCCTGATCTTCCTAAGTTTAAGGGAAAAGGAGATCTAAACACTCACATAAGGCCTACACTACTCCTATTAGGGAATTACTTCCATGGGACGTTGTAGTAGCTAAAACCTTTCAAAACCCTTGAAGGAAATTCCCTAGGCTAGTATTATGGATTCCTAAGGCTTTTATACATTCCTTTAAACAACTTGTTTTAGAATTCATTAGAGATTTTGACATGAACAAGTTACTTCAAATGGGAATAAGGGAGTTTCTACATATTAGGTAGGAGAAAAATGAATCTGCCACTCATTTCATCCAAAGGCAAATCAAGTTATTTACTCCTATACAAGTGCACCCAACATAGATCAAATGGAATTTGTGATCTTTTCTTTCACTTGATCAATGAGAGACCAAGGAAGAAGTACGAAGTTTCCTTTCCATAGTTATGAGGAAGTGTTGGAAGGTGCACTTTGAATTGACCAAACTTTTATCGACAGTGGGCGTAAGATTTATGGTCCCAATGGGAAATTGGTGTCCCCAATCAAAACAATATAAACCATCAAAATAATGGATCCAACAATCAAGGACCTAAGGATTTGAATCGTCATTATGGTGCTACCACAAATGGTGTTACTGATCAAACAAAGAACACTAGTTTTACAAAAACACTAACACTAACAACAATAACACAGGAAATCAAAGAGGCCCTAACATTGTTTCCTTGGTCAACACATGGTTTATGTAAACCTTCCCCTCCTTGAAAAATCAAACACAAGGCCCGAACCAAGTACTAAAAATCAACCAAGGGGAAACAAATCATGATTATAACAATCAATTTCAAAACTACAATCGAGGTTATAATCAACAACAACAAGAGACACTTATTAAAGACCAAGAAACTATGATCCTAATATTTATTGTGGTTTTCATCGTGTTGTTGGTCATGATGATAGGTCTTGTAGGGACTACAACAAGTTCATTCAAATACTCCCTAAAAATCAAAGACAACTCTTTGTGGACATGTTCCTAGTAAATCCTGAAACAACCCCACAACTGGTCATACGGGACCTGTCGCACCTCAGAATGCAAACCTTAGCATCTTTGAGGTCCATTCCCTAAACATCCTAAGGATGTTAAGGCCAATCCTCAAAATATAAACAAGGGTATTCCTGTAGGGAATAATGACCATGAGGCCTAAATTTCGATAACTCTCAAGTTTCTCCCAACCTTGGCTTAAACAACAATACAAAGATTTTGGGATTAGTTGAGCTAGAGGTTGAACTAGAAATTAATGCAATAACTCAAACAAGGGAATACATTTCACAACCCCCCCATTCATTATTTCTCATAGGATGACATTCCTATAATCTCAAAACCGGTAGGAGCCTATGATTTGATATTGGATTTGAACAAGACCTTTTCTCACATCTCATTCCTAGATTTATTGAAGAATTCCCCTGTGCATCATTCTGCATTGCTCGATGCATTGGGTCTTGGTCATCTAATCATGTTATGCCTCCTCCTAGAGCTCAAATAAATCATATTGACTTTAATATGCATCCTCTAGGAAAAATTCATAGGGATACTAGATTTGTTTTCGATAAAACAAGATGTCATATGATGTTGAAATTCCATGAAGAGGCAATCCTAACTTATATCTCGTAGGTCCGGGTTTATAAAAATAACATTAAGAGAGCCATGATCAATGATGGGGTTGTTGTGACTGTAGTTCCCTTCTCTTTCTTGAAGAAGTTAGGATATGGAGAGAATAATTTCTCCTCTACAAGAAATATGTTACAAGGGTACAAAAATTTGAAGGCAACTTCAATTGGAACTATCATTCTTCCTATCACCCTAGGGCCAAAATGATCTTAATGGAGTTCTACATCATGGAAACAATTACAACATGATTCTTGGTAGATCATGGATTCAAGATGATGAAGGTCGTTCCTTAGAATTTCTTCTAGGAAGTTAAATTCCTCCACTTGGGGAAGGCCTTTGTTGCCCAAGGGGATCCTAAACCTTTCGATGTTCACTTGGAAAATCTTAAGAAGAAACAAGGGTTCATTTAGAGTATGATCTTCCCACGAACTAGTTAAAAAACCACAACCATCAAACAAGTTAGTCACGACCACCACAAGATTACTCCAAAATTTGAGGTCGATGACTCAAAAATGTTTGAGGTGGAAAAAGAAGATAAGAGTAAATCAATATCTATAGAAATGGTATCCACTAAAACCACATCGGAGATCATGAAACTCATAGAGAGTGATGAGCTAATCTTCTCTCATTTGAACTGCAAGGAATGGGTAGCCTTATTGGTATGGCCTCTCTTCCCACCGATGGTCTTGACCTAGGTATAAACATGATAGAATTAACAAAGGAAGGAGAGAGTGATGAAATCAATATGGTGCCCATAAAATCCATCCCTAGGGTTTGTTATATTCGAACCTTGGTTTAAATATGAATGTGTTAGAAATCAAGTATGTCATCTCCATGGGATGTTATCCCATAACACAACAAAGGTCATGTGAAATCACTATGCTTCACACAAAATACAAAGTTGAGCAGCATAATCATGCTCACCTAAGTATGATATGTCAAGAATGCGACAAAGAGGTTCTTGAATACCTCCTTCAAACAAGAAAATTGGATAAACATACATACACAATCATGGGTAGGGGTTGTAAGTTTAAGCCCTAGATAACAAGTCCTTATCAAGAGAATGGAAATTTCAAAGATCATGTTTCTTCATTGTGTACTCTTGGGGGTGAGGAGTTTGAAATCCTTCAACTCTCTTCACCTTAGACATTTCAGCATGTAGTCATCTACATTTCCACTTGTACATTATTGCATCCATACTGCATTTCATCTGTCAGTTCATATTGTAAAATTGTAATCAAGAAAACTTATTTTTCAAACAACTTTCAAACTTCTAAATATTGGAAAAACTTTTAAATCACATTTCTTCAAATATCCGTAATATTATCATCAATATTTTGATCATTTCATTAGTTCAACAAGTTAAGACAGAATTTTGACACTAATCCTACCAAGGGTTGCATACTTGGCTCTACTCGTAGTTTCTTCTAGCTTAGGTGTGTTGAGTGGACAAGAGTATGATATGAAGGAGAGGGCACACAAAAGATTCATGCACATGAGTAAAGCACAATCAAAGGCGTGGAAGGATAGGTAAGGACGCGCGCGTGCAAAAGACAAGGGTAGATTTGGGACTTAGTCATTTTCACATGTACAAGAATTTTTTGGAGATGGCATGCAGAGCACACAAACCAGATAAAGACTTACACGACACGCATGGGCTATTATTGGAAGAGAAACTACTAAGTGCTTTACATGGGTTTGGGATAATAATAGAATTGTTATTGTTAGTTAACCAGAAGAGATCTATTATTAGCACACTTGCATGTGTGGCTATTATTGTAAAGGCGCATGGCTATTTTCAGCATGCGACCTATTTTGGGAATTATGCAAGTGGTGAAGGGAAAGTCCCCACCCTTATAAATATGTAGTGATCTGCATAGAATAAGAGGACTATGTGAGAACTAGATATGAATTACTGTGAGGTTATGCTACCAGATCATGATGTGCGCATGAGCTTATGGTATTATTTATTGTAAGAAGCTTCTATGTATTTATTGTGTTTAATATAATGGAGTGTATTGGCTGAATCAAGGTGTTAATCATGAGTATAATTGGTTCTTGCATGGTTGAATTCATTATGGTTATTATTTAAATTCGTTACCCTTAGATCTAGATCTAGAATATGCTCTGTAGAATGTTATACTATTTATGGATCTGAATGCATTAAGTCTTCATCATGCTAACATCTTGCACAAACAACCCTAAAGAGGGACACAGTACCTTTGCACACTTTGGGTGGGCACTAAGTCTAGGCTGAGTGATGTGTCAGTGCACCTAGGTTATTACTGGTAAATTCTAGTTTGCATCATTGGTTTTGTTGTTAGGATGGTTCGCGATGAAGACATATTGGTTGACCCTAGCAAGTGTTGAGGAGTGGATACATGATCTCGAAGAAGAATACACATAGAGTTTTAACATCGGATCTAATTTTACACACACATATGGGTGGAACAAAATATGTATGACAGTTTGTATGAGAGCTTCTTCACTATCTTTCTAGTAGAACTCTACGAGTTGTTAGTTGCTTATGCATCTAAAAGGGATTGGAGGTATCGCGCACTTGTTTGGACACATGAAGAATTTCAGGCCCTCTATGATGTTGATATGATTTGGACATGCACTATGAATACTTGGTTTTGTGGTGTTCTAAATAGTTATATTTTAAAATACTCAATTTTCACTTATTCTTTCCCGAGTTAGCGAAATTCTATTTTTACAATATCCAGGGAACTTACCCGCAAGGCATTCCACCTGCAATCAAAATCTTGGTGGTAACCCGAACTTGAAAAGTAGACCGATGGCTAACTAAACTCCACCATGTGTGGGGGTAGGGGAAATTTTGGTGAAAGATGGTATACCTAGTGGAAAAAAGGTAGAGAGAAGAAAGGTAACTTAAGTATAATGAGGCACGCGAGAGGGAGATAGAGAAGTAGCAGTGATGTTGTAGAGTGAATGGTGTTGAGGAGAGAGATGGCTCGTGAAGGATTTGGAGCTCATGTAGAAGGCATGGAGCCAAAGCATCAAGAACTCCCCCATTTGGGAAAGCATGATAGGAACCCCCTCGGCCTCACATGGAAGTGTGCCTTGGAGAGATGACCTAGGTTGCATGCGCATATCTTAATCTACTTGGAAACCTAGCCCTTGTGATTGGTTTTCCATTATCTAGTGTGACACACACAAAGAAGCTAATTTAGGCAAGAAGAGAGCAAGAGTAAGTCATACTGCAAGTACATCAATGTTGTTTGGTGGTAAACATCTTCATTGTTGTTTGGAGGTACCTTTTTAGGTGCATCATCCACACAAAATTCAAGCGCGTAGAATTTTGGACTCACTTCTAGGAGTGGTAACACTTCGCAGACTGTAGGAGTGTAATTCATTACTATTGTTGGGACATGAGGAAGTACATCTTCTCTATGGTCCGTGTATTCCGGAAATAGGTGGAGGATCAGGAGGTATAGGTGGTTCTAGTTCCGGTGGATCTGGTGGTTCTGGAGGCAGAGGAAACACAAGAGGTTCTAGATCAGGTGGGCAAGGTCCGCACCAACCCTAGAATATTTATATGGAGATGTCTCTTCATCTGCTAGAATATAGGGGCATAGGAGATTTTTTTTTAACATGTGCACATGTCTCGAATTGTGGCATGCAAAATGAATCACGGCTTCGAGCATAGGGTAATTCAATTTACCACTACGTTATAAGGGCACACACGCATCTCGGTAGAGAAATTTTGACCCGATCGGACTTTGCATAGACTATGATGATTTAAAAGATGTTTTCCTTAAAGAGTTTCACATCCCTCGGATTCGAGCGAAAAGTATAAAGCGCGCCAAGGATATTAAGCAAGGCACTGTTGAGAGTGTCAGAGAGTATGATGTCTATTTCAAAACACTTTTATCTAAGCTTTCTTATGATATTCATGTAAGCCAACATGTGCAATGGTTTGTTAGAGGTTTGATTACACCTTTTAGAAGGGTGCTATCACATAAGACATACACTGATCCACACGAAGCACTTGAAGTAGCTTTACGATTGAGCGGCGGTCAGTAAGTAGACACCGGGTGAGCCCATTTTTACAAGCAAAGATCGTAGCTATGGTGAAACAGTTGGAGAAGCTATCGGAAAATTTAGCACATGAGATGCACACGGGGATTTGGTGTATAGATTATGAAGTGGAAGGCCACACCAAGGATAGTTTTCCCCACATATCAGTATATTCATTGTTGTTAGACTATGAGATATGCCATTTAAAACATGATGTTAGCCATCGCTCATTATTACAATACGTAATAAGGAAGAACATATCTTCTTTATTGTAAAATTTGTAGGTCCATGACTCACGATATGGAAGTGCTGCCGGATTGATTGGTCAAAGATCCATGATGCTTTTATAGATATTGGTGTGAGGCAGACAAGAGTATCGAGAAGAGATAACTCTAAAGGAAAGAATGAGCATCGGGATCATGGTCAAAATCAAGTGCGCTATGATTGGAATGAAGGGCATTTTGAAGGAGGGGACGTGATGAGAGGTCGAGGATACAAGTGGTGGATTCGGAGGATGAGGTGTGGTGGTGGATGAGGCAAGTTTCCACACGGAACATGTTATACCTACGGATCTCTGACCACTACTACAGTGTGAATGTCCTCTCCGAATCTTACATGTTATTTCTGTGGAAAGAATCATAGTTATGAGGAATACCCAGACTTATATGAGCATCTAAGTAAGTAACATAAACAAGAAAAAAAAGGCATAGGGATGGTTAGGATACAACACACTATGGAAAATCATTGCATGCCCAAGTTGGAAGAAAAGACCGAGGCATTCCCTGTAAAGATCACTACCCCCGAAGCAACGCACACTGAGACAAGAGCAAGTGTTATAACAAAATCCTACCATCACTAAGGATGAGGTTCTACATGCATGGTGATGCCGGATCTTGTCCATCAGAAGGAGGTTTATCAGGAAACCATGGAGGTACTCAGAAATCTTTAGGGTGAAATACAATGTTTAAAGGAGAAATCACAGAAGATGGAGCAAAAGAAAAGAAAGCGAGTAGAGATGGACCAATCTGATATGGATGAATTGAAAGAGGTGTGTAAGATGTTGCATCAGGAGAATATCATTCCATTGTTAGGGAGTTGGCTAAAGGGAAACACTCCATGTGTAAGTATTGAGACTGGATGGAAAATCCGCATGTAAATCTTCCCCCTCATAGCTTAGACTACGACAAAGAAATCACTTTGAATGTTGTGGATGGATGGCTTTTGAGTAATATATTAATTCATACAAGGCGGAAGTTAATTTTCTTACTTTATATGCATGGGTACAGATGGGGAGACCCCCATTACAGCCATCTTTAAATGTACTATTCATGGCTAACCGAACTAAATCCACTCCCATTGGAGTTTTAAAATATGCATCCATTACCACATAGGGAGCCAAGTTCACTAGGGATTTTGAGGTTTTAGCGCTTACAGAGGTAGATAGCTTCCCAGATCTACTTGGGTGCCCTTGGTGCTATGTAAATAATGTTGATCTTTGGTTCAACAAGGGTTATATTATTTTTTAAAACAAGAAGGAAAGAGTTATTATCCCTTTAACAAATGGAAAATCTATGCCCTATATTGAGCCTTTAAGTGAGGAATATCTAAATAGGATTTATGTATGCGTCATCCAAGACCCAGAGGTACTTGAGCCATTTAAAGAAGGAATCCTTCAGTGGGAAGTTACATAGTCTATTAGCGATACTACAAGTATTGCTTGTGATAATTGGGCTCATAGTACTTATGAGTTGGTAGGGTGCGAAGTAAAGAGCACATTTGTGTGGAACATCAGACCTCGTTATATCAGGAGAATAAGTAACAACTCGATACCTTGTTACACTAGAGAAGGATATCCTATGGTATTTCTACGTGCCATGGAGGAATAGTGAATAGACACGGTTTGAGAGACAAATATGCTAGCATATACCCTACATGGGACATCAACGCACCTTTTGGTGGGTGGTTCACAAGGATAATCTTGTAGGGTGGAATGAAATCAAGATTGCTCTTTCTACTTGGTTTTCCAGAAGCAATGCACCTACTCAAATTTGCACTTATCATGGTAATCAACATGTTCAAAGACCATACATTTAGCGGTGTGAGAGACTTTGGACAGAGAGGCGAGGAAGCTTTACCACCTTCATTCTTGGTGCACAAATTTTATTCCACTTTACAAGGTTGTGCGCGTGATTGGTATGTATATGTGGAACTCCATAGAGATACTAGAAATTGGTAGGATTTGATCACGAAATGATCCAGACATTTGACTATTTCTCTACCGAACCTCTCGGTAAAAGAGGCATTAAAGGTTATAAATTACTTAATCTGTGCGTGGGAGATAGTGCAAGGCGGAAGAACTCATTCGGGAGTTTTTGATGACAAAGACCTAGGAGTGCATTTTTATGAAGAAACAGAGCAAGATACTACTCAAGACATAGAGGATCCAACTCCAAACCTTAGCACTCAAGTTCCCAAGGGGCCAAGATCAAGGAGGGAAAGTGGAGAGTACGTTGCGCTAGTCATGGGTTATGAAGAGGACACAAGTAAAATTGTTTGCACGTGATTTCATAATATAGTGGGCCTTAAGGACTTATATGGATGGGAGTTGATGGACCCTAGCATGACAACACATGTGCATGAGGAAACAGTTTTCATGGTCCATGCAAACTCACATGGACGAGCCTGATTTTGATGTGTGTGAAGAGTCTTGTGTATCAAGGAGAATGAGAAAGGCACCATAGAACAGACATATAACCATCAAACCCACGGTTATGTTTGATGAATAGGTGAGTAATGCCCTAGTGAAGGTGTCTACAGAGGTGGCGCGTAGGAATGTGGATAAATCTTCCACCATTAAAGCACTAAGAGAAGATATTAAAGCACTAAGGGAAGACAAAAATCCAAAAATACAGAGATCGTGCATCTGAAAGGGAGAAGGACCTAGAGAAAAATAAGAATAGGGTTCTTATTGGCATGGTAGAGGAGATCGGGGATCATGTCTTGAAAGCAAGACCGCACTTGGAGTCCAAGGTACCTGGAAGGTTACATTAGTCGATCTGGTGCTTGAGGATGGACCAATTTGCATGCCAACACCAAATGACCACGAGCGGGGAAGCGAGAGAGGGCAAAGGCTTTAGTAGTTTGAAAGATTTCATCATATGAGGCATTGCTTCAAACCTTACAGGAGGAGCTAAAGAAAGTAGACCAGGCACTAAACATATGTGCAACTCAAAGGTAGTAATAAGGATCAAGAAAATAGTAGAAGAAAATGAGGTCCTGAAGGCAATGAAGGATGAGACCTTGGGATGCATAGAAAGATTGGCACTAGTCAAGCAAAAGCGCGAGGCCCTTGCAGCAACATAAGACCCCATAAGGAAAAGTTGGATGAGATTGGAAAACGTATAGCACAAAAGATGGATCTGTTGGAAGGAAGAATGTCTGTTATGTCCAATATTGTTGGTGTTACAAAATGAGAAGGGAGAAATTTCCCAAGATGAGTTGGAGTCTATTATAGTGGACATTCTAGAGAAAATAGAATTTGCGCTAACTAAATGACAAACCTTAGAAGTGGAGATAAAATAAGAATATCTAGAATTAATTCTTGATTGAGATAAAGGATGTTGCACAGTGAGAGTTCATTCTTTATGCAAAAATTCTTTCATTTCTTTCCATTCTTTATTCTTTATTATTTAAAGAGCAGCCATTGTCGGGGCAACAATGTAGTTTAGTGTGGGGTAATGTTGAGCGACAAGAGTATGATACGAAGGAGATGGTGTACGGGAGATTCATGCACAAAAGTAAAGCATAGTCAAAGGCATGAAAGGATAGAGAAGGACACACTCGCAAAAGACAAGGGTAGATTCGAAACTTAGCCGTTTTCACATGTACATTATTTTTTAGAGATAGCATAAAGCACACAAACCGGATAAAGACTTGCGTGACATGCATCAACTATTATTGGAAAAGTGGCTACTAAGCTCTTTGCATGGGTTCAAAGCTAATAATAGAATTTTCTTGCTAGTTAACCAGAAGAGATCTATTCTTAGCACACTTGCATGTGTGGCTATTATGTAAAGGTGCATGGATTTTTTCAAAGCATGTGAACTATTTTGGGAATTATACAAGCAATGAAGGAAACCCCACCCTTATAAATATGTAGTGATTGTGTAGAATAGGAGGACTATGTGAGAAGCTGGATATAAATTACTTTTGTGAGGTTATGCTTTGCTAGATCGATGCGTACATGAGCTTATGATATTACTTATTATAAGAAGATTTTGTGTATTTATTGTGTTTAATATAATGGAGTGTATTGGAAGAATCAAGGTGTTAATCATAAGTATAACTAGTTCTTGCATGGTTGAATTCATTATGGTTATTATTTAAATCCATTATCCTTAGATTTAGAAGTGGAATATGCTCTGTAGAATGTTATACTAGTTATGGATCTGAATGCATTAAGTCTTCAACATGCTAACATCCTACACAAGTAACCCTAAAGAGGGGCTTGGTACTTTTACGCACTTCGGGTGGGCGCCGGCCTAGGCCGAGTGATGTGCCAAAGTGTGCCTAGGTTATTACTGGTAAATTCTAGGTTGCATCAAGGTGTCTTTTCCCATAATTTGTTCTAGAAGCTTTTTGGTGTCACATCTCTCCCAGAAAAACCTCTTTAGTAGCAAAAGCATTCTAAACATTTTTACCTAGATTGTTTGTTCACCTATCTTAGCCTTCGGTGTTGAGCCCTTGCATCTTACTAGTTGCATGGGGTTAAGGCTAGGGGCAAGTTCTCCCTCCCAAAAGCACAACTCAAAGTTAAAAATATGAAAAATTATATATTTTAAGTCAAAATCAATACAAAATGTTCATTTACACACTTCCTTACCCCACCAACCTTCGGTGATGAGCCCACGCCTCTTACTAGTAGTGTGAGGTTGGGAAAGGAGGCAACTTCCCTTACTCACCTATGCCTTGTCCTTGGTGATGAGCCCACACTTCCTACTGGTAGTATGGGGCAAGGTGTAGGGTGTCTGTAAATAAATTAGTAATTTAAAAGCAATTCATTCAATAAAAAGTGATTTGAAATCATAAATCCCAAAAAAGTGAGTTAGATGTGTATGTTCCACAAGAGTTAAACCTTAAAACTATATTTTATCAATTGGGAGGCCATCTATAGGTCTAAGTCTAGATAAACTTGTAAGCAAATCACATTCTAAATTGTGTAGTAAACTATGTGTAGAGTTAATTTGTAGGTTTCTAATTGGATTTTTGTCAAAATCTTGTCTTTCTCTCACCATTTCCATCTATCAAAATCATACAACTCACGTCCCTTCTAGATCTTGGTGATGAGCCCTCACATCTTACTAGTTATGTGGGGTTAGAAGTGGAGTGAGTTCATTTTATTATCAAATCATTCATCACATGTTGCCAACCAAACAAGAAGTACTAAATATTGTTTGAAAACCAAAGTTTCAGATTACATTGTGTTTGCATTAGCATCATATAAAACAAAACAACAAAAATAAATCATTCTATTAGCATATCATTATCCATAGCATGCATCCAAAGAGCATATAAAAAATTGGAAATTCTGAGCATCTAAGAGTACACAAGTGAAATAAACCATCAATGAGTCAACTCTTACGCAGAATGCTAAACCAAAAATAATGTTGTGTGTGTGTGTGTGTGTGTGTGTGTGTGTGTGTGTGTGTGTGTGTGTGAATAATTGAGTTTGTATGCAATGCCATTACACTCTAGGTGTGGTCAAAATGCTTGCAATGAGCACAAAATCCCAAAAAAATGATATATGCAATAAAAAAATAAGACTAAGCAATAAATATATTCTTCCTATCCACCTCTTTGAGGCCCCTTTTCAACCGCTTCAGTTATGAATTTCCCATAAGTTCTAAGTACACTCAAAAGTCAAAAGCCAAAGCTTAACACAAAAAGAACAAAATCTCTTGCATCCAAATTATTCTTGAGCCCCTTCCAATTTCGTTGGGACCAACACTATCATTTCCAAATCCCTTCCAATTAAACCATGCTCACGAATGAAACATTCACCTAATTATTTTTTGGGGGTTCTAAATTCAACAAACTTACAACACAAATGATTTCCAAAATAGTAAAAAGGTAATATATATAGTGTGAGTTTTTATTTTCTAATATTGCTTCGAGTGGGTGTATGCGAGGGTGGAGAGCTGACATAGGTATGTTCATATCCCCGTGCAAATGGTAAGTCCTCATGTCTTTTTGTTTTAGTATTTATTTTTGATATCATATATATCTCGCACTTGAGTCTCATTTGCATTTTACAGTGAACGGGAGCTTGGATGAAAACATTTTGGACACATGGGTGTGTCAAGTATAGCTTTTAACTCCCCATTTTGGGAATGTCATACTCAAACTCTACGTTTTACAACTCTTCATGGATAAAACACTTCTCCGGGGAAAATATGTACGTACCCTATTACATTGTCAAAAATGGTTACAAAATGTCCACAATGATGATTCATGTCTTTTCCAAAGGTGTTTGAGCTCCTTAACCTCTTTGCAGACTTATATTTGTAGCCTAGTTTACCTTACTTAGCCATTTCATTCTTTTCCTTAGCTTCCTACATCATTTTCCCACTATTTTGGCCTTTAGTTATAGAACCACCTGCCTGCCTGCTGGCGGTGGTCTCAGTAACCGCCACCCATGTAGGAGGCGGTTTTGTAGAACTACCACCCTATGTAGGGTGGAGGTCCCTGTAACCACCACCTTGTGTAGGTTGGTGGTCCTAAGCTACCACTCTACGTAGGGCGGTGATCATGTGCACTTTTTCCAAAATTCTTTACCCGAGATTTGGCGCATGATTGCTTCACTTAAGTCCACTTTTAGAGCACATTTCTCAATTGTTTTAGCTGATTTTGGGCTTGAGTGACTTGTGGCAATTTCCTCTTCCACTTGTAATTTGTAATTGACTTTTCAAACTGCCCCTTCATGTAATGATGTGGCACCCCATGACTACCAAGTGTGATAGTGCCTTCGCCTAGCAAAACTTTTATAAAACCATCACTTATTCTCAAGCAAATGGTCAGAGATAATTTTGTGTATTCTTGTATTATTGAGCTACCACATTCTTGCTAGAAATTATATAACCAAGATTTTTTCACTTATGTTATCTCTCTTCCACCTACATTCTACCATACGCCATAAGATGCCATTACTCTAGTGCTTTCTCCTTATTGCTTCTACTACATTCCCAACGTCTTGGACTCACGTGAACACAAGAGATTGAAAAGACAAACTGAGGGGACACAAAAGCACACCACAACTAGATTTCCATAGTACTACAAATACTAGGTTAGGGTTGTAATTGGGTTTTTAAATTCTTTGTTTGAGAATCTTATTCATATTATTCATTACTGATATGTTGTCTCCGTAAAATTCCCCTCTTGTGAAAGATGAATTTATAAGTCCCAAGTGTTGGTACTTGGTTTTTAATCCCACCAGTTCCATTTAAAATTCCTCGGTCTATGCATTTTAGAACATTTTTCTATCTCCTTTCATGGATTCATGGAATTTATCAATATTTTTCTATGGCTATGGACTCACAAATCGACCCCAAAACTAAGTTCAAAAGTGAGTAGAGCTCAACAGGAGAAAAATGGAGAAAGGTAGTGTTCAATCGAGGCCCGAATCGGCTAAGTATAGAAGGACCGTGGAAGGTGCCACGTGTCTCTTTGGCACACTTTTTGTATGGTGCACAAACGTGGAGACCCCAAATGTGCACAAGCCCTCCATGTGTCCTAGTGCGAAAAGGGGACAATGGGTTGAAAAGTCCAAGCTCGGGACAAAGCAAAGGAATATTCCACACGTCGAGATCGGCCCATCTTTAAGGTTAAAATCTGGAAGCCATCCCAAAATGAGTGTCATCTCGCCACATGTCCTCAGTCCGAAAAGGAGACACTAGCCATTGAAAATTCTAAGCTCGGGACAGTGAAGGAAGATTCCACACGTCAATTCAACACATCTTCAAGGTTAAAATTTGGAGGCGGTCCCCAAACGATCGCTAACTCACCACGTGGTCAGAATCAAGAGGGACAGAGTCGGTCGTTGAAAATTCCGCAGTCTGTGGAAGACTCCACGTGTCCAATCAGCACTCTTTCAAAAGAAAAGTTTGGGGGAAGTTCCAAATGTGCACCATCCCTCCACATGTCTGGGTCAAGAAGAACATCTCCACCAATGGAGGGACTTAGGTAGAATACAAAGGAAATGGAGGCCCGTGGATGATGCCACATGTCAATTCGGCACAACTTCAAGAGTAAAAAGAGGGGGAAATCTTAAGATGCGTGAGGTCACCACATGGCCCCTGTATGGATAGACCCTTTCGCATATTATGAGAGGCCATGTTAAATGCACTTAATCCCACACCTTCAAACAGCCATGTATTTCAACCAGGAGCTTGAAATTGAGTGGGAAAAGACTTTTGAAGAGCTCTTGGCACCTGCTACTCACCCACCACCATTAATGATCCGGTCCGCCATTTTCGAGGTTGTCAAGTCTCTCACCTATTGCCATGGAAACATAAAATATTATTTTTAGTAGGATTTGATGGCTAGGAATTTGGAAAATGTATTTCACACCATTAATACGTGATCTAATTACTTCAACCAGATCAGATTTGATCTGATCTTCCATCCTTCCTTCTCTAACACACCAAATAGACATGCAGAACCAGACTTAATAGATTGTAGGTGGATTTGCAAGGGCATTGATGGTTGGTGGTTGAGATTCCAAATCATATTTCTTTCCTTCTCTTCTTCTCCTCTCTTCGCTTCATCTATAAATGTAAGATCTTCGATCATTACAATGGTTTGACTCTGATACTTTTGAAGTGTAAATAGAATCAAAAGCAATCAATACAGAAAGAATTTCCCCTTTCTCTCTATCTTATCTATTGTCTCTTCTTGCTTGCCTAAAATTTGTGGATCATTTATCTTCTATAATAAGAAACTTTGTGTTCTTATTGATATGATTTCTAGAACTTTGTGTCTATGGAATGATATCTTATGTTATGAATGAGAATGATTATGTTCTGTATCACCTTTTCTCAGTACATATAAGGTTATACTCTGTTATCTATATTTCCTAAAAGTACTATTATATTCTGCTCTTTCCTTTCTTTAGTTCTTCCATTCATTTGTATTGATAAGCTATTTTGGTAAAAAAGCATTTCAAGATGTCAGAAGTCCAGCCTTAAGATGAAATTTGTACATTTGTATATAAGCTTTGTTGCTTTCTTTCAATAAGGGAACCTCTCCCATAAAGAGGAGGGACTTGTTGTCCCCTGACTGTGGTTTTGTTAAAGTACCATTTTAAAACCCAACAGTTTTTGGTGACTCTTTGGGGATTTTGTTTCAACGTATCCCTTTCTAAAACAACTTTAAGATCTTTTTTTCAGTTTGGTGACTCTACGATATACACGTAGAAAGAAAGCTCTTGGGGTTGAAGAAGCTTCGGAGCACAAAACTTCTCTCTTCTTCTAGCAAGAAGGAATAGAGCAACTCGTTCTACAAGCACACCTCTTGTTAAAGAAAGAAATTCCAAGAATAACATTCCTCCAGAACAACTCATGCCCTAATCTTCTTGCTTTGATACTTGTTGGTGTTTCAATTCCCCTTCAAACAATCTTCCCATGATGGTAGCACCTCTGCCTTGGGGACAATGGATTGGGCCTCTTGCTCTTCCTCAACCATTGCATGAGTTACCCAGGAGTAGTAGGAAAGGTTTTCCTAAATTTCGAGGTGATGGGAAGGTACACCCAAATGAACACATTACAGCCTTCAACGTTGCATGTGGGATTCTTAGGATTGACCATGAAGATGTTTCTATCAAGCTCTTTATAGAAACATTAAGATAATGTTGTTGATTGGTTCTATCATCTTCTTGCTGGGTCAATTATTGATTGGACCACCTTGACAACTCAGTTTGAGCAACATTTCAAACTTGTTGAAGATGTGCATGCTCTCTTGGCTCAAATTTCTCATATCAAGAAGGAACCACATGAGCCCATGAGAGAATTTGTGGCCAAATTCAACAAGCTCATTCATAAAATTCCACATAACACTCGTCCTATAGATCAAATCCAAAATGCTTCTTCCTCAATGCTCAGTTACCTAAAGTAAGCTATGCACTAAGGAGAGCTAACCTTGCAACTCTGGATGTTGATCAAAGCATTTGGCTATCAATGTTGAGGATGATTTAATCATGTTTGGTAAATTGAAAAGAGAACCCTCCAAGTCTAAAGCATCCTCCTCTTCCTCTCCTAGAGCTAATTTAGATCAGTTAGTGCAGAAGTTGGAAAATGATCTCATTGCCATCAAAAAGCAATTGGCTCAACATACTCCTTATCAAGATATTCCAAGAAGGAATTTTCAGCCTAGGAACCGGTTACCTCCTCGAATAAATTGGCTATTGAAGGCCCACCTATCAAGGTTCCAGTCAATACACTTGTGAAGTTCAAGAACTTGATGATGAGGAGTTTAATGAACTCTATGAAGAACCAAAAGAAGAGGTTGATGAAGAATTGGAAGAGCTTGGTGGATCTCAAGTTCATTTCCTTACCACTGAAGGTATGGATGATAAAGATGAATATGATGAAAGAGTGGCAGAGATGAATAGTGAGTCATATGTTTTATGAATTAGGAGAAAATGAACAGAAAATAAAAAGTGATGTAGCCTGCTAAGAAATCCAAGGAGTTTCCTATAACTATTCCAGTGGTTGCAAGAAGAGGAGATCCTATTCCCACTGCCTCCACGCAAAAGGTGAGTAATGTTAATCCTCCTCCTTCTACCTCTGTTTCCAAAACTTCTTTTCCTTCAATTCCTAAAGTTGATAAATCAAAAGTTTCTCTTTCCTAGTAGTGATGCCCCATCCACCTCCGGGTCTTTTGATATCATTGATCACCTCAAAAATACCAAAATCCAAATTTCAGAGGTAGAGTTTTACCAAACCCATCCAAAAGCCTTTGCTAAAATGGTAAACTTTGTCAATTCCAAATCCAAAGCCTCATCTAATACTTCTAAAGGTCTTTTTCCCACTCCCTCTTCCTCACCTCAACCAAGCCTTGTGGCTGCAATCACTTCCCTAATGAGAAAATTGAACCATTCTATGTGACTCTCCTCATAGATGGCCATAAACTCAGTAATTGTGTTATAGACTCAGGAGCATCAAACAATGTAATGCCTACAAAATTAGCTCATGATTTGGGCTTGACTCTAACACATACCTTTGGTTCCTACTATTCCATGGAGAGTAGAGAAGTGCCTTTGGTTGGAAGGATTAAAGATGCACAAGTAGCCTTCGCTGCTTTTCCAGAGAAAAGGGTTACAACCACTATTTTGGTTTCGATATTCCTCCCTCATATGGTATGTTGCTGAGTAGGAATTTCGTAAAGAGGTAGGAGGTGAAATTCAGATGGACTGGTCACATGCTTTGATCCCGGTCAATGGAAAAATAAGAAAGTTGTTACCAGAAAAGAAAACTGAGTATATTGTGCAAAAGACTGATGATCCAAAAGCACAAATACTCTATGAAGATATAGGGCATGACAACTATATGATCATGTCAGAGGATGAGGCAAGTCTTCCTAAGGGAGTGATTCATGATCCCAATGGCATTTGGACTTTGGAGTTTGATGGAAGTTGCTCTTCAGCTGGTTCTAGAGCTGGTGTGGTGTTAATCTCTCCAGAAGGGAAGATTCATCCATTTTCTTTCAAGCTTCATTTTGAAAATACAAATAATATAGTTGAGTATGAGGCTCTCATCCTTGGGTTGAGCATGGCAAAAGAAATAGGAGTAAAGAATCTTTGTGCTTGTGGTGATGCAGAGTTGATTGTGAAATAGGTAAGGGATCTTTACCAAGTCAAGAATAGGAGATTGAAACATTATAGAAATCTTGTTTGGGATTCCATTGAATTCCTTGATGCTTTCTCAATTGAAGTTGTGCTAAGAGAAAATAATACTAGAGTTGATTCTCTAGCTTCCTCAGATCTTTGTTGATTTCTCATCCAGATTTCTCTCAAGAGAAATTTACCATTGAAATGATTCATAGGCCTAGTGTGCTAGATAATGCAAGAAACTGGTAGGTTTTTAATGATGAAAAACACTTGCTCTCTTTCTTAGAGCTTAAAGATAACTTCAATCAGTTATATTTTGAAGGAAGTGAAACTCTACCTAGAGAATATGTGCCCTCTAATGAGGAAGATATCAAGGAAGAGATGGATCATGATGGTTGTATTAAGTTGAAGGGTAACAAGATTCCCAAAGGATTTTGTGAGTCTAGAAGATTTTTTGAAAACATGATAGGTTCATCAAATCTGAAGCTTCTCAAGGGACTTGACAATTTGTTGAGTATGAGAAGGTCAATATTGGAAGTAATGATGAACCCAGGGTGGTGAATATTGGAAAATGCTACACTCAAGAAGAGAAAAAGAAAGTAGTAAACCTATTAAAAAAGTATGCCAATGTTCTTGCCTATTCATATGAAGATCTTAAGGATTTTCAACCAAAGGAGATGCAACACTATATCCCTCTGAAACCTGGGATCAAAAATTTCAAGTAGAAGCAAAGGCAATACAATCCTAAGGTTGTTGATACTATTTTTCAAGAGATCCAGAAGTTACTAAAAGCCAAGATTATTTTCCCTATACATCATTCAACATGGATTGCCAACATTGTGCCTGTCAGAAAGAAGAATGGTGAGATTCACATATGTGTAGATTTCAGAATTTGAATCAGGCCTCTCTAAAAGAAAACTATCCACTCCCCATGATGGATCAAGTTTTACAAGTTGTCTCAGGCTCTGAGATGTTGTCTATGTTAGATGGATTCTCTGGATACAATCAAGTGGAATTCAAGTACCCCAAATCAACACAAGACTACTTTTACTACCCTTGGGGTACCTTCACCTACAAGAGAATGCCATTTGGTCTTATCAATGTTGGTGCCACTTTCCAAAGGGCAATGGATTTAGCTTTTGGTAGTCTAAAGGGAAAGTGTATTGTTGTGTACCTTGATGATTTGATTGTTTTTCCAAAACAAGGGCAAATCATCTTCAACATCTGGAAATAGTTCTTCAAAAATGTAGAGAACATGGAGTTTCCCTCAATCCTAAGAATTTTATATTTTGTGTTACTGAAGGAAAGTTTTTGGGGCATATTGTTTCCAAAGAAGGGATCAAGATAGATCCAGAAAGATTTCAAGCAATCCAATAGATTCCTCTTCCCACAAGCAAAAAGGGTGTTCACTCTTTCTTTGGAAAGATAAATTTCTTGAGGAGATTCATTCTAGATTTTATAGAACTGACTATGAGTGTTGCTCACATGATGAAAGGAAAGAAAAACTTTGGTTGGAATTCGAAGGTAAAGAAGCATTTGAAGGTATCAAGAAAGCCATTGCTAGAACCCCCATCTTAGCATGTCCTGATTTCAACAAAGATTTTATTATCTATTGCTATGCTACAGAGAGTACCTTGGTTATTGTGCTAACTCAAAAAAATTCTGAGGATCATGAACTTCCAATTACCTTCATGAGCTATGTTCTGAAATCTCATGAATTGAAATATACTATGATGGAGAAACATGCTTTTGCAGTGGTCAAAGATGTCAAGCAGTTTCATTTTTATATTCTTAATTCTCACTCTATTGTCCTTGTACCTGATACAACCATCAAGTCTATTCTTACACAATAGGAGTTTGGAACTAAGAGAGGCAATTGGGTAACAAAATTCCAAGAATATGACCTTGATATCAAGCCAACTAAGCTATTTCGGGTAAAGGCTTATGTGAGCTTATTGTTGAAGGAGTTGATGCAGAATTGTCCAAAGAAGAAGCAGTTGCTGTTCTTGTTGTCCTCTTCCTCAATTCAACAAATGAATGGTATGTTGGTATTACACATTTTCTTACTTATGGAGAGTGTCCATCCCACTTGAGTGCCAAGGAAAAGAGATCTATTAAGCTAAGGTTTGCACAATATGTATTATGGGAAAATGCTTTATTCAAGTGAGGCATAGATGGAAGATTCCTTAAATGTGTGGACAAAGAGAAATAGAAGAAGTTGTTTTCAGATTTTCATGATCAAGCTTGTGGAGGGCATTTCTCTTCTGCTGTCACTACCCATAAGATCCTTCATGCAGGGTACTATTGGCCTACATTTTTCAAAGATGCATCAAAATGGGTAGGTAAGTGTGAAGCCTATCAGACTTTTGTTGGGAGACCTAAGTTGGTTGCTTTACCACTCAAACCAATAGTGATTGATGAACCTTTTCAACAAAGTGGGGATTGGATTTCATTAGAACTCTTAACCCACCTTCCAGTGTTGGACATACTCACGTGCTAACTACTACAAATTACTTCACAAAGTGGGTAGAGGTTGTTCAGTCAAAAAGCACTACTTCTGAGGTGGTGTGTAATTTCATCAAAGAGAACATCTTGATAAGGTTTGGGGTACCAAACAAGATTGTGAATGATAATGCTTCCAATTTTTCTTCTTCTAAGATGATGGATTTCTGCTATGGCTATGGAATTTCCCTTTCTCATTCTTCAGATTATTATCCTCAAGGGAATGGACAAGTAGAATCAACAAATAAGAATCTGGTAACCATCGTTTGGAAGCTTGTCAATGACTCTCAAAGGAATTGGCACAAGAAGCTCTATGATGCTCTCTGGGTAGATAGAATTACACCCAAAAGAGCAATTGGGATGTCTCCATTCCGGTGGTGTATGGTGTTGAAGCTCAACTACCAGTAATAGTGGAATTTCCAGCCTTGCACTTAATGAAGGCTATTGAAGATACAAGTTTCACTAGTTCCTTGGACAAGAGGAGGTATCTCAGTTGATGAAGACGAGGTTTGAAGTTTTGATAGATGTCACTCATCAAGAGGTGAAAGCTTTGTTGACAAGAAAGATAGACCCAAATATTTTCAAGTGGGAGAATCTCACTCTATGGGACAAAAACATGAACCTCGGGAAGCCATGGTAAGTTTGATTCTCTTTGGCTTGGTCCTTTCAAAATAAGGCACTTTGCTTTAGAGAAAACTCTTTCTATTTGGATTATATGGATGGATCTCCTCTCCCACTTTCTTATAGTGGGTAGTATTTGAAGTTGTTCAAGTCCTAGGTGACTAGGTAGTCCTTCTATATATTATGTACAGTGTTTTGTTTTTGGCTTTTTTGTTTTGGTTTGTTTCCCTTCTGGGTGTGTTGTCTTCTATTTTGTGTTGCCTTCAACTCTATTTTCCCAATGGATAAGGCACTGGTGTACCTTCCAAGATTTTTTCTTGGATTCTTGTATTGCCTTCGTTGATTTTTCCAAGTCAAGTAATCCCCAGAAAGAGCCACTTGTTGTTGCCCTAAAATTCCCCTCTTGTGAAAGAAGAATTTACAGGTCCCAAGTGTTGGTACTTGGTTTTTAATCCCACCAGTTCCATTTAAAATTCCTTAGACTCGTGTTTTGGAACATTTTTTTATCTCCTTTCATGGATGTGTGGAATTTATCAATCTTTTTCTATGGTTGTGGACTCACAGTCAACCCCAACAACTAGTGGAAGCGAGTAGAGCTCAACAGGAGAAAAATGGAGAAAGGAAATGTTCAATCGAGGCCCGAATCAGCTAAGTATAGAAGGACCGCGGAAGGTGCCATGTGTCTCTTTGGTGCACTTTTGGTATGGTGCACAAACGTGGAGACCCCAAATGTGCACAATCCCTCCATGTGTTCTAGGTTTGAAAAGGGGACACTGGCCATTGAAAATTCAAGCTCAGGACAAGCCGAAGGAAGCTTCCACACGTTAGCTCGGCACATCTTCAAGGTTAAAATATGGAGGCGGTCTCCAAATGATCGTCACCACCACGTGTCCTAGGTCCGAAAAGGGGACACCGACCATTGAAAATTCCAAGCTCAGGACAAGCCGAAGGAAGCTTCCACACATCATCTCGGCACATCTTCAAGGTTAAAATCTAGAAGTAGTCCCCAAATGAGTGCCAACTTGCCACGTGGTTAGAATCAAGAGGGGATAGAGCTGGCCATTGAAAAGTCTAGAGTCTATGGAAGCCTCCATGTATCCAATCGGTGCTCTTTCAAAAGTAAAGTTCGGGGTAGTTCCAAACGTGCGCCAGCCCTCCATGTGTCTCGGGTCAGGAAGAACATCTCTGCCAATGAGAGGGACTTAGGTAGAATACAAAGGAAACGGGTGGGCCCACAGATGACGCCATGTGTTAATTTGACAAATTCAGGAGTAAAAAGAGGGGGTAAAATCTTAAGATGTGAGGTCGCCACGTGGCCCCTATATGGATAGACCCTTTCACATATTGTGAGCTCGTGTTAAACACCTGACCCCACACCTTCAGACAACCATGTCTTTCAACCAAGAGCTCGGAATTGAGTGGGAAAGGACTTTTCGAGAGAGCTCCCAAAGACCTGTACTCACCCACCACCATTAATGATCTGATCCACCATTTTTGAGGCTGTCAAGTCTCTCACCTACCACCATGGAAACATAAAATATTATTTTTAGTAGGATTTGATGGCTAGGAATCTGGAAAACATCTTTCATGCCATTAATACATGATCTAATTGCTTCAACTAGATCAGATTTGATCTGATCTTCCATCCTTCCTTCTTTGACGCACCAAATAGACATGCAAAACTAGACTTGACAGATTGTAGGTAGATTTGCAGGGGCATTGATGGTTGGTGGTTGAGCTTCCAAATCATATTTCTTTCCTTCTCTTCTTCTCCTCTCTTCACTTCATCTATAAATGTAAGATCTTGGCTCATTGCAATGGTTGGAATCTGATACTTTTGAAGTGTAAATAGAATGAAAGCAATCAATACAGAAGAATTTCCCCTTTCTCTCTATCTTATCTATTGTCTCTTCTTGCTTTCCTAAAATCTATGGATCATTTATCTTCTATAATAAGAAACTTTGTGTTCTTATTGATATGATTTCTAGAACTTTGTGCCTATGGAATGATATCTTATGTTGTGAATAAGAATGCTTTGTTTTGTATCACCTTTTTCTCGTACATGTATAAGGTTATACTCTGCTATCTATATTTTCGAAATACTTGTTATATTCGCTCTTTCCTTTCTTCATTTCTTCCATGCATTTTTATTGATAAGCTATTTTGTAAAAAAGTATTTCAAGATGTTAGAAGTCCAACCTTAAGATGAAAGTTGTACATTTGTATATAAGCTTTGTTGCTTGATTTCAATAATGGAACCTCTCCCATAAAGAGGAAGGACTTGTTTTCCCTAAATCGTGGTTTTGTTAAATTACCATTTTAAAACCCAACATAGTAGAAAAGGCATTTCATTTTCATTGTTACAATCATTGAGTAGTTACAGTAGATCACTTCTTTCAAAAAAATTCTTAGGATAGATAGCCTTTCTTGCTATCTTTGTAGATTTGTAAAGAGGTGATTCTAGAAGAAAGCTTCTCGATTAATTTAGAAATCAATCGAAATATCATTTAATTTAGAGGATCCTCCATAAAATCTTTCTTTACTTTTGTCGGGGAAGTTGTAGGGGAAGAAAATCTTATCTAAGAAGCTTTGATTTCTTCCCATGCCTCTAAGGCAAAGCAAAGGATTTAATTAGGGAGGCTTTAATTGATTAGTATATATTTAATTACACCATTGCAGGTAAATAACTACATCCAATTATTTATTTGTATAGGATTTATTTGTTAGATTAGAAGATTTTCATTTCTTCATTTCTTCTAAATTCCATAAAAACACAAAAGAATTTTCTTTTGTTATTAATTGTTTTTTATTATTTTATTTCCATTACATTCCAAAAATACAAAAACATTAGTTTAAATTAGGTTAGAATAGTTAGTTTACTTTTATTTGTTTATTTCCGTTATTTAATTAATGTCCTTTCAAGTAGATAAAATGAATTAATCAAACAATAGGGATTTACACTACCTACACATAGCCTTTAAGTCCCCTTTGGCCAATTCAACTACTAAGAATTCACACTACCCGATCCTAGTCCTTGATTCTCCTATAGTTTCCCATTAGCACCCCAACAACATTCCATATCGGTTGTCTCGGCACGACCTCGGAGGTCGAGTGTGGTTAAAGGTCACGTGTCGATTTTCATCCATACGGTGGCTTAAGGACCCGCCACATGGCAATATTTTTTTAATCACTAACGAAGATGATGATATTGAGTGTCGAAAATCGAGGTCCACCCAAAATTTTCACCTACACCCAATTTGAATTTTTTCCACTTGTTGTGTTGTGACTTGCCAATTGACCCTATCTCATCCAGATTTGACCCAATTTTGACCAACCACAACTTTCACTTACAGCTTCCGTTTCCCACATTCTTATAGTCGTTAGAAAGATACAGAGTTGAATTCCACACGCTCATGATTTCGGGTGGTTTAGGGAAATTTTTGTCCTCCGAAATATCCTCTAGATCCTTAAGAAGGAGAGAAATGCCCCAAACATGAGATTTATTCCCATGACTTGAAAAAATTATGGAAACCATTGATCTATTTTCGTGAGGAGTCTTGATCACTACAAAACTAATATGACATTGTTTTACCTGTTTAGTTCTTGAGATTAATTATCTCCATAGATTCTCCCAAATCTACCTTGGTTACATCATGTCTCTCTACATAACTTCCGGATGGTTAAAAAATTCCCTATCAACTTTCAAAGGATATGCATATGTTGTGAAATGGCCAAAAATGACCCTTTTAAGGCCTTTAGAGGTAATAATTGCTCCTTGAATCTCAGTGACTTTGAAAATCACCTCAAGAAAACATACCTACACATGAGATGCACTTGAAAATATTTTTATGATGTTCCTCTAAGCCGTAATAAGGATGAAACACTAGACAATCTAGTTATAGGAAAGGTTTATAATGACTGGGAAAAGGTTTTCAAAGGGTGGGCTTAATTGTCATGTTTGAAATTTTTATTTTACATGATATAAATTTTACATGACAACATAAACATTGTGTGAAATAATTCAAGTAAATGGATAAATACTTACTAGATGCGTATTGTTGTCACTTACCTTAAAAATGTGCAAATTTTCAAAATATTTGAAATTTTTGGTGAAGTGACCCCTTCCGCCCAATTTGTTTTGCTTTGTGAAGTCTTGAAGAGTGGAAAATTTCATAGTAGTTAGTCATTTTGAGGTTCTAAGTGTTAGGATAAAAACATTATTAATTTAATTATGTATTCCATAATTAATAAATTTATTAATTATTGATTTATGGTTATATTTAATTATAACCATGGGTATTTAGTTAAGGAATATAAAGGATATATTTGTTTGTATTTAATTGGGGATGTTATTGGAAGCTTGTGTATTTTGGAACTTACTTTTCCTGCAACTTAATTTCGTTGCAATATCTATAAATATTGCAGCCCATTCTCTGTAGTTTTTGGTTGATTGAGATTAATAAAACTAATCGAGGCTTACCTGTTTCTTTATACACTAAGGTCTAAATGGAACTGCGGAGATTCCATGGGTTTTGGAGGAACAAAGAACATGTTTATCCGGGGCCTTGATTCTCTACATCTCTACTTTGCCCACATTTCGTTAATTCATAGTGTATTGTGGATCTTCATGTTTATGGAACTATTCTGCCCAATTCCATGTTCCCTCTGCCCGCTCATTCTCTACACGTAACTTAAACCCGCAAGCCTTTGTTTTGTAGTTATGCGAAAACCTTTGAGTTGGGCGGAACTATTCCATACCGCTCTTTATTCCTCGCAACCTCATATCATTTGCATTTATTAAAACCCTTCGCATTGTAGACATTACGGGAATTCATGGTACTCATGACCCTTGTACATTATGGGCCTTTGTTCTCTATAACTCCTTTTTCCCGGACTTGCCTTCCATTCGAAATCCTTGCCTTCTTTTCATGTGAATATATTTTTAGTGTGGGTATTCGGATGTTTTCGGTACTCCTAACCCTATTCCTCCCAAACCTTCATTCCCACAAGTTCCTTCCTTCGGAAACCTTTTGAGTATCCTTTGTATTGTGGTATTTTCAAACATTTGGAACCAAGGTAATTGTTCCCTCAAGCCTCTAATTCCTTAAAAACCCGACATATCCACAACTTTGAGGAAAATTGAGTTTAATGAGTTCCAATGACATTGCCCACCACACCGCATTGCATTAGTTTTCTTAGATAAAACTATTTCCTTGGGATTTTTTGTTATAAAAAGGATAGTATAATTAGTTTTTACCATTCCAAATCGTGAATTCTGACTATGCATTGTTTTTTTACTCTCACACCCTAACTAACGTATATGATCATACCTTGCCCATTTCTCATTATTTTCAAAAATTCAAAGTGCGTTGGAGTTGTGGAAAATTCATTGTTCTTCCCACGGTATAGGTGAGTCATTTCATAATTCCCCGATCCTATTTGATAAAAAAATTAATTTTCTGTCATCCTCTTTAGTATTTCCTAAAACCATTGTTAAATCCTCATTTTTCTGAGTTTCTCTCCTCATCTCACCACCATGAAATTCCAATATGGGGTACAAACACATCTCTTCCTTGGAGACTTATGTGCCTAACATTGGAGATAGTGATATTAGACACATTAACCTAGATGATTTTTGGGCTCATATCTCTGAAGCTACCCCTACTCCCATAGCCCAATGTATTAAGGATAGTGGAATTTTTTTTGCTGCTAGCTTCCCTATATTTGTTCAATGCACAAACATTGTATTAGCTTGTGCCTCTTGTTTTGATCTTGTGTCCAAATAAATTAGAGATCCTCAAGGCTAGGTTATTGCCAAAATTGATGTCAATTACATAAACACAACCCTAAGAATCCCTGTCATTGAAGACTCCAACACTCTGACTAAATCCTAGGCTCAGAACCTTTTTGAGCAAGATAAAGATAGATACAAGGAAATGATAGATAAATCATGGCTTAAGTCCCAAAAGAGAGGAGCTTCCAAACTACCAAAATTCTTGTATAGGTTAGACTTCAAGGAAGAGTTATCTGACATGATCACCTTATTGGCTAGATTAATGGGCCTACCTTCCACCAATGAGTTCCAATTCTAGATGTGTGTCTACATCAACATCATTTGTGAGGGAAAACAGAGCCTGAATTGGGGAGAAATAATTTGTGAAAATATCAGTGAGAAATTGGTTAATGTGCAAAAAAGTAAGACATTCTACATGACTTCCTACCTCATGTACACAATTGCAGCTTACAGGGTATGGGTAGGACTGTCTTCTCAGGAGGATAAGAAAAATGGACCAATCTATGAGTATTACCCATAACTCATCTTTGAAAATGATAAACACCATTTCGAAGGATGAATGATGTTTTTACTATGTATATAGTAAGGCTACTAGAAGGAAATACAACTAAGAGAGTGTTTTTGAAGTAAAACAATTGATTTCAACATATGGTAGCCTATTCATTCAATTCAGAATATTTTCTTACATCGATTAGTTGGGTTTGAGGGTTCACCCAATAAGCTACCTATGTACTTGTAATGAAAAATTGGTTTTAGTGGAAGTCTGCAGACAATTGGACATGTTACATAGAACATGTAGAGATAAGAAGATTACTAGCATCCAATTTCCTATCTCCCTGGGAAATTATACTTGCAAAACTGCACCTTAGATGTGTAAAATGTTGAAAGAACAATTGTTGAATTCAAATTCCACTCATATCACAAAATATATTTTGATATAAAAGGTTTCATCTCTAATCATTTGAGAATGTCTTATTATCATGTGTCTGATCTTGAGGATTATTGGGAAGATTACTCAGATGAATATGAGGTAAGAAGAAGGTATTTTGGCAAACTCTCTTTACAACAGGTCAGGTATTTCAAGGTGTATAAAGTCCTAGAAGATTTGCAGGATGATAGTGAGGATCTGTACTCTATTGAATATATCAAAACTATCTAGCACATGCCCCTTCTTACCATTGATTGGTCTCAAAAGGAGATGGATGATCTCTATGAAATAATCAATCCAATTTTTGTGAAAACAAAAGTTTGGTTCAATAAGAAGATAATGGCATACAATCTGAATGTGACACAATCCTCCTACTAAGAGGATTTTTCATCAGATAAAGGGTTTTTCATTCCACCTCCAGAGGTACAAGCTCAATCACTCCTTCTTCCTCACCTTTGAACTCTACAACCAAGGTTTATACAAAGAAATACAAGGTTAAAGAGACAGAGAACATTGAAGAAAATCCTAGGAAAAAGTAGAAGAGGAAAGAATTCAGAATTTAATAGAAGAAGTTGCCTTTACTTCGAACAAGTGTCACACCATTTGGAAGAAGAATGAAAACAACTGAGGAGGAAAAAGATGATCCAGAAAAGGCCAACACGGAGCAACAAAATAATGATCAAGATAAAAGTGTTGATGAGGAAGAAAGTGGAGAGGGTGAAGAAGAAGAAGATGATGTGAAGATCATAGAGCCTAACACTAGGAAAGTAAGTATCTCAAGGCCCAAATCACCAATCAAAGAAGTATCTTCCTCTTGCTATTGAGGTACTTACTCTAGAAAATCCATCTACTCAGTCTCTTGGTCCTCCTAGTGTTTTGGCATTGGCACCACCTCCTCCTCCATCTTCAAGTGACTCTTTCACATGGGTTCAACCCATGATTGATAGTAAGAAAATAAAGTTTACTCCCAAGATAGTTGCTCCTAGTTTTGATGTTGTAGCTTATTTTCTTGGAACAACCCCAACTCCTCCACCAAAAAGAGCCAAGACAACCTCAAGGTTGGTTTCTGATTCAAAGGGACAATAATTTTTGGAGATTACAAAACCAAGGGGAAAAATATGAAAAGGATATCACTTTTGCAGACTGGAATTGACTAGAATTCCACTTGGTGAATCTACTCCTGAAAGAGAGGTTTGAATTTGAAGGAGAATGTTTCTAGGGTGATTGAGAGATTTGAGGACAAACAAACACATGAGAAACTAGGAATAATAGGTTCAAGTTCTCTCTAACTTTATTAAGTCTTTTCTCTCAAGTGATAAATTTCTTGATCCAACTCCTCTCTCCTCAATGCCTCCTCCCACTATTTTGTCTGAAGAAGATGTCAAGGCCATCAAGGAAATTCATAGACATGCTTCATATGGTAGAGTTGTTGAAGCATTGGTGGAAGGAATGTTGATTTCTGGTTTGAACTTCATTGATGAAGCTTACAAAGTATATGATAACATTTTTGTGGCTCAGAATCAATTCAATATAGTTATCATAGGATCAGAGAAAGAACTCAAGCTATGGTTGGAATGCATTCAAGAATTGAGGATCATGAGCACCACTTGATGAGAAAATCCTCTTTTCTCATAAAATATTTGATGACTCTAAGATTAATCTTTCCAGAAGTGGGTGTTCAAAGTGTTGAATGGAAAATCAAAGTGCTTGAAGAAGCAAGTCACAAAACTCAAAAGCATGGTACAAAAAGGAGAGGCCTTCAAATCTAAGATATTGGTTGATTTGCAAGCTCTTAGATGTCAATTCTATAAGGAAAATTCTATGGAAAGGTACTCAGTAGACGAAGTCAAGGAAAAATTCAGTGCACTTTTCAAGGAATATTTGTTTAAGGTTGAATCTATCAACAAGGAGAAGATGGAAGAAATCACAGAGTTGCACAACATTGTTGTAGAGGCTACCAAAGGCTTGTTGTAGAATATAGGCATTACTAAAGAAATTGAATATTCTCTTGGCAGATGGTTGAATACCACAACAAACACAACTATTCCAAAGGTCATGGAGATTGCTAGTGCTTTGGAAAAATTTAGGTTACACATGCTTAAATTCAAGATCTATGTCGTACCACTTACCAATGTCCCTTCTTCTAGTTCTTAGTCATTTCTCTCTAATTGTTATATTTTGAAGTTAGCTTTATCATTTTGAAAATATAAAATTGTAAATAAAGATAACTATGTAATTGACTAATTAAGTGTTAGTACTTAATTAAATGACAATTAGTTAGAAAGTCGATGGAACCGCCCTCACCTATATAAGGTTTTTTTTTCATTGTAAAGGGGTTGGATTTTGGTGTTTTTAAATGTAATGATACAAAGCATTTGAAATCAATACAAAAGAAGAAGTTCTCTCCCTCTTGTTTGTGTTCTTTCTATTTCTTTTCCTTGCAATTGTGAATGTGAATATAGTATATTTGAATATAGAAACTATGTGTTCAATCCATTTGCTATAATGTGAAGAACTTTTGTGTCTGTTACATCTATATTTAGTGGATTTTTGATATACTAATTCATGTGTTCTTGAAGTTCCATGCATGCATAAGTAATATGTTACTCTTGCAGTCTCTATATGTGAACATGTTGCCTTCTTCACTCCTATTCTTACAATAATGAGTAATCTTTCCATAACTAAGGAGAATACTTGTATTCTCGACTGGTGGATTAGATTTAACTTTTTGTCCCTAGTTCACTCCTCTTACTCATACAAGCTATTGTTTCCTCCTCTGAAGCCTTCTCCTTTTTCATCTTTTTGTATTGAGGTTATAATAATATGAAGACATTATTTACACCAAAATCCTCATTTAATGATTATTAGTTTGTATATTTGAAATAAGTAGATTTCCATATTTTTGGTGAATAAGGGAACCTCCCATAAAGAGGAGGGATTGTTGTCCAATGAGTCATGTTGCTTGTGACCAAAGACAAAATTTCCAACCAACGTATATAAAGGGCACAAATTTTTTTCTCAAGTTTGACGCATAATGTTTTAATTGTTCACGTGGCAAGGATCGGTTTCACCAAGAACATGAAGTATTTTATATGTTTTTATCTTGAGCCATATGTTTTATAAGGTATCAATTTGGGACACATGGCAAAAATCAAAGCAATCATGTTTGGGATGTTAGGAAATGAAGGGATAAACAATAACTCAAATTTGTATATCCACCATATTAGTAAGTAAAATATTATATTTTATGAATGAACAATAAGTTATATCAATTTAGATCACATAATGAATTAGATATTAGGTTATATACATAAACATGAATGTAAATTGAACCATAACACAACACAAGACACAATATTTATGTGGGAAAACCATAAGGTTACACGAAAAATAACTTATCTTTTAATAATAATATACATTTCACCCAAGACTCTTACTATTTCCCGAATCTAAAGACGATTACACCTTTAAGGAGGAATTATAAACTATCATATACATTCGCTCATGGATAGAGATGAATCCTCACACCATTCACACATGTATTTTCCGTCCGCTCACATATACAACTTACATCTATATGTTACTCTCCGATTTTCATAGTAACCAATCTCTAATGAGACCACCTTGATTTATATCAAGGCAGATGGCCCTATTTTGGGTCACTCTTATATTTCAAGTTTAAACATTTTCATAGTGGATTCCACCACCTTATGTCTTAAACATAAATTATAATCCATGACCATTTAGTCTATTTTGGGTTTGTATTAATTAGATTCTCACTTAATATTACAACCCTAACACCCCCTTAATGTTCAAAGAGGGAAACATTCCAAAATTCCTTTTTATACAAAAGGACTTACAATCCATAAATCATCACATGCAAATATATAAAACTTGTTCCAAATAACACATGCCAAGTCACCTTTTTGTATAAAAGGAATTACAATCCATAAATCATCTAAGTGATTTAGGCTAACATGCAACAAAACATTTGTTTTATGGATTTTGTATTTCCATGGTACACTACTTCCGTGTTCGCGTAGGTTTTGCAACTCCACGATACACTAATGCAATATCCTGAGACTTAACAATCCAAAATGTAAGTGTGAGTTTTATAAAAGTCATGGTACACTACTTCAATGTTCCACTGATTTTAAGAATTAACGACACAAAGAAATTTTCTATGGGTTTTGTAAAAACCACAGCTTAACTAGAAAAACAAATATTCTCAAGATAAAGTCATTACCTATTAGGTCTTACATAGGAATATGGAGTTAAAATATTCTCATATCTAATGCTTTTCTCAGTATTACAAGTAAACTCACATAAAATGATCATTTACTTAAACAAAAGTGAAATAGTATAGGGAGTTTAACAATTAACACAATTAGGCCAATAAGAGGTGGCATTGCAAAAAACATGCAAAACATGTTCATTCCTCCTTATTTCCCCCTCAAGGGAAAATATAAAAGACAACTCATATGATTCAAAGGTGAAGATAAACATCATTCACATGATCATTTGAATCTTGCTCATTTGATTCAGAGGTAGAGATCAAATTCATCCACATGATCATTTGAGTCAAATAACATATGCTCATTTGATTCAGAGGTGAAGATCAACATCATTCACATGATCATTTGAGTCAAACAACATATGCTCATCTAATTCAGAGGTGGAGATCAAGGTCATCCACATGATCATTTGAGCCAAATTCTAAAATGCCCAACATAACACAAAAAAATTAGAACTTTGTAGCACATAATGGCTTTGTAAAAATGTCTACAACCTGATCTTCAATAGAACAAAACTTGAGGTCTATGTCACCATTCATAACTTTCTCCCAAATGAAGTGCATATGAATCTCAATATGCTTGGTTCTTTGATGTTAAACTAGATTATTTGCAAGAGCAATGTAACTTTGGTTGTCACATAGAAGAAGTACACTTCCTTTAATGCCCATATAAAGTTCATCAATAGTCTTTTCAGCCACATGGCTTCTTTTGCTACTTCCATAACACTTATATAATCTTCTTCATTAGAATACATAAATATTGTTGACTACTTCTTGCTCTGAATTCACCAAATAAAATAGCACAAATGAATTGGAAATGATTTGTTTCGATATATAGATATATGTTGTTTTAACCTCATTTTGAGAGTTTGCATTCGCAGTGGCTAGAGCATTAGCACAAGTATATTTTTAAATCCCTTTTTAGATGGTAAGTCCTCCTATCATTTTGATCTAACTTTTTTTTGATATTTTTTCTATTTGTACGTGAGTCTTCTTTTCCTCTTGTAGGAAGCAGGAGTGTGGGCGGCGATATTTCGACACATGGGCATGTCAGGTATAGCTTCTAACTCCCTATTTCGGGAACGCCATACTCGGACTCACGTTTTACACCTTTTCATGGCTAAAAATGCTTCTCCGAGGGAGAAACATGTATGCACCCAAAATTGCATGTGCTACATTGTCAGAAAATGTTTACAAAAGTCCCCAATGATGATTCTGTTCCTTTCAAGAAGGTGTTCGAGCTCAAATTTCCATTCGCACTTTGTACATTTGTTGCCTAGACATCTTTACTTAGCCTTCTCGTGCTTTTTTCCAACTACTACTCTTTTGCGCATGTTTTGGCCTTCAAAGTGTCGGGATAGTCGCCCTACCTAGGTAGTGGTTCGAAACCACCACCCAAAATAGGAGGTGGTCCTAAAACTATCGCTCTACGCAGGGTGGTTGTCTTGCCCGCTTTTTCCAAATTCTTCACGCATGTTTTAACATGCGATGGTTCACTTAACATCATTTTTTTTATGCATTCGTGAGCTGAATTGTCTAAAATTATCTTTGATTGCTTGGTTCTCCTTCCTCTTTCTATTTTTCAATAGATTTAATGGGTTAGAACTACTCCTTCTTACCTTGTGCATGAAGGCACCTCCCATCCTCCATTCCTATATATTCCATGCTTGTATTCAAGCAAAAGGGCCTGAGAATTTTGTGTATCTTGCATTGTATTATTGTTATGATCTTGCTAGGAATTACATAGCCAAGCTCTGATCTCTTGTGTTATCTCTCTTCTACTTGCATTGCATCCGGACTACCATCAAGTTATCATTGCTCAAGCGCCATCCTCCTACTATTGTTCTTGCATTCCCAATCTCTTGGACTCACATGAACACTCAAAGAAAGAAAGGAACATACTGAGGGGAAAAATATAGACACAACTAGATTTGCTAAATCTCTTGTTTGTCCAGGTTGGAATTGTGTGTTTGTTTGCCTTGTGTGTTGAATTTCAATTTCATATCAAATAGAGTATAGAATCGTTCATTTCAAATAGAGTAGAGAATCATTCATTTTAGTAAGTTTTCCTTTCAACATTACTAGGGAAGTTGTGAGGAACAATAGCCCCTTTCAGGGTCATGATTTTTTCTTCACCTCTGAGGTAGGGTTTAGAGGATTTTTATCAGATTAGGTTGTTTGATTTAGATTAGATTCATACATTTGCACAAGTAACCAGATACATCCGATTGACTACTTATCTTTAGTTTATTTATTAGATTGGAAAACATGTTTAAAGATTAGAAAAGAACAAAAATATTTCCTTTGATAGATTAGCTTGGTTTTATTGCTTTGATCCAAAATATTGTGAAAAACCCCAAAAACATAGATTAGATCTCTTTCAGTAATTAGTTTTCTTATTAAAAGTCATTTTATTTCACTTTGTATGACCATCAACGGTCCACAATAGGAAAAGACATACAGTTGTGATCCATTGGTCCCATAACCCAACGGGCCAAAATTGATAACTGACATTGATACCAGCTTACATTTGATAGTCTTACACACACCTGTAACTTTTGCTGAGAAGATAGAACAACTCAATACACTAAACATAGCTATTAATCAAGCCTACGATTATTGGACTGCCCCTGATAATAGGGTTTGATTACACACATGACCATCTAAGGGCCACAACCCCCACGAGTCTTTGGTTGTGATCCTAGGTCCCACAACCCAATGAGCCTATCATCGGTTAGACATTGACACTAGTTTGTGTACATTAGTATTCAGATCTTCACCACTTCCACCAGATATTATCACATAACTTTCCTTACTAAATATAGCAGTTGATCAAGCTAAGAATTTCTGGACCAAACTAGAAAATCACTCGTAAATACATGTGGCTTCATCGTGCCTCTTGTTCTTACTTCCATGACCTTGTCTAGAAATCTATATGAGGCACTGCAGGTCATTTTCCATGTGTTCAAAAACTATCAAATAGAATCTTAGCCAAGCTCAACATTGATTAGCGTCTACGAGCAATTATTATCTTAGAAAACCATCACACCACTTCAAGTTAGGAGAGAATTCTTTTCTTTAGACTCACAAATCCCAACATTGTGTGTTGAAGATATAAGATTGCCCAATTAGCTTGATCCTTGTCACCACACTCACATTCACAATCATTCTACATCGGTTGTCTCGACACGACCTCAAGAGGTCGGGTGTGAAGAAGGTCACACATTGATTTTCTATCATACAAAGTGTCATAAGAGGTTCACACTCATTTGCCTTTTGTCACGCACGTATGTCATTATGAGGTCACCAAGGTCATCGTAAATCTATAATCAATTAATCACCCATAAAACCCCAAACAAATCATCAAACCCTAAAAAAGAAAGATGCAGATGAAGGGGTCGGACTATCCTCAATTTCCAAAATTATAGACTTATAACCGAGTGCACTACATTATATCTCGGACCCAATGTAGTTCTCTATGTGTGTGTGCGGAATTGTTCCCTAGGTTGCTCTTGTGCTAGTCACACTTGAAATAGTGAGTAACTAGATGTAGAATGAAAATAATGTGTGCGTGAAAACAATAGACTCCCTCCTATGAAGTTTGATGTAGATGAAAAAACCTTTGTCCCTTGTGATGGAGCTAGATGGATGCAAATGGAGCTATAAATGCCTTTGATGGATGCAACCTTAGGTGGAGATAGTAGATGCTTAGTAATTGGTCTCTTATTATGATCACATAACTTTATATCTATATGATTCCTCTTGCTTGAATTTCATAACTAACCCCGAAAAGGCCGAATACCAAAACGATAAGATGCTCAAATAGATAGAAAGGATCCAAAAAGTGTAACCAAAGTACATAGAGGAAAAGGGCACCCAAATTGGATGAGGGCACCTAACGCTAGAGTCTTGGTCCAGGCGCCGATGTCAGGATGACAAATACCTAAGTATGAAAAACGGTGAGCAAGCAAATAAGTGTAATACTAAAAGACGAAGCATTAATCAAAGAAAGGTGTCCAAAGACATGGGTTAGTTAGTACCATTCTTACTTAAGAATCATGTAAATAGTAGTATGTAATCGAGAATAGATAATGATTAAATTACGTGATTTTGTGTCTACATTTTCCCCCACTTTCATGTTGGTGTTTTTTTATGTTAACTACTTGCTTCCCATACGGATGGACATGTAAAAGAGAAGACGATCAAGTAGTCAAATACACATGTATATGTATAAAAAGCATGTAAGGAAGTATGTAAAAGAAAATGTTGAAAATGTGAAAAAGGAACATGTGCACTGATTCGTGATGAGGAAAAGAGTGTAGAAAGGATCCTATCGATGAAGTGTGAGTTTTTTGGGCAATCTCACACCACTAGCCAAAGAAGTATAGGGAGGAAATTCTGATTTATCCTCCAACCTTTAACTACTTCTCGAAACTATAGAGATCTTTGTATTATCTAGTTTTTTGGGTGATCTCGACGCCATGATAGAAGTAGTGTAGAGAGGAAGTTCTGGTGTTATCCTTTAACCTTTAACTACTCCCCAGAATAAAACACCACTATAGATGATGTGTACTAATGCATGTGTTAAGGAAAACATGCCTTGTAAAAGTCGTTGTGTATGAGTTATGTAGACTATGTTGAACCTAATCACATGTGTGATATGCCCCTTGGTCTCAAGAAATCCTGTAAGGTAATTATGTGATGGATGAATTCTACAAATTGTATTATATCAATATTGTGTTGTGTTGTATATACTCTATATGGGGTGAATGATTCACCCAAATGATGCTCCACATTTGGGGTGCATGCGACGTCGTTTGAAAAATAATTTTTCCCAAAGGAGGATCGACCACTAAAAATGTGCCCTACAGGGGGAAGGGAATGCACTTAGTAGAAACCAAGGCATACACAAACAAGTGTCTAGGAAAAAGAGTGTTAATATAAGAAAAGAAAAACACTCATGTAAAAGATGACATGTAAGCTAAGAAGACAATATATATGTTAAAATGTAAGTAAACATGCAAAAAGAGTATGTAGACCGCAAAAAGTGGGTTACAAACATGGGACATCACTCACGATGTCACAAGAAAATCAAGGACATCGAATCCAAAGACATACAAGTGTACACACAAGACAAAGGAAAAGCCCACAAATAATGGCATATAATGACATGCACGTACAAATAATTTAACAAATAACCATGGTAGCAAAGAGTCTTCGCATAACAAATGTTGCATATGAAGAACCCATTAACATGTTAAGAAAGATAAAAAGTATGCCAAAACATGTATAATCTAATAATTTAAAGTGCTAAGTATAAAATGGAACAATAAAACCTATAATGTACAAAATTGGATGCCCCCAAGAGCCATCGTGGGACTAGTACTAGGCCAAACATCCATGTTACATGTAATGGACCTATATAATTTGTGATCACTACTAGAAAGCAAGTGAACACGCATGTGTGTATGATAAATATAATGACATAGACGATATCTATCTAGCATGTGTAATAAAGTGAACATGTACAAGTAAATGCAAGGAATAGAAAAGGAATCAAGATATGCAATATATTATGGATGGATGGAATGGAATACAAAGTGAATGATAGGAGCCATGTGCCCCCCAAGTGAATGGAATTATATGCAGTGAGGCTCATTTATTTATGTAGTCAAGAATGAATCATAAATGAGACCGCATCATTAGAAATGGTCGAACTATATGTTGTGTAGGATGATGTGATGAATTAGTAGTGATGAGATATGTCATAGAGATGATGTGAGAGAATGTGTGATAATTAAGCCTAAAGCATATTTCACAACAAGATAATGGAAGAAGTGATGATTTATCCTAAAATGTATATCACTAAAGGATGCTAGAAGAAGTGATGATGTATCTTATAACGTATATCACTAATCTAGGAATGTCGCATGGAGAAACATTGATTGATTCATTTGTGTGAGTGTGATGTGGTCCATTTGTGATGTATACCCTCAATAATCTAGTATGGATCATGAGACTAGAGTGTGTCATCGAGTAGTGAGTGTGGAGCATAAAAGTAGTTTTGTAAAAATGTTTAATATGTGTGATAGATGTGGTGATGAGAAATCATCATGTGTAATGCATGTAATGTATGAGGTATAGTATGTAATGTTAGATGCACATATGTGATAGGATGTGTAGATGCATAGTAAATGTAAGATGTAAGGTGTAAGGTGTAGGATGCAAAATGTAATATGATGTGGTGTAGAAAAGTGTAAAACATGTGAAAATGTGGGATGTGTAGTGTCTATTGTGCAAGTGTGTTAGGTTCATGTGTATATGATGCCCTCAATAGTAAAGTGTGAGCCGAATCACAAGAGTGTGTCATCGGGTAATAACAATACAAATGTATGGGGATGTCTATGATGAATGTAGAAGACTAGATGTGATGTGTTTAAGATGGAAGAAACGATGATGCTATAAGACGAGGGGAGGAAGTATGATGCCCCAAGTTTATGTTGATGAGCATGTTTCTCGATGATGCATAGGTAATGAATGAGGGTGATAAAGTATAATAGATAATGTATTTTGACGAGTAATGAGAAATGAGGATAGATCATATTGTATGCATGAATAGAAATAGATGGATGTATATGTATGTATGGAGTGATTATGTAATATATAAAGATGTCCATAAAGTATGTAATGTGAAGATGAAACAAGGTTCTTATTGTAAGAGATCCCTCAATAGTCATGTAAGAATCGGAAGAACACGAGTGTGTCATCAGGGGGTAAGGTAACAAGAGTCACCTACTAGAGACCAAGTTTGCGTGAAGTGGTGGAAGAATGTGTGGCAAAAGTGACAATAGGACCATACGATGGTGGTAAAATGTGTCTACAGGCTATCGTAGGAGGAGCATTTGCTTTGACAAAATGAATTGGAAACAAAAGTGGAGTGGGATGGGGAGAAATCTTGAATGGTGGTAGATTTGGTGGTATGGATGACGTTGCAAAAGACTTTATAGGAGAATAATTTGATTGATTTTGAGAGGCGGTTGCATACTTTGACTTGGTAATGTTGTAGATTTCTTGAGAGGAGAAGGTGTTATATTGATTTTGAGAGGCGGTTGCTTAGGTGGTGCTTGAATTTCCATAGAATGACTATTAGAAGTGATGGTGTGGTGCTCATTAGACATAGACAAATTAGGTTTAGGAACCCATTTAGATGTAGCATTTATAGATGAGCATGTAACAGAATGTTGTGTAGTGAATGAGATAAATCCCTAATGCTCAATATGTTTGATTCTTCATTGTAAAGCATAGAAATCGTTGTCATTATGTCCATTGATTCAATGATAATTACAATATGGATGACCTTGATATTTTGCTAGCTGATAAGGAGGATAGTAATGAGTAGGTGATAAAGTGATCGATTAATGACTAAGGAGCTAAGTAAGAATGTCATG